>JAKEZK010000033.1:0-199890 GCA_021654155.1 Rhodotorula sp. CC01
ATCGAACCGCCCGGCAAGCCCCCCGCCACCACCATCTTTTCCCAGTTGCGCCGCCTTCCCGCCCGCCCCCCCCCCCCCCCCCCCCGTCCCCCTTTCCCTTCCCTTCTCCAAACTAGCCCGAATTGCTGACCCTGTTTATATAAACACAGTGGTCTCGGAGATACCTCGGCAGGATGGGCCCCTCTCGCCATGAGTCTGAGGCAAAAGCCCCAGTTCCGGCACATCCGCTTCGTCCTCCCGACTGCGTGCGTTCCTCTCACTTTGCATTCTCTACAGGCGACTTCTTGTCAATCAGCTGGATGTCGGAAAATGACTGACTCGTCTGCGACGCGTCGGGGATGCGTCAACAGTCCGGTCCAGCCCGTGACGGCCAACGGGGGCTAGTGGGTTTCCTTCCCGCTTTCTCTCTCTCTCTCTCTCTCTCTCTCATTCATTCATTCTCCGTCACACATTCTTCTTCCCTTCCCCGCCCCCGTACTTTCTACTAATCTCCCATCTTCCCTCCCTGATGACGTTCCGGCAGCCGCATGCCCTCATGGTAAGGCCTATCCGACCCTCCTCCTCCTTCTGCGACGAGGGAAGAAGCCTGAGACGGCGGCGGTGGCGCGGCACAGAACCCTGACTCTCTCCTACGAAACAGGTTCGACATCCAAGAGTTCAACCCGCGCAACGGCATCCGCGCCGACGACGAACCGGGCATGCTCTCCTCCGTGCGGACCATCCAATCCCTCATCTCGTCCGAACTCGAAGCCGGAATCCCTTCAGACCGGATCCTCGTCGGGGGTTTTTCGCAAGGGGCCGTGATTGCGTACTTGACGGGGATTACGAGCGAGAGGAAATTGGCCGGGGTGGTCGCGTTGAGCGGGTTCTTGGGCATGGCCGGAAAGATCGAGTCGGTGCGCTTGTTTTTTTTTTTTTTTTCGCTCGCTGGCTGCTTTCCTTTTCTTCCTGCAGGGACCACTGCTTGCAATGGTCAAGACGAGACCGACACTGACTTTGACGGACCACCTCAGATGAAAACGGACCACGCGACCAAACTCCCCATCTTTGCAAGTCCCCCCCCCCCCCGTCCATCCTCGCGTTCAACAACCGTCGCTAGCTGGCTGACAGATACGAAATTGCCTCCATCTACAGCACGGTCACGGCGACGCGGACCCAGTTGTTGAGTACAAATGGGGCCAAAAGACGACCGAGACGCTCAAAGAGCTCGGCTTTTCCGACATCACGTTCAAGACCTATCCCGGTGCGTTGGCGCTGGACCCTCTCCGGCTTCCTGCCCGAAGAGAATTGCTCAACTGACCAAGGCCAAAACGGTTTGCCGCTTCGCGACACAGGGATGGAGCACTCGTTCTGCGATGCGGAACAGCGAGACCTCGAGCAGTTTATCCAGCGTGTGATCCCCGCCAACGCCTGAATTAGCCTTTGTTTTCTTGGCCGATTAGTGGCGGAAAAGAACGAAAGAAAGAAAACTGCAAGTAGACGATGAGCTCTCGTCTCGCCCGCGTTTCCGCGTCTCCAACTTCGGAGGCTCGGCTTCTTCCTTTTCCGTCTTTTTCGAACTTGCACCTGCCTTTGGAGCGAGGCAACATGAGCGCAAGACAGGCACTCGCGGTGCTGCAACCGAGGACAGCGACGTTCTCTCGCTCGTCGTCGTCGCTGCTGGCCGCTGCTGCTGCTCCTCGTCGATTCGGATCCCCACTTGCACTTCCGGCTGCTGCTCCTTTCTCAACTGCAGCGAGCAAACCGAGCCATGCCGCCGATTCTACTCAGTCCCGTCCTCGGATTGACGACCCGCAACAAGAGGCGAAACAATCCCGTCGCGGTCTCGTCCTCCTCTCGTCCGCCCTCCTCTCGACGGGCCTCCTCGCCGGAATCGGCCTCACGTTCTTTGTCCCCCGCCCGCGCATCGTCTCGCTCGTCTTTCCCGTTCCGACCAGTCACCCCCCACCGCGAGAATCACCCGAACATCGCGCCCATACGAAACAGATCGAGAAGGACATGATGCAGCTCGAGGTGGTCAAGCAGTTGCAAGCCGAGACGGTTTCCGCACCGCCGCCGTCCACCGCCACCTCGGCGGAGCAGTCTCCTTCTGAAATTTCGAAACAAGACGACGCGACTGCGCCGCTCGTCAAAAAGTACACCGTCTCGCGCCCGTACGCGGCGACCCCTCCCGGCCCTCACTCCCTCAGCGCCTACACCCTCCGCGGTCCGGGCAAGTTTGCCGTCCCGCCCCTGGTCTTCACGACTCAGGACAAGCGCGAGAGCGTCTTGATCTTGCATGTCGGCGATGGACTCTGTGGACATGAAGGGGTCGTCCATGGCGGGTTGTTGGCCACCGTGTTGGACGAGGCCCTCGGTCGAACGGTGAGTTCATGTGACGGGGCGCGGGTTACTTGACTATGGCGCCCCTTCCCTCTCCCAAGGGAAAAATACAGGAAATCCAGGGGCTGATCTTTCTCCAACACTCGCTCGCAAAAGGCTCTCTTGAACCTGCCGACCAACATCGGCGTGACAGCGACCCTCTCCCTCAAGTATAAAAAGCCGACCTTTGCGAACCAGTTCCTCGTCATCCGGACCGAGTTGACCGAACAGAGGGGGAGGAAAGCCTGGGTCAGGGGCAAGGTCGAGGACCTCGACGGGCAGACTTTGGTCGAGGCAGAGTGAGTTTTTTTTTTCTTCCGCGTTCTCATACAGCAGGCCAGGGAATCCAGATCGAGAGAAAAACTGACTAACTTTCCGACGATGTCTTCAACCCTTTTCGTGCCCTTTCTCCGTATGCGTCCTTGCTCGTCCGATCAACAGAGCCCTCTTTGTCGAACCGCGGATGGCCCAGTTCCTGAGCAGTTCCAGCGTTCGCGAGGCTCTCAAGTAGACAGCAAAAGCAAGTGGCAAGATAGAATATTACGTGCTCCCCTAAGAGAAGAGAGGAAGCAGCCCGCAGATGCGGAAGAGATGGAGAAAAAGACCGCATTTCAAGCGCATGCAAGCTAAGAGTCCCCGCCAGCAAACCCCACCCGCGAACCGTCGCGCCACCGGAAGGGGTCTCACGTCTTGTCGATCGCCGCAAACAAGTCGAACAAGATCTGCGCAGCGCCTTCGGTCTGTCCGCTCGCCATTTTGGCCCGCACCGCTTGCCACGCTTCGGTAGGCTTGATCTCCTTCCAGTGGTCGACAACAAAGTCAAAGACGATCTTGCGCAGCTTGTCGTAAGCGACCGAGACCGGACTGAAGAGCTCGTCAATGGCGCTGTTGATGGTGAGACCGGAAGTGAACGAGTCGAGTGCCATCTTCTGAAGCTCAACGCGCTCGAGGAGGTGGGCGAGGCGGTAGACAGACTTTGGTGACACAGGCGAGGGCAGATCCGGATGTTCTCCCATGCCCGTCGCGAGCGAAGCCTTGCGCTTCGTGATGAGCTCGTCTTGCGGCAGCGCATATGACGAGCGAATCGGCGCAAACTTGATGTGGCCGGTCTGGAGGTAGAGCAAGACGGCGCACATGGTCGAGTACGCGGTCTCGCGAACCTCGATCTGTTGGTAGTCACTGTCGGCCGTGTCTTGCTTCGCAGTCGCGCAGCTCATCCAGTCGCGCTCGACGAGAAAGGCGTCCGTTTCGTCGTCCGAATCTTCCCAGTCGACCTTCGGATCGGAGTCGGCGGTACCGGTAAGAGGCTTCTGTTCCGAGGGGGCACTCGGACCTCGTTGGCGTTTCGATCTCCTGTGGGCAACCGTCTCCGCCGTGCCAGATGCGAAAAGAGCTTTGTAGTAGTCGGAGGCTTTGCCGAGAAAGTCCGCCGTCGTCCACAGCTCGAGTTCGCGGCTGTCAGCTTGCTTGAAGAGCAAGCGTACGTTCATGTGCGGCGAGTGTGAAAGATCTGGCACGCCGACCAGTCAGTATTCGACAACGAACGGGACTGGACAGAGATTGGGCGCACTCGCAAGTTGCAAAGCCTTCGTCGAGTCCGGCGTAGGGGTTTTGTACGAGCGCGCGACATCTTCCTCGGGCTCTTTGGTGAAGTTGATCGAGAAGCGATACTTCTGGATGCTGCTCTGGACTTTGTCCGGCAATTTTCCCGAAGCTGCGAGTCTGCTTTTAGAAAGCGTGTATCTGTAGGAGGTGAACAGCGAGCCGTTTGTGTGCAGCCTGGGCTGCGCAACCTTGGCGGGCCAAGAATAGTCCTTCAGCAAGCGTAGAGCACCGTCGGCGAGGTGGGAGAATTGGCACGAAACCGTGACGCGATCTCCGAGTGCAGCATACGCCAGTCCGCCATGTCGTATCCTTATCACCAATTCATCGGCTCTGTTCAGAAGGTCGAGAGACCAATCACCGCGCAAAGGTACGGAGGAACCGAGCTGTTCTTGCTTGACCTTGATCCCCTTTGACGGCAAATCGGCAAGGTTGGCTTTGAAGTCCCAAGAAATGGTGACGCAGTATTCGGCCTCGACTTGTCCGCCGACGTACTCGATCGTCCTCGGCATTGTCGCAGAGTTGGACTCTGCTGGACCAGGTGTGCCGCTCGTCGCTCGTCGCTCGAGTCGCCCGCTGAAAAGATGAAGAGCAACGAAAGTCGGAAAGCCGCCGCGAGTCGAGCACGCAAATTCGAGCAAGGCGTCGAGCTGCATGCCCCAGAGTAGGCGTATCGTATGCGACGCTACGCACGTGCGGCGCAATGGGCTCGAAGGGCCAGTTTGTGGTAGAAGGCCAAGAGAGGAGCTGAGAACTGATGAAGTCCTCGGCTTCTCATCACTCAACATAGATATCCCAGAGCCTGGCGAGGGCAGCGGTATTAAGCTATATCCAGTTCGTCCCACGGTACTGCCTCGACGAAGAGCCTACACCGCTTAATCCATTTCGATCCTCCTTCATCGGCTCGTCTCGATCTTCAGGCCAATATCAAGCTACCCAGCGCTTCCGACGGCTCGGACTTGGGCGGATAGGCCAATGATGATATCTTTCCACGCTGTGAGCCGGTCAGATCCCAATTCTGCTGCGTCCGCAAGCTCCAGAATTTGCTGCCCCACTTTCAACACCCTCGTCTCAGCTTTTCTCGACGCTGACAGGTCATAGCGTGCAGGACATCGAGATTTCGCAGCCTTACGACCTACTTAAAGACTTGTGTCAACTCGTCTGCGACGCCGTACGCGACTTCCCGCAAGCCGTCGCCGCCTCGACGCTTCTTGTCGCTCTCGCTCGTCTCGCGACCGTGGGCAACCGCAGCTCAATCCGCCCTGCACCACGATCCTTTCCTTTCCTTCGATGCTCCCGATGCAATTGTCCCCCGGACTTTTGAGCAGCTCAGTGCTCTTCTCCCGATCCTCGTCGCGAGACCCGATCTATCGCGATCGGTGCGCAAGTTTGTTCTCGGTTGCCACACCACGCGTTGCCAGACCGAAGCGCGCGCCGACCGTCGAAGGGTCTCAAAAGTCCCGTTCGACCTCGTCACGGCTTGTCCGGCGCTCAAGTCGATTTCGCTGCCATTCGTCACCCAGGCCGACAAACCTTACTTGATCGACGCGTTGCGCAAGCTCGAGCTCCTCGGGACCGATGTAGCGTTCTTGTAACAGTGTGCATATTGTACAAGGGCAAAGAGGCGAGTAGCGGCGCCCCTTATATTTCAGAGTGTATCAACGAAAAATTGAAAATTGACTGCAGCTGCGAGCGAAAGGATGACCTTTACCAAAAAAAACAGTCCAAGCAGGGTGCCAAGCCTGGCTATGCAAGACAGACATCCTACAATTTGTGACTGTCGTGGGCAACTTAGGCTCGCTGTTGTTCCTCGTGGATGCGAGCTCGCCTTCCCTATAGTTGCCGTTCTCTGTCTTCTCAAGCTCGTCTTTCTGTCGGCCTGCCTCGGTCGACTTGGTGTCATTCGCTCGAGTCGGTCTCGCCTGCCAAAAGTGCAGTGCACGGCGTGAACAAGGCAGGAAAGTGCATTACGCGAAGAAGGGCGCCGTGCAGAACAGGAACAAGCGCGGTACATCGTAAGTGAGACCGAAGGAAGAAAGAAAAAGAAAGCGGAATTGGTTTTTCTACACGACAGCGGCAAAGTCAGTGAGACCCTATGTTTGTTTTGCCTCCTTCCCATGCAAGCCACTGAGAAGATCAAAGAGGATCTGCGCGATGCCTTCGATCTCGCCCGTAATTGCCTTTTCGCGCATCTCGGTCCACGACTCGCTCGCCTGCACTTCCTCCCAGTTCTCGACGACGTAGTCAAGGACCACCTTCTTGACATCCGGGTAGGCAATTGAAACCGAACTGAACAACTCGTACGCCGCCCCTTCGTTTGTCAGACTACTCGAGAGGGCATCGAGGGCGAGTTGTTGCAGTTCCTCGCGCTGAATAAGATGGGCGAGGCGATATACCGATTTTGGGGAGACTGGCGGGGGCAGCGTCGGGTGCTCGGACATGTGCTCGTCGAGGAGCGCTCGGCGTGCGCCACCTTCATCCTGATCCCTCGTGATCAGCAGAGAATTGAGCGGGGCAAATTCAATGTGGCCGGTCATGAGGTAGAGAAGCATGGTGCTCATTGTCGAATACGCGGTCTCGCGGACGTCAATCTCTTGATATTCCGGGTCGGTCAAGTCACGGCTTGCAGTCTTGCACCCGCACCAGTCGCGTTCGACGAGAAAGTCGTCCGTTTCGTCGTCCGAGTCTTGCCAGTCGATCGTGGGCTTTTCAGCACTGCTTTTGCCGGAACCTTCGTGCTTGACAGGCGGCGGAGCTTCGCTGCGCTGACGCTTGGAGCCAGAGGGAACCGTCTCGGCGCAGCCGGAAGCCATCAGCGTCTTGTAGTATTCCGAAGCCGTCGAAAGTAGTCCCGCCGTGGTCCAGAGCTCGAGATCGACGTCATCGCGTCGTCGAAACCGTAGACGGACGCCCGAATGTCTCGTATGAAGAGTGTCTAGCGGTGCAGGAACCAGGATCAGCATTGCGCTAGAAAGCAGCGGCAGGAGATGGTCATCAAAACTTGCCGGTCAGGCGTTCTGCTTTCGTAATGACAGCAATGGGCGTGCTGTGGATGCGAGCCGTGTCCAGCCGAAGGTCGCGCTCGAGAATAACCGTGCGGGAATACTGCTGCGCGCTGTTCTGCTCATCGGTCGACCAACGGCCCTTCGCGGCGAGTCTTTTTCGCGACTCATGGGTACTAAAACCAGAGCAGCAGCAACGCTCCGTGTGATCCAGAGACGGCTCTGACCCATCTTCCCAGGTATATTTTCATAAAACAGCCGCTGGCTCGCGGCAACGACCAGAGCGAATTGAACCTTAACGACAACGGATCTGCCGAAGACTCCGAATGGCAGGGGTCCATGCTCAATAGACGCGCATATGGTGTCTGGATCTTCGCTGTTGTTCTGCAACTCGAGCTTCCAGCTTCCCGGCAGCGGCACTGACTCCGGTGCGTCGAGGGTGATTCCTTTGGGCGGAAGCTTGGACAGGTTGGCCCTGAACTGCCAGCTGATTTTGATGGTGTCTTTGCGCTCGACAGCACCCCCGAGTGGCGTGACGGACGCTGGCATCGTCGTGTACACCGTCCCAAGAAGGTCGATGTTGATCAGGTCGCGCGGGACGTACTTTTTCAAGCGTCACCACACCCACGCGAGGAGCGGTCGCTGGTTTGCTTGATAGAGCGGGCGCCTTAAGCAATAGAGCGAAGGTGGCGTCGAGATGAAAAAGGAGAAAGAGAGAGAGAGAGAAAGAGAGAGGGAGGCGACGACGAACGCGAAGACCGTCGTGCGACGGACGTTTCGATAAGCGTACGGGCGCCGTCGGAGGGAAAATTTGCACCCGACCTGGACTACATCCGGCGTACAAAGAACAAGACCATCGGAAAAAGACGAAAAAGCCCTCCCGTTCGCGTCTACGATAGCTGATCCCGATTCACCAAACAATCTCGCAAACGATTCGGAAAGCAAAGTCTTGCGCTGGTTCTGAGGTCGCCTCGCCCGTTCTTCCCGCACATCTCGCTTCGTGTCCGTTACGGAGGATTGCAACGCGGCAGCCATGTGACCGAAGCGGTGGCCGGGGAAACCGACAGCGCAGAGGAGGAGGGGAAATGATCGCTGCATTCAATGCGAATGCACAAGGGACGCACAGCGGCGTGCGTCAAGCCGCGGGTCTCTTCCCCGTCTGCATAAACACGTGTAGGTCTCGCAACGTCCAGTCGCTGCCTGTCCCTCCTCCCGCTGAGGCCTTTTCCATGACCACGTCGTCTTCGTCCTCCTCCTCCTGGTCCAACTCGACCCTGGCTTTCCAATCCCATTCCTCTCCTCCGCCCGCCGAGAACTGCTTGAGTGCGACGATTTTCTGGTGAGCGGCCGTGACGAGTCGAGCTTGAGCTTGGGATAACGCGGCGAAGGAGGAGGACGCTGGTGGTGCTTGTGGCGGTTCTTTCGAGGAGGAGGAGGAAAGAGCGGAAAGGAATGGCTCGGGGAGGGACGAGGCTGCAGTTTGTTGGGCGAGTTCAATCTCGGGCGTCTGGCGGCGGTACCGGCGTTTTAGCAAGGGAAACGGGGTTGAAGGAGCCTCTGTGTGAAAAGAAGGACCCCCAGGGGCACACCCACCTGCTTGGTCCGGAGGAGGGTTCCGACGATGTAGTCCTTTGCCTCGTCGACTCTATGTGCGGGTACGACTGCGAGCGAGTCCCACTTGTCCCTCTTTGGGTCGGCGCTGTCCCCAACTCGTCGTGGTCGCAATTGATCGTGTTGATCCTGTTCCGAGCTGACGAGGCGGTGTATGGCTGCCAAGTTGGTCAAGAGCAAGTTGTACCTGTTGACCAAGTCGAGGAACGGCGGCAGTCCTGCCTGCGTAGGAGGCGGATGGTGTTGGTACGCTGCGAGTTGGGACTCGAGGTGAGAGACGGCGTCGATCAGCTGGACGAGGCGGAGTCGGAGCGGGTCCAAGTCGTGGTTCCGGCTGCGGTTCATCGTAGCATTCTGCGTCTGCATCCCTCCCGCGGGGCCGAGTTTCGCGTCGTGGGTGGGAAGCCAAGCGACGAGCTGTTCTCGTCTCTCGCGGCGACCAAACTGCACGTGTCTCTCGAATGGCGCTCTGAGCTAATCAAGCGACTAGTCTACTCACTATACGCGCGCTCTCCCGTCTCGACTCGGCCCGCTCGCCCCTTCGTCGCGACACCACCTCGTCCCCACCTGAAGACGAATTCGCCCGACCCGCACTTCCCCGAACGGCGCTTCCCAGGAGCCAGGAGGACGCGCACTGCTGCTCCGAGCTTGGCTAGACCCGCGCCGCCGCCCTCTCGGGCCCAGCTCGAACCACCTGGCTGACCCGGCGGGACCGACGTGTTGTTTTGACCTTTCGCTTTCTTTTGACATTGGGGCGACGGAGCGCCATGTCGACACACGACGGCTATAGTGCGTCTGAAACCTCCCTCATCCTCTCTCCGCAACGTCCACTCCTGATCCCTTAGCAAATCCCGCCCCGCGCAGTCGAGTGGTTCCCGTGGTTGAGGATCGACTGCTTCACCAATCAACCCAACCCTGCTACGGGAAAAATGCCGCTCGTCTACCTCTTGACCCACGCCCACTCGGACCACCTCGCAGGCAAGTCTTCCCTGCTCTCGCTCTGATCCCATCCCCTGCCCCCGCCGCACTGACACGAGGGCCTCTTTCTTCGACACCCCTTTCCCTCACGCACCCACCCCCTTCCCTTCCCCCGCGCAGGCCTCGACCGCGCCTCCTTCAGCGGCAAGATTTACCTCCACCCACTCACGAAAGAGTTGGTCCTGAACTGGATCGAGGCGCCCGAACGCGTCCGCTACACCGAACTTGGAGTGACGACGAGCGAGAGCGGGGACGCGATGCTGCGCAAACCGGCGTACCGCTTCGCAAACTTGACCAAGCGACCGGCCGTGGCGCGAAATGCGGTGCAGCAGAGAGGGGGCAGGGGTCGAGTCTCGGTTGCGGATCAGATGGTGAGTTTCGGCTCGGCGGGCTCTTTTTGACGCGCGCGCGCGCACGCACGTGAAAGGCTGCAGCTGAAACGTAATCGCTCTCCCTGGCGATTACAATCACTGAGAAAGGTCGACGTCGCGTACAACCAACCGTTCCAAGTCGAAGGACCGAACGGTGTTACTGTTGACGTGACTCCGATCGACGCCAATCACTGCCCCGGCTCCTGCATGTCCGTTTCGTTTTCCCCTTTCTCGCTCTTTTGGCCTCCCCAGCAGCTACCTCTTCCTAAAGACCTTGATCACGACGACCGAAAGAGGTGGGGCAAACACGCAAGCTGACGTTTCTCCTCAATACAGGTACCTGATCGAAGGCAGGGTCGAGAACCGACTCCGAACCGTCCTCGTGACGGGCGACATCCGCATCGACGCGGACTACCTCGAAACTCTGCGCAGGAACCCACTCCTCGCGCCTTATGTCGCCGACTCGCCTTTGAGCGCATCAGCCTCGAGTTCAAGGACACCACGAGACGTGAACGACGACCATCGAGGAGAGAAAGGTCTCGATGAGGATCAGAGACCTTTTAAACGAAAAAAGGTGGCGGCGGCGGCGACGACGACGAAGAGGCCGAGGGTCGCGGTCAAGACCTTGGATCGGATCTATCTCGATACGAGCCAAGTCCAGCTTGACGAGAAACTCGTCCCCAAGGTGCGTTGCAAGACTTGGTTTCCCCTCCTTTCTTCTCTGCGTGCTTTCGAGGAAACCCCCGGAACAAGTGGACGACAATTGCAGCACGCTTTCCGGTCGCCACCCTGCTTTCGCATCTCCAAAAGTCTTTCTCCCTTCGTTAGATCCTCCCTCATTCGCATCCTCTCGAGCTTCCTAAAACCGCGAATTTCCTCCCTCTCAGGCTCGGAAGAGATGCTGACTGCACCCGCCAACGTTTCTACCTTCTTGCGCAGGAACGAGCCGTCGCCGATCTGGTCCGCTTGATCGGACTGTACCCGTCGGAGACGCAGTTCTTCCTCAACGCCTGGACACCCGGGTATGAGGAGATGCTCAAGGCGGTGTATCGCGCCTTTGGCGAGCGGGTAAGGAAACTCGTCGTCACTCTGAGTAGGAGGGCTGCGGGCAGAGCTGACATTGGCCACTTGCCGTTTGACGTCCCGTACGCCGCACAGATCCACCTCGATTGGTACAAAGCTCGGCAGTACACGTGTTCTGCTATGGGCGCCACCGATCCTTTGCTCGCCTCCCTCGGTCACTGCGACCCTCACCCTTCGTTGGTCAATTCCGCAGCGATGACGGAGGCGACGACGAGATGTGCGGATCACAAACCCTTTGTGGGGCGCTTCCACGCGTGTGAGCGGAGGTGGAAATGCGATCGAGTTTGGCAAGGCGGAGTCGGGTGCTACGAGTGGGACGAAGAGTACCTCGATCAGATCGGCAAGGGGACAAAGAAACTCGTCCGACCTATCACGTCCTCCGCCGATGCATCTACCTCGTCCGTCATGGCCGCCTCGCCGACCAATCTGGTCACGGAAGGTCCGCTGATCGTCAATGTCAATCCGGCCGAAATGCCTGAATGGTGCTGGGACGAGTATCGACCGCAGAAGGAGCAGGAGATTCGAGAATGGGTCGAGTCGCGACGAGGACGAACGGCGGGACGTGATGGCCTCCGATGCGGAGCAGCAGGGCCGTCGCGGAATCGTGACAAGGAGCTTTCGAACGAGGAGGCGCTTGTTCCGCCTGATTCTCTCGTGCGTGTCTTTTAAAACCTTTCTGGCTCCGGAGGAAGAACCCGTCACGGGCTTCCTCGCGCTGATCACCATACGACGGGCTGCTCCCGCAGGTCGTCCCCCTCGCCCGACACTCATCGCGCCCCGAACTGCAAGACTTTGTCGCCCTCTTCCGTCCCCGGACCATTTACCCCCTCACCTGCACAAACCCCGAGCTCTTCAAGCTCCTCCCCGTCATCTTCGATGAGCAACACCTCGCCCCCGGCGGTGTCGAACGACAGCGTGCCGAGATTGCGCGCCATACGGCAGCTTGGTTCGACAAGGCGGGTGTGCGGAAACGCCTCACGGCCATGCTCAACTCGGGAGTGTTTGCCGCAGCGTACGGGTTCCCCGCGAGGGGTCAAGCGCGATATGATGATGATGACAGCGACGATGGGGATGGAGGAGGAGAAGAAGCAGACGGGCTCAAGATGTCAACGACGATGGCGAACGCTTTGGCGAAAGGTCTCAACGTCGAAGGCGACGACCGTATCATCGAGGAGCATCTCAAGTGGCTCAATAAAGTGACCGAGCGGCACGGAACGGCTGTAGTCTCTCCTCAGCAGCAGCCGGCCGGCGTGATTGTCTTGTCCGACTCCGATGATGACGATGACGTCCACGACAAGCGCCGAGGCGGAGACGCGGGGCTGGTCTCTGCCAACTCTGTTCGGCCGGTTCCTTCGATGCGACGGCAGTCGTCGACCTCTGAGGTGGCTCGAGCCGTTCAGGCTGCCCCTGCCATTCCTCGCCAGCTCGAGTTCGCCTCGCTCTCGTCCGACGCTTCCCGTCGCGTGTCCAAGCTCGGTGCAGGCCTCCTACCGCCCTACAGCAATCGAATGCCGTCTCCGTTCCTTGCCGCCGCCGCCGACGACGTCACGCCTGAGGACATTCTACCGCGCAATTCCGCGGGCGCGGATGAGAACAGGGACGGCGGGTTGGGGTCGCCGCTCCGGCTCAGTGACGCGCAAAAGTCCTCGCGCACGACAACAGCGTCCGCATCGGACTCGCTGGGCAGGCGCTCGACCGTGACGATGGTCGACTCTGGAGGAGGGCGGCGAGAACGTCGGCAAATCGTCCCGACACCGGAGCTCTGGCCGCCACCGCCGGCTCCCCCTTCGCGTCAAACCATGTCGGCACCTCGGCTGTCGTCCAGCGTTCTGTCAGACTCGACCGACATGCTGAACGTGGAGGCTACGGATATCGGACGCGGCGCAGCTTCTTCGCCCTCTCGCTTGGCGCAACCGTTCGCACCTCGTCCGCCGTCGTCCTCGCACGCCTCTTCCCCTCCTCACAACGCGCGGAGCAAAGGCAAAGAGAAGCGAAGGGGCAGGTCCACCTCGCACCTTGGTCTCGAGGCTTCCATGTCGGAAGCGGACGCCGCGACTGTCGCTGCCTTTTATCGAATTCAACGCGGCAAGATCGGTCCCGGCAAGATTGTCTATTTCGACGTCGGCGATCCTCGCTTGCAAGGTCGCTCGTCTGTCAAGGCGGCAAAGGCCGCCAAGGCCGCTGCCAAGGCGGAACAGAAGCGGCAGCGCGAGAAGGAGAACAAGGCGGCGACCATCTCTCCGAAATCATTCCGCACCGTGTCGGCCAGTGTCAGTATCAGTCCGCGCAATAATATTGTGCCGGGCGAGTAGAAGAAACGAGTATGTTCATGTCATGCATATCATGCTACAACAAAGTCAGATCCACCAGGAACGTGTGCAAGAAAGAGGAGCGAACTAAGGGTCACTCCCAGAAGGTCGTGACGTCCCAGACGACCATATCGTTGGCGCCTCGCCGAGGCCGGTGCAGTGCGACAGAGCGAGTAACGCGCTTCTTGGCCTCCTCCTCGTCCTCGCTCGACTCGTACTCGCTCGGCCCCGAATCCGACGCGGGATCAACCGCCTTGACTTTTTCCTTCCTCTTCTTTGGCACGTACCATGGCGAGTCCATGATCGGCGGCAGCGGCGGCTCGCGCCTGTCTTCAGGCAACTTGCCCTTCTGCAGAGGGATAAAGACGGGGTAGACGATCGGAGTCGGCGCGGCTTTAGATTGGCTCGTCGGTCCGCTCTTCTTGCCGCCTCGACTTGATGATGCTTTGACAGAGCCGGCGCGGCCACCAGCGGCCGGTGAAGCGGATCGAGAGGGAGGTTCCGTCGCGCTGACCCGGGCGCGGGCAGTCTTGGTTCCTTCGGGGGCTGTCACTTTCGACGTCGACGCGACAGACGCGTCAGATCCGGCTGACAGGGTCACAGGTATGTCACTACGGCAGTAAGACTGTTTGGACGCAAGCAGCTAGCGTACCGGGAGAAGGCGAGAGCTTGGTACGCTTGCGAGCGGTTTGAGAAGGTCGACTTTCCTCTCGTCTGCGGTCGGTCGGTCCGTCTCGAATTAGCTGACATGCTCCGGGCGCATGGCAAGATAGGAAGAGCGCAACAGCGCACCTCTTGAGCGCGCCTTTCCAGTCCGCCGTAAGCTCGTCCCACCACTTGTACCATTCGATCGTTTCTGCTTTCGGAACCTTCTCGTCCTCGGCGCGCGTGATCTTGTACACGGTCGTGACGTCCTTGAGGATCGCTTCGAATTCGGGTCCAGGCAGACGAGGCGACTCTCGCTGGTCCGGGACTAGCGGCGCCGCCTTGTCGAGCAGTTTGCCGAGGGGGCCGGGCGTCATCGTGAGAGCAAACACGGCGAGCTTGAGGGTCGTGATCGGATAGGTCGGGAACTCGAGCTGCGCAGATACTTTGGTGTACTCGACAGCAGTCTTGAAGAGGCTTTCGGCGCGAGGAGCATAGAGCGGTGTGTTGACCGCGGAGAACCTCTCTTGCGCCGCGTCGAAATCGGCCGGGTCTGCGCAGATGTCTGGGTCAATCAAGCGGGTCGACGTGGTTCAGTTCGAGTGCAAAGACATGCCGTGTGGTTGCTCGGTCAGCGTGCGAAGGATCGAAGGCAAGTCGTCGCAGATCGCCTTCAGCTTTCGAGGCTGCTTGCGTGCGGCTGAGGACCAGAGGCGTGTCAGCCACAGAAGCAGATCGGGATGACGGGAGGCACGCACGCTGGATGAACTGATCGGGAGGAGGAGTCATGTGTTGAGGCGGCGGTGGAGCGGGCGGCACATGCGTGAGGAGCGGTCGGGCCGAGGAGGAATCGCGCGTGAGCTCGATGGGGCTTCGAGCTTGTCGAGCCACGGCCGCGCTGTAGAAGTCGCTCTGTGGCGGAGGTCTCGTTACCAGCGCCTGATTTGGTCTGCAGAGGGGTCGAATCAGCCGCGGAAAAGGGGGCAGCCAAGATGGTCGAGGACTCACGAGTACGTATCGATAAAGTTGAGCACCTCGCGGGTTGACTCGTAATGCTCGGGAGCCCTGATGAAGCAGACGATATCGGGCCAGAGGTGCCTCGTCGCGCGCGCCGCCAAGTTCAGGGCGCTCATCATCTCGCGGACGCCGTCGAGCGGGATCGTGTCTTGCACGGACGCATACTGGCGCAACGCGTTCCGGATCGGGAGCGGGGTGTACACCGCCAGGGCGAGAGCGACTTGGTCAGGTTGAACAGGGTAGACGGGCATGTCGAGGTAGTGCGCGACGCGTGCGAACCGAGCCCAGGCTTTCCACAGGGCGGTACGAGCGGCAGCCGGTTCGGCCGCGTTGTAGGCCTTGGCGACGGCGACTTGCGATTGTCGGTGGAGCTGTTCAAAGTCTGGCACTGTGGACGTCGTCGTGATCAGTTCCCTGACTATCGCCCAGGACCCGAGCGGCGGGGCACCGCGTTCTCTCAGAGGGAGGCCATCACGGACGCACCCGCTCGCACTGCCGTGCGCATTCCTTCAACGATGCGGTCCACTTTGAGGAGCGAAGTCGTGTGCAAGACCTGCTTTACGCTGACGGGTTCGACCGACTGGGCGAGCGAGGCGGCGAGGCTGGGATCGCTCTGCGGCATCGACCGAGCAGGGGCGAGGCTATAGCCGGGTCACGGGAGCGGTCAGGAGGTTTCTGTTCCAGCGTTTCCGGAGTGCAGCACGTACTGCCAGGTCGGGAATGCGCCGTCTTGCGTTGATGAGGTCCGGCCGAGGCGGTGCTGCTGTTCGCCTCGCTGCGGTTCGGGTGCAGCAGGACTCTCGCGGGCGTCTTGCGTGTAATCGAGTCGCATAGGCGGCAACGGGTCGTTCAGTAGAGTTTGCAGACTCATCGTGGGCCGGACGAGGTGCGCCTCTGCACGCGAGTTCTGGGCAGAGTGACGCTCGAACTTGAGAGTACGCGCGTTGGCGCCGGTTGGGCTCGCTCGGCTCTGTGCGAGAGTACTTTGGACTCGATTGGCACGCGCGCGCGGCAGAAAAAGTGAGGTTGTGAGGAACAGCGCTATTGAGCAAAAGGAAAAGAAGCACGGCGGCAGTGTCGTCGCGATCACCCTCGCGCTCTCGGTCCTCTTTCGGGCGGTGTGTTCGTTTGCCGGGTTCTACCGTCTACGGTGATGTTACTAGAGTACGCGCGAGACTTATACAGTCTGGTTTCTACGTGTGCGCGTCCCTCGAAATGTGCTCCGGTCGGGCCTTCTCATGCGTGGCGGTGGGGGTGGCCGACTCAAATTCGGACTTTTCGATCTCGGCGCGCGGCCTTTCTTCGGACTGCTTGCAGACTGTAGTGCAGCGAGGTGCGGACCTGAGGCTGTTTTGGATGCTTTGCAGAGAGTGCGACTCTGGGAAATCTTGCGCGTGGAGCGTAGTGGCAAGCTGCAAAGAAGTCAGGTGTCCGACGCAGAGCTGGCAGGACATCCGCATCTGTGTACTTGACCCTGTCTTTGCCATCCGCCGCATCGATGGCCAGCTTGCTACACCTTGCGTCGGACGCGCGCAGAGCGTACTCGGCGCCCAACCGCTTGAACTCGACGAAGATGCTGAGAATCGTGTCGCGGATCTTGGCCTTGGGGGTTGGGTGATGACGAACGAGTTCGTCGATGGCGGACCCGAGGTTGACGGCCGAGTCGCGGTCGCGGAGGCGCTCATGGTGAGCCGGCGAGGTGAATATGGCAAAGTCTATCGCGAACAGGTCGCGCGCGACGCAGCGACCAGGGCCGTACTGGTCCAAGCAGAACGCACCGATCGCGTTCGGGACGGCCTGCGGGACATCGTTCGAGGCGGGGATGGCACGCTCGAGCGAGTCGTACAGTGCGTCGGGGACCTCGGCCTCTTGCAGCGTCGTGAGCGAAGTCGGCTCGCTGTGGACAAGGGTCGCGGCGATCTTGGTGACGAGGGCAAAGACTTGCGGTCCGAAGATGGAGCGGTTCTGCATCACATTCTTGATGCTCACCCAGAGCGACGTGTCGACGAGGTTGCGGAGACTTTCCGTGGCCCCTGATGTCGTCACGAGGTGGTGGATTGCCCGAAGGATACTCTTGAGTACGGATCCTTGCTGGAACGAGAGCAGACCGGTCGAGTTCTCGGTGACGGCCACCTCGAGTCTTTCGGCCTCCTCGCGGTGCTCCTCGACGGCGCCGTCGACCTCGCTCTTGGCGCGTCCGATGAACGCGTCGAGGCCGTTCGCAGCGATGAACGCCGTGAAGGCGTTCGTGCAGCCGTACAGGAAACCGTCGAGGATGACGATCGCCTTGTTCGCGGCGACCGTCTCCAAGTGACCGCGGCTCGAGATCTTGACAAGGTCGAGCAGGACATTGACGATACAGGCTCCGATCACCATCTGACCGATCGCCTGGTGCACGTTGATGTACGTGATGACATTGAAGAGCGCGTTGATCAACTCGGCAGTGCTCCCGGCTACAAAGGAAAGAAGCGGTCAGCGACTCGTACAGGCGAAAAATAGAGGTCTCCCGAGATGACTCGCGCTCCGCCGTGTCGAAGTCCGCCGCCGTCTCGCGGATGAACTCGGTCAGAAAACCGTGACTGGCTCTCGTGTCGAGCGCGCGCGCGACCTCGGCCGTCTTGCTCTTCTAGCACGCAAGCGCCTCGAGCGCGTACAGCGCGACGTTCTTGATCTCGACGGGGACGTCCTTGCCGGGGTGAACGAGCTCGGCGATTTGGGCGGTGATGTCGGGCTCGTAGAGGAAAACTTTGATCTGCGCCGATTGCTCGGATTGAGCGTGCGCAAAGACCGAGAGGGCGAGCAGGCGAACGATCAGGAGGCGCTGCCGCTCGCTCGGATCCGAGGAGCACGGCGCCTTGCCGATGCGGATGCGCTGCAAGAGGTCGAGGCGGTCCGCTTCGGGGACTTGGTGCGCCTCGATCGAGTCGAGCAGGATGTCGACCGTCGACTTGGTCGACGTCCGCAGGTTCGGCAAGTGGAGGGTTGTGAGACCCTCCCGGGGCTTGTCACTGCTCGTAGTAGTACCGACCGCGGAGGTGCTCGGAGTGTTGGGAAGGAGGGCCGAGCCGAAGGCGCGGTCTCGCGACTCGGGGTCCGAAGGTGCGGCGCGAACGAAAAGCGGTTTGCCGGACCGGTACCAGCGTCGAGACCGTCGCGCTCGTGGAAGCGGCCGGCTTCGACCTGCATCTCGTTCGCCGACTTGGGCCGGTCGTCGCTCGCGCCGGCGGCATCAGTCGTGGCCGCCTTGTCGACCTTGCGGTAGAACTGCCACTCCAGCTCTTGCAAATCGAGCGGGGTTCGAGTTGACCGTCTTGCGCAATCTTCGTGAGATCGATACCGTGCTTGCGCGCGTGCCCCACGGCTGGGCCAGGCTCAGGAGGCGTTTCTCTGAGAAGGGGATCGACGAGAGCGACGAGTTGTACGACAAGTACTGCCGCGCAGGTCGGAGCGCGAGGCGGAGCGTCGCGGGGAGGACAAGATATCGGTCATGTGGAGCAAGTCACTGATGCGCTGTGTGCGTGCGGCAAGAGGAACGTGAGTGTCGGTACGGTGAAGCGGGAGAAGGCAGATCCGAGAACAGAAGGCCAGGAAAACTCACGTCAAAGCCGTTGAACATCTCGCGTTGGGTCGAGTTCTCCAAGAGGAGCGTCTGGAAGGCCAGGACACCCAAGACGAGTTCCTGGGTGCGCGGCGTAAACTCGTTCCGTCTGGAGGTGCTCCGTCGAGCCGAGGTTGTAGTCGCGGATGACGGTCTCGAGAATCTCGTCGAAACGGTTCAGCCGGTAGCTCGAGTGCTGCATGTCGGTCCTCGGCCAGTGCCAGCCCGACTGGAGGAGCGGGCGAGGAGCGACGGCAACTCGTGCTGCTCGACGGTTTGCGACTGCCGGATGAACCTGGCGACGCCCGGGCCAACCGACCCGCCCTTCCTGGGTTGTCCTCCGAGCGTCAAGAGCTGGATTGTTTGCAAGGGTGATCCGGGCAGACTGGGCGGGCCAACGTCAACGCTCGTTGTCGAACAATTACCCCCCTCTTTCTCCATAACAAGTCACCGCGAGCGCGTACGCGAGGTGCAAGGCGACGGTAGAAACATGGCAATGGGACAACAAAGATTGCAAATCTACGTGACACACAACGGGAGAGACAAAACAATCGAAAAAGCGCAAATGGGGGCGACAAAGTGAGAGTGTGGAAAACAAAGTGAGAAGAACAAAGTACCCGCCCGCCGCTAAGACTGACGCCATCCGAGAAGACGAGCCGCGAAGACCTCCAGGCGCTTGCCCTCCGAGAGGCCGGCGTTTGCGGTGAAAAAGTCCTTGGCGGCCGGATCGACCTTCGCGCTCCTGCCCTCTTTGCCGCCGCGGACGAAACCCACGACGAGCTCGTTGCTTGCGTCCGACAAGGCATAAAGGATGCGGCGGTACCAGTCGGGTCCGAGCCACAGCAGCGAGCCGTGCGACGGGAACGGCAAGCGGTTTTCCTTCTTGTAATAGACCCGATTCCTGGACTTCTTGCCGGCGCGCTCGATCTCGGCTGGCTCGCACGTGTGCTGCTCCGGCTTGCGAGTGACGACAACAACCCGCGACTTGTTGCAGGTTGGGCAGTGATCCGAGGTGAGGGAGACATTGCCGAGGATGGCGGAGAAGACATACTCGAGTCGGTTTCCCGAGCTCGCGAGCCACGCGTCGTTTTCTCCGCGAACTGCACAGCAGGCAATAGCCAAGTCAGCCGCCAGGTCAAGAGCTTCGTTGGAAGCGAGGAAACGGAAGACTCACTCGACGAGATTCGGTCCGAGGCCGGTGACAAAGACGACGTGCGAGTCGAGATCAAGAGTGCGTCGATCGCGAGCGGGAACAAGTACTCGGACTTGGTGCCGACCGGAATGTGCAAGATCGGATTGACGGCCGAGTCGAAAGGCAAGCCGGACTCGATTGAGTTCGGAATGAGCGAGCGGGCGGCGACGGCTTGGTACGTCGGCAGGTTCTTCCCCTCCAGGTTGAGCAGCGACTCGCCGAGGAGGAGTGCGAGACTCGAAGAGAAGAGTATCGGAATCCGGATGAACGTGTCGTCACCGCAGTTGTGGTCGCTCGCCTGGAGCTCAAAGTTGGCGTCGATGAAAACCTCCTTGCAAGTGCGACATGTCGACAGGTAGATGTCCTTCCGACTTCCGCGACCAGTTGTTGCTGCCGTCTTGGCTGTCTCGTCCTCGCGGAGCCTGGCGAGCGCTTCGACCAGCGACAGCTGCCCCTGCAGCTGCACGCCGCGCGCCGCGCGCTGGGCGTCCTCCGTCGCCGAGCGGTTCGCGAGATACGACTCGCGGCGGTCGTCCGTCCAGACGCGTTTCTCGCCGAACCCGACCTGGGCAGCCGAGCGGGCGAGCTCGGCACCCTCGGGCGCGGTCAAGTACCAGTGGCAGTAGTCGCGAGAGCCAACCCGTCCGACGGCGATCTCCGGCGCGGGCGAGATGAGGCCGTCGACAAGAGCTTCCTCGTGTCGACCCAGCATGCTTTTGAGCGCTGCGAGGCGAGGGAGGGTGTCGGTAATGTCGGCCGAGTTGATCATGTCGTCGTCGAAGAGGCGCTCGAGCATGACGAGGTCGCCATTGGCGAGAGGTTTGCCGATGAAAACTGGCCGCTCTGAGCGATTTCCGACGCCCTTGATCGCCGCCTCTGACCGGCGCTTGACCTCCTCCTCGATGTCGACGTTGATCCGGCGCTCGTTCGCGGCAAGAGTCCGTTTCGAGTTGATCGCGGTGAAGCGGTCGCTCAGCAATCGACGAGCAGTCGCGAGCTTCGCTTCCAGCCCCGTCTTTTCCGCGAGCGACTCGACCTCTTTCCTCGCACGGCGGAAAAAGTCGAGTCGCTGCGACTCCTCCTCCGGGACGACGCCCTCGCTGCGGACAAGTTGATCCGCAAGAACTCGGCGGCAGAGGGCCGTCTTGGCGGCAGCGGCGGCAAAGAGGGCGACCGCTTCGTCCTGCACCATCGGGTTGTACTTGAAGAAACCGGGGTCGAGCTGGGCCAAGTGCAACGCGCTGTGGTGGGCCAGTGGACCATAGCGCACCACCGCTGTCGATCCGACATGCATAAACCATCCGCCCACTTTCGAGTCGCGCTGCTCCGGCAGGATGAATTGGCTGGAGCGGATCGACTCGACCAGTTCCGGGTCTGTGGGCGTCTCGGCGTTGAGGAACGACTCCAGATTCTCGGCGTTCGGGTCGAGCAGGTCGCGGAAGTAGTTCTGCCGGAGATGGTCGTTGATGACGCCGGCGTGGGTGACGAGGAGAAGCGGCTGGGCAAGGTGCAAGACGCGGATGGCAAAGAGGATGGCGAGGAGGAGGAGCCAGTGGATAAGGATGAGCGCCCACAAGTCGGCCGAAGGGGTGAGGTCGCGCCAGATGTCGTCGTCTGCCTGAGGCGAAAGACCCTGGACGATTCGCTCGAGTAGCTGACCCGCGGCTGGGCCACGCGCAGCAACGACCGCCGACGAGAAAAGCTCCTTCCCTTCGAGAGACGAGGCCGTGATATCCTTGGTCAACAGGAACTCGAACGAGCGGAAGCCGCGACCTTGGAGCCTTGTCCGGATAGACGACATGTTGGCGTATATGTCATTGTAGGCGCGGCGACCTCCTTCGGACGCCGGGTCGAGGATTGAGGGAGGCCTAATCTCCTCGTGTTCGGCGTAGTACGCGAGCGAGTCGTCGAGGGCGCGCTTGATTGCGATGATCTGCTGATCCCTTGCTGGATCACGAGCGGGGTCGAGCGGGGCAAGCAAATCGAGCGCCGCGCGAGTCGCACCGGCACCGGCGGCGAGGCCGGCAAAGTCGGCGAGGGCGGAGGGGTCGAGGCGGAGGAGACGGCCGCCGTCTGCCGAGTTGAATGCGGCCGTCTTGATGGCCGCGATGATGGCGACTTCGGTATCGCCGATGATGGGCTGATTGGCGTCCGTAGCGGCTGAGGCAGGAAGGCGCAGCTCGGGGAACTCGTGCACAATGAGCTCGAGGGTCGAGTAGTCGGGCTTTGACTCCGTGACCGAGCCGTCGTCGACGTCGGCGGCTTGTTGCTGCGCCGCTTGCAACTCGCGCGCGAGACGGAGAAGGTTGATGCACCTCGACGCGGCGGCAGGTTTTTGCCCGTCGGCGATGGCACGACCGCCTGGACCGCTCCGGATTGTGAGACCGGCATAGTGGAGCGAGGCAGGATCCTCGTCCCCAAGTTCGGAGAGCTCGAGCGCGCGCAAGGTTGCAGCGGTCCAGCCGTGGTCTCCGAACTTTTCCTGGTAGGCGGAGAGGAAAGTCCGGAGCGTGGCGACGTCGGGGAAGACGAGCGAGCGCAGGTAGTACTGCGCTGCGTCGTCGTCGGCGCCGAGCGAGTCGGCTTCGCATTCGGTCGGTTCGAGAACGGGTCCGTCCTCTTTGGCGATGAACGGGTCATAGTCGACACGGCGGAGGGCGGGGCTGTCGAGCGGCGGGGGTAGGAACGACGTGGAGGCGAGTCGGGCGAGCACCTTGACCGTTGCCGCATGATCGGCTATGTGGCGTCGAGCGGGCGAGTCCGAGTCGAGGGGTGGTCCGTAGCGCACGCGTTCTCGGATACGCCCGTCAATCAACTCGAACAAGCGTTTTTCCGTCTCCTCCGCCTCTCCGTCGACTGCGCCTGCCGTCCTGAGCAGCTGCTCGCGTTCGTGGCGGGTTTCGGCGCGCGAGACCCACTCGGCGGTCCACTGCTGCAGGACCTCGTCATTCTTCCGCCGCGCTTCCTGCTCCTTGACCGTAAGCGGGTTGACGCGAAGTGAGGCGAGGGCGGCACTCGTCGACGGGATGGGACCGGTGCTCGTCGACGCGGCCGGCGGCGTCGCGGTGGAGGCTGCCTTGCGGCGCTTCTTCCTCGGGGCAGGGGTCGGGGCGGCGCTGGTCGACGCGGCCGGTGATGCAGCGACACGAGTGCCACTCGTCGAGGCGACCGGCGCCTCGTCGGTAGTGAGCTTGCGGCGCTTGGTCGGTTTCGGTTCCTCTCCGTTCGCGCCCGCTGCCGGCTTGCTGCGCTTCGACTTGGTCGACTTTGGCGCTGTTGTGCGAGGCGGCGAGCTCGGCGGGAGGCCGATCGACAGCGTCGAAGCTGCGCGTCTCGGAGCCGAGTTTGCGGTCGAGGAGGTGGCGTTGGCTCGCTGCGAGCCGCCGGTGAGCGAGCTCGAAGCCGGAACGACGGGGTTCAGCGGTTGCGGGGTCAGGGGCGTCAAGGGAGTGACGGCTTCGACGGAGGGTGCGCGCGTAAACTGGTGACGGGCGGCGTCGGTGGTGGTCAGCACGGCGAATTTCACCGAGAGGCGGGCGAAAGAATACACGCACGATCAAGGTATACGTGGGCAACCGGAACGCCTGGTTGAGCGGCAAAGTTCCGTCGACCCCCTGACACTCGAACGTGTACGAGCTGACGCGACACCAAAAAGTCAGCCGAGTGAGCCACGACTCCAGAGACGCCACGTGCACGCGACTCACGGGACGAGAGCGGCTGCCGACTTGTACAGCATGACCCGGGTCGCATCCGTACGAACAAACTGCAAGCGCGGCAAGTACGCTTCGTTAGTGACTGTTGGCGACGAGCGCTGTCGAGCCAAGGGGCAACTCACGCCGACGCTGTGTCGAGTGAGCGATTCAGCGAAAGGGTGGGGCGAGTCAGCGTAGAACGGGCCAGAGCTGAAGCACCGGGAGAGCTCACCCGTTGCCAGCTTCCTTGCCCTTGGCCGTCCGCGGCGGGCCCGTGTACTGCCACTGGACGTTGCGGTAAAGCAACATGTCGCCTCCGTCTGCCGTCGTCGAGAGAGCTGACCGAGACTCCGGGAGGGCGAGCGAGGCGAGCGGAGCGAGGCGACGCGAGCAGAGGACTTGTAGGAGTGCACTAGTAGCGTGTAGGCGACTCGAGCGGTGCGGTCCGGCGCGGTGTCGAGGCTGTCGGAGGGAGCAGGCCCACGTCTCAGTACACTCGTCTCGCAGAGAAGAAGAACGCACGAGGGTCAGGAGAGCTCACCGGTAGGGTAACGAGTGTGTTCGAGAGCTCTTGCGTGCTTCCGAGTCGCTTGAACGGCGGCAGGGAGCAGTCGCGTCGGCGTGTTTGAGCAAGGCGCGACCCGCGCGAAACCAGAGCTGCGACCGACTCGACGGACAGGGGCGAGACGAGCATTCTCCCTTCTGCCATCTTTGCACTGTACGCTGCCGTTGTTTATCCGGCTGTTGACCTAGTTCGGCCATACAAGTCTCCTTCTGTATGCTCTATAGAGTGTCAGTACGGCAAGTCCGCCGACGAAAGGAAATGGTAGGAGGCAACTCACCCTTCATCTCGCTACCGCAATATCGAGCGAGTGCCTATTGTTCGAGTGTACGTCGATGTGATAGCTTGAAGCATTGACGGCGAGCATGCTCGCGAGGAATGGGCCCGAAAGTCCACATTCCGGACGGCAGTCGGGAGGGTGATGAGAAGAGGAGGTGACGATGTTCTCCCTTCATTCGGACCTGAACGTATCGGCGGCAAACTTGGTCAGTTTTGAAGGACGATGTGATTGGAGACGAATAGAGTATCCACCCACGGAGAGGCTGGGTGTCTGCGGTGATACGGTCCGCGAGTCTCGGAGGACGACGACGTGTTTGGCCTTCTCTTCCCTGGTGACGACGACTGGAAGACGGCGGGGGGTGCGGGACATGCACCAGATTCGACCATGCTGCCTGCTAGGGTGTGTGACTGGTCACGGAAACGGTGCTCCGGCGACTCGTTCGATGGGAGGAAGACACTCTCTTGTCCGCGACGACCGCATTTCCGCTTCCGTGTTGCCGTCTTTCAAACTTGGCTTGAGTTATATACGCCAAACTGAAACGGGGGTATTTGTAAACCATTTTTAATGCCCCCGTGGCCCAGTGGATTACGGCCTCTGCCTTCTAAGTTTACTTTGAAAGCAGAAAATCGCGGGTTCGATCCCCGCCGGGGGCTGATTCTTTTTTGGACAAAATACTTCCTGAGTATATTGCTTCTCTAGGCGAGTACAGAGACCCCAGCCGACGGGCACTTGTCATAGAGATTGCATGGCGCTCTCCGAGGTCAGTGCTACCGCCAAGCAGCGCTACTGCTGTCAGGGGCGCGCGCGCCTTGTATCGGTCAGCGTAGAGAACCTTCAATCGAATCTTCCACAGCGGATTCCCAATAGACGTGGATGTGTTCCGTACCCGACTCCCCATAGATTGGAACTTACCCCGAGTCCTCAGTTGACAGTGAGCATGGATTGCAGGATTCAAAGTACGGCTCGAAACAACAGTCGAGCACGAGTCTCCGAGAGCGTCGAGGTTGCCAGGGTGCAGTCTAATCGACCGTTCACTTGTCTATCTGTCGTTCTGCTCCTTGTCCGACTACACGTCACCCTGTCCACTAGACTTGGTCTCGGTGCTCGAAAGCACTTCCTGGGAGCGGGCAAACTTGGACAGCTAGCTTCACCTTCACGAGAGCTGGCGAAGATGGGAATGGGTCAGCCGAGTAGGCTAGCTGTACTCAGCTCCGCTGATGTGAGGTACAGACTTCCTCAAGCACCACCATCAGGTCAGTCTGAACCATAATGTGGCACCAAAACCGACACTTTACCTGCCATGGCACCAAAACCGACGCTTTTCCTGCCATGAAAACTTTGTATGGCACGAAAAGTGCTGGGTTTGGTGCCATTCAGTTATTGACCAGCCCAGGTGAGGTGGTGAGCACTCTGAAGGGGCCGTCCCAGTGTCTGCTGTATACTTCCTTCCGACTGTAGTAGGGCGAACATCCGTGGGGCCGTGGCAGGTGCGTCTAAAGTTGGCCTTCTCAGTCCAACATACTGTAGCTGCAGTCCAGACACAGCCAAATGTGACACCTGTTGGGCATGAACAGATCTGGTCACATGTGTTGGACCTGTCGCGCTCGAGCGGCACACGAAATACCATGACACTCGCACGGAATCACCCATTTCAGGAGTCACTGTGCAAGTGGATTTCCTGCTGCTATGTACAGGTATTGCTGGATATTGCGGCTGTGCCACATCTCATACTATGCCCTCTAGAGGGAGTTATAAGTGGAATGAGGACAAACGGCTTCTATCAATGTCAGGGGGAAAATTGTGCCCAAGTGGCGAACGGCCGCAAACGTATGTAGAGACCTCGGACCTCATAGTTTCGACAAACCCCATGTGCGAAGACGCTTCATGCATCGTTTACATCCGGAAAACTGGAAAAATGTCGCATAGTGGCCGAGTTGAGGCCGGTATTTTGCATTACAGGAACCCAGGCTATCCCCACGTCATAGACAGAGTGTCCAATGCTCTATTTTTCAAGTTGCCTCAGGTCCCTCTGTAGGTTCTTGACAAGTTGACAAAGTTGGTCAAGCAGAGAACACCTGGTTGCCCTGCAGCATGTGGGAGTGTGTTGGGAATGAGGGTCAAACGGGGTTTTTGGTACATCTTCAGACGGCCTCGCATTTTCAAGTTTCAGGTACCACAAGAAAGCTGGAAGGCTATAACCACAGAAAAAGGTTGAAACTTGGGTACCGAAAGTGGTCTTCTCGACGACCTGAGCAAGCTGTGGCGAATCCTTACCGCAGGCATTCTCTTTGCCGCGGGCAGCGCGTTTTTCAGGTCATGCATCAGGAAGAACAGACTCATAGCATAAGAGAGTGACACAATGCAAGCAAAAGGGAGCATGATACGAGGAAACACCACAGAGGGAACGGAAAGAGCAGAAGAACAAGGGAGCGAGATGGAACACGGAAACGACAGACAAGGATGATGCAGGGGCACAGAACAGAGGAGAAGGGGAAACAAGGCAGAAAGGGCTCTCTAGTCGTCCTTGAGGCCTACGGCATTGGCTTTGGCGCCCTCGCCACCTCCGCCCTCATCGCCGCGGGTGTTGCCCTTGCCGTTGCGCTTGAGGCGACACCACATCCCCACGTCCGGGTCTGTAAAGCATACGAGATGGTCAAGACAGTCTTCATAAGCGATGGAACAGACCGCAACTTAGCAGTGATGAAGCGCCAGGTGACACCAGGCCAACTCGGGTGAGAAGGCAGAGGAGTGTAAAACTCCTCTGCGATCTCGTGAAGTTTCCATAGGCGTTTCCACGGGATCGAAGGAAAATCATGGTGCTCGTTGTGCAGACCCACTGAAACAAGGATAGATTGTCAGCACATCCTGGATTCCGGAAATGGCGAAAGGCAAAAGGGTGTTTTTACCGTTGTAAGCCAGCGTGTTCAAAGGCCCACGGGTATAGTACGTGCCAGTGAGGGAAAAAAAGGAAAATTCATGTTGTCAGCGGTGTGCTCTACGGCGCGCACTTGGCTAGCTCCCTCTCTTCAGGCCTCTCTCAGCTCTCTGGGCGGGCGGAAGAGCACTCCACGCAAGTCCTGTGTAGTTGCTCTTACTCTTTCTTTGTTCAAATCACCGGCAGAGAATCCAGTTCACAACATTGAACCATGGTACGCACGCAGTTCGTGATGAGCAAGTGACCGGCAAGTCAACTCGGTGTTTGTATTTCCTGCCGCCTCGCGTCGTCCGCATTCTCACTGCCTGCGCGCTGGCTGACCTCCACCTGACCCGGACACAGTTCCACAGCCTCGACGTCAGAGTCTTCCAACTCACTGAAAGTATCGCCCTGTGTGCACCGTGCGAGTGTGAGCAAGAAGTCAACACGAGAATTTTCAGATCCCAACTTACCGGCTCCGGTGGCTCCTCTGTCAGAGGTTTCTTCTTCTTCCCTCCCTTGGTTGACGCATCAGGCGGGTTCGCTTTCCGGAGAGTCTTGATAAGAACCTCCATGTCTGCTACCGCGAGCGGGCGAGGCGTCGAAACTGCCAGCGATGGGAGCGTCATCTCCCACCGTTCGAGGAGCCGCTTTCTCCGCGTGGGCATGTTTCCTTTTATACCATGGACCAGGACCTTGATGAGCCTGCACCACATTCTGGCAGCGCTCTCTCTGCGGAGATCTCGCGGTGTGACGACGGTCCAGGAAAGCTCGCTGATTGACGAGACGCCGACGACTTTGTGCAAGGTTGTGGCCGCCTCCTGTTGTGATCGAATGGCCCGCTCTGAGATGACGCGCTTGACGGGAACAATGCCGCTTGATCCGGGGCGCGCAGCAGCTCCTTTGTTGCCCGAGCTGCTTCTTTTGGTGGACCAGTCGGTGACGCTCAGACCGACAAGATCCACGCCAATTGAGATGAGCCGCTCATTGACGAGGCGCAGCCGCGCTGCCTCGCGTTTGAGGAGGCGAGCCTTCTCTTCGACGCCTTCCTGCAGGCGGCGGACGACCGCGCTCGCAACGTCAGAGTACCGCTCGTACCACGTCCTGAAGGAGGACGTGCTCGGGTCGGTGTCTCCTCTCAGGCCGTCGACCACAAGCGCTAGGGCATCATGCGCTTCTTCTTCTCGCCCGTCCTGGCGAGAACATGTGTACCTTCAAGTCAGCTGGTGACGCAAAAGCGCTCGACTTTGAACCACCCCGCTTCCAGTAATGCAAGGGCTGTGATTGACCTGAAGAGCGACTAGGAGTGCTTGTGCATCGGCTGTCGGCTCGGCGGCGGCGGGCTGTGACGGGCCCGACATTGAAAAGATGAAGCGTCGAGATGATGAGAACCGAAGCAAAGGTCGCGGCTTCGCCGGGCGACGAGAGAGTGTGCAGAGCTAGAATTTGCCGGTAGAGCGCTCAGTTGAGGTTCAGAAAAGCTCCGGACTCGTTATTCTAGCGAAAAGTGCTGAATGTGCAAGACCAGGAAGCGGTTCGTGAGCGCACACGCGTGAACGTCGCTCGGTTTCGCCTTTTCTCGCCCTCGGCATAGACCATCAAAGAGTTGAGAGATAAGTCGCTAAGTTTCGCACCAGAACCCGTCCGCGTGCATACCGAAAGCGGTCTTCTCGACGACCTGAGCAAGCGGCGGCAAATTCGGGCATTACCGCAAAGCAACTTCTTTGCCTAGCAGCGCGCTCCGTGTCATGCATCAGGAAAAAAAGACAGTGGTCCGCACAGCGTAGGTAGTGACAGAATGCAAGCAGATGCGAAGGAGAATGATACGAGGAGACACCACAGAGGGAACGGAAAGAGCGGAAGAACAAGGGAGCGAGTGGGAACACGGAAACGACAGACAAGGATGATGCAAGGGGTACGGAACAGGGGAGAAGCGGAAAACAAAGTAGAAAAGGGCTCTCTAGTCGTCCTTGAGGCCTCCGGCGTTGGCTTTCGCGCCTTCACCACCTCCGCCCTCGTCGCCGCGGGTGTTGCCCTTGCCTTTGCGCTTGAGGCGACACCACATTCCCACCTCCGGATCTGAAACCATACGAGATGGTCAGACAGGCCTTGTAAGTGACGGAGCAGACTGTAAACTCACCAGTGATGAACCGCCAGGTGACACCAGGCCAACTCGGATGAGAGGGCAAAGGAGCGTAAAACTCCTCTGCAATCTTGTGAAGTTTCCATAGGCGCGTCCAAGGGATTGATGGGAAATCGTGGTGCTCGTTGTGCAGCCCCACTGGAATAGGACGGAATGTCAGCACATCCTGGCTCCCAGAAAAGGGCAAAAGGCAAAAGAGTATCTTACCGTTGTAGGCCAGTGCGTTCAAAGGCCCGTAGTACGACCAAGTCTCTTGATCGTGTCCCTCGAAGAGATAGTGCTCCGCGATCTAGACATGCAGAATGTCAGTTCTGGCGCATATCGATGCGAAAAGGCGAGAACACCCACAAAGTGCCCCGCGCACGGGTGCAGGCTGCCGGCCATGTGACTGCTGAGGAGGAAGTACAGCATCGAGTACCACCCGAGCATCTTGACGACGAGAGCGTTGAACGAGAGTTGAACGGCAAAGTTGAGGGCGATCCACCGGGTCGGAGCCTGGTAACGGATGAAGCCGGGTCGCAACGCGTAGAAAAAGATTTGGAACGTACTGAATACCTCATGCGGCCCACATTGCATTCTGTCAGCCCCACAATATCCTCTCATACAAGCCGCGACGGCTGCCGACCTACGCGAAGAACGCCTTGCCGAGGACGGTTTGCAGAACGAGCAACTCGAGTCGGGAAGGGAGGTCGGTGTCGATGCCGTCTTCGCCCAGAAACTGTTCGCCAACGGCCATCAGCAGAACGCCCTCAGAAAAGAAAGCCAAAACTCACCTTGTGGTGCTCGATGTGGTACTTCTTGAACATCATCGCAAAGGGAACGCCGATCGGGAGGTTGGTCAGGATTGCGAAAATTCGGTTCGCGCGGACGCCCCGGAACGCCAAGTTGTGCGTGATCTCGTGCACCGCGAGGAAGGTGTTTTGGTTGGCCGTGCCGCCGATCACGTAGGCGAGGATCCAGAACTTCCACGACCAGAACGGCGTGTTGCGGAGGTAGTAGGCGGTCGAGAATTGGACGAGGGTGACGAACAGGACCACCCATTTTGTGAGCGGTTCGTGGCCCATCAATTTCGTCACCTGTTGAGCGCACATCATATGTCAGTAACGGTCGCCAATGCGTCGAGATTGTCCAGGCAGGTGCAAGGCGAGAAATTGGGCCGGACCACTGGAGGCTCACCTCGGGGTGCGCCTTGAGAATCGCCTTTCTCCGAGACCGATGCGGCTCCTCAGTCAGGGACCACAGAAAGTCTGAGCCGTCCAGAGGCGGCTGGATCTCACGCGGTGCCCATTCCAAACCTCGCGGCTGCGGCACCGCCTCCTCGTCGACTTTGACGTCCTCCTCCAATCCCGGCGTAGTCGCACGCGTCGTGGTCTCATCCGCGCTCTCGTCCGAGGAGCTTCCAGGCAGCATCGAGACACCGGAGTCGGTGCGGGACAAGTCGGCGGCCTTTTTCGAGCGGGCGCGAAGAGAAGGCGGCAATTCCTCGGCGCCGCCAAACAAGTCGAAGCGCGTCTGAAGCGCCGTAGCATCCATAGTCACGTCCATCGCACGTGTTTGAGCAGTCGACCAGGCCAGCTGGAGTCTGCAGGAGCCTGCAATGGCTCTCGACACGTTGGACACGTTGCCGGATTTTTTTCTCATCTGCTTCCGCGCGTCGCCTGGGCGGAGCCGACCAACAAACCTCCCCTTCAGTACTCTACCTGGCCTCGCCACCGACGGCTCGAGGGCATCTCAGCTTCCTTCGGCAGGGCATACTGTCTCCGTTGTGTTGCTACTGGCTTTCCTCGGAAGGCTCCTCAACTGTCGACCCAAAGCTCTACCTCGCTTTCGAAGCACGTGAAAAAAGGCAGCGTGACGGAAAAGACTGCAATTACAGATTGTTCTCAAGCTGTTCAAGCACGCCCCTTCCTCCTCCAAACTCAAAGGCGCTACCGCTCCTCGTGCCATTCGCTGTAGCCGGGATGGGCCGCGCGGCAATCGCAGTTCCAGTCCCCGCATCCGACGCCCCATTTCAGCTCGACTCCGATCGCCTGCTGGCAGTACTGCACAGCGAGCTCATCCTCCCGCGCTCGCTGCCACTTCTGCGTCAAAGTGCACGCTTCCTCAAAGACCCGCTGCGTACCCGCTGGGCGAGGAGGAGGCGGCTTGGGAGGGTTCGCCCCGTCGCCGTTCGCGTCGGCACCGAGGATGGGCGTTCTGGCAGGCGGCTCGGCGAGGTCCAGGATCTCTTGCTGGATCTGTTCGAACGTCGGCGCGTTCGGAGGAAGGTTGACCAGCAGGCGCGCCGGGACGTGCGAGACTTGCGCGGTGGAAAGGGTCAACAGGATCGCGCGGACGCGGTCGCGAAGTTCCGCCGGCGTCTCGTTGTCTCCTCCGTCCGCATCCGGATTGCCTATGACCGCAGGATGATCAGGTCAGATAAATGGAGTGGATCATATACCTTATGAGTGAACATACGGGTGACGATCGTGAGGCGGAAGGCGCCGACCCAGTTCGACAAGCTGCGTTTCACCCTGAGACGACTCGCAAGTCGAGCAAGGGCCGGTAGACTCGGCACGTCCTCTCCCTTCTCGGGATCGAAAACGTCAAGCCACTCCAGGCTCGGCAAAAGTACGTGCAAGCGGTCGACGACTTCGTCAGAGCGGGCAGCGGCCGTCCCGCCGATGCACAGGGTGGTCAAGCTGCCGGGTGCGAATGCGAGGGCGGTCGAGAGAGTCTGGGAGTCGATAGAGCACATCTCCAAGTTCAGGGCGGTGAGTTCGGGCGACTTGCGGAAAAGGGTCGCGAGGGACTCGGACTTGAGGTTCTCCGCAGCCGGGACGAACTCTTCGTCTTCGTTGATGTATCGGAAGCCGTGCTGCCATCCGAGACCAATTTTCTTTGCCGTCGGTGTCGCAACAATAAAGTGCGAAGTGGTCGGAGCTGGCGGAATCCAGAAGGATGGGGTCTGCTTGCCGACGAGCAAGAGTTCCTGCAGCGCGGGCAACCTGCCAAGAGATGGTCGAGTCAGTTTCGGATGAAACCACCGTCTTTGCTCGGAGAGAAGAACTGACTCGAGGGTGCCTGGAACATCCTTTTGTCCGGCGGCGTCGGGGGCGGGTGGCAAATAGCGGTTCGCGGGATCCGCCTCGACGCCGAACAGCCAAAGTTGCTCCAAAGTTGCCGAGCAAGCGCTCAACAGCCCGAAGAGGTTGCAGCATTGGACGTTGTCAAGCTTGACGTGCCGTAGGTGGGGAAAGTGCGGCAAGACCGAGTCGGGAAGCGAGACGCCTGTCGACGCAAGGCAAAGTTAGCTCCGCGATTGTCGCCACACGAACGCGGGGAGTCACCTTGAAGCTTGAGCTTTGTCAGCATTGACCCGTACGTCGGCGTCGGGCTGGCGGGACCGACTTGGTTGAAAAAGTCAGGCAGACGACCGTCTCCGGTAATGTGACAGCGAGACACGAGCAAAAGCTCTTCGAGGTCGGGGAGCGCGGCGAAGAACGGGGCGCCGGCAGGGAAGCGGTCCGCATCGGTGACGAGCTTGAGAGTCTTGAGGCGCACGGAGGCGAGTTCGGCAAAGTTCACCGTCTGGACGACGCAGGCGAGGACAACATCAGGGTCTCCGAGCGCGCCGCGCAGGTCGCTCAGGTCGACCTTGAGGGTGCGCAGGCGACGGGCTCCGTCTCGTTGCGAGATTTCGCGGAAGGCGTCCCGAAGTGCGAGGGTGGCCGCGGGTGGATTGTCGTCGAAAAAGTCGCAGTCGATGCTGAGGCCGAGCTCCCGCAGAAAACCCTGAAGGCGCCCGCCTCGTACGCAGTCAGCTTACATCGCGTGACCCTCGCCGAGAGGACCTGTTACTCACCTTGGCACGGCTTGCCGTGGTACACAGGCGCACATGCTCTCTGCTGGCGCCGATCTCGACGTGGTTCAGCTCATCCCACAAGTCGGGACAACCGAGAATCGCACTGCGCCATGCTGGGCAGACGTGGCTCGCGTAGACCAGATTGCTCTCCGAGTCGATGCGCACGTGTCTCATCACGGCGAGGAAGAGCTCGAGGGGCAGTCCTCTGCCGTTGGTGACGGACGTGAAGAACAAGCCCGCGAACCCTTCATGAGCTGGCGGAACACGGCCGTTCGCGGTCTTCAGAGCCTCGGACGGCTCGTGCTGGCAGTTCTTCGGATTGTACATCACTCTGGGGGCTTTGTCCTTCAGCTCAGCGTGGTCCTTGCCGCCGGGTGAGAGCAGACGGCGGACGGCCGACTCACGCGTCAGCGCTGGGAGCGAGACCAAGAGGGAGCGACAGCACAGCGCCTATGGTGGCTGGATAAGCGGTACACTCGCCCTCGTAGGGCAAATCTACCCGTGTACACGAGAGCCTGACCGTGAACGCCGGTGCGCGAGGTGGGGAGAAGAGCAATGAACAGGAGGGCGAGATGAGCGGGGCGCTCGAGCCTCCTCTGGTTCCACTCCACGATCGACATAAGTCAGCTGTAGCTTGAATTGTTCCAGGCTCGGTTCACTTCTACTGTAAACAACAGTAAGGACAGTCAAGGGGAGACAAAGGTTTAGAGTCCACGATCAAGAGTCGAGGAGAGGATGGTTCGCAGCGTGCGCGCCAGGTCGCCCGTCTCGCGCACACAGAACGCCTTGCCGGGCAAGACCGTCGGCAGCCACTCGGTCTCGGCGCCTTCGCCGATGCCGAGGAGCGCGACGTGCACTTTCGAGTTGCGGGTGAGCGAGCGGCGCAGGTCCTCAGCCGTGATTCCGTAGCGGTCAAAATTGGCATCGGTGATCGCGATCACGATGTAGTCATCTGCGTGATGGAGTTTGCGAAACAAACACGCGTATAGTCAGAGTCAGAATGGCGCTTTCGCGAGCAGGAGAACCGGTTCGCAGAGGGGCGAGAACTAACCGGCATCGGTCTCTGCCACGGCATCGACTGCCTTATTGATCGCGTTGAGCGTCTCGTCGCCAGGCCAGCAGTACTGGGCAATGAGCGACATCTTTTCGAGGAGCTTCCATCGGTCTCCCGAATTTGCGGGCAGCGCATCAACGTTGACGAGCGGGATTTCGGCAGATTCGCCAGAGTGACCAACGAGGTCGAGGCGGAATTTGGGCTTGCCGGTCGCGGACAGTCGGTCGAAGGCTTCGAGGATCATGACGACTGTGCGCAGAGGCCGACAGTGGCACGGGTCAACAATCGTCATCTTCCGCGCCGAGTCAAACTGCGAAGGCTCACCTGCTTCGAGGGATCGCGTTAGACGCCCATCTCCCTGGTTCCGGTACATCGACGCAGAGACGTCGACCACAAAGCGAATCCGCTTCGGCTTTAGTTGAGGTCGACCAGCTTCGGCTGCGGGCACGAGGTGCCGCGTGAGCTCACTTGGGCACTCGGCAGCATCGTGAGTGGGAAATCGGCAAGCTAGCACTCACGCTTCTCCATGCCGCGCCGCTTGTAGACGGTCGACTCGCCAGTCAGGCCTTCCGAAAGACGAGTCTCGTCCAGCTCGCCATCGCTCTGACGCTTGAGCCACACCCGTTCCTCCTCCTTCGCCTCGAGGTTCTCGAGGAAGGTGACGAGCTGGTGTACGTGCGCAGCGACACGGTCGTGGTAGTACGAGTACATATTGGCCTGAGCGCTGCTCATGTCGAGTTCGGCGAGCTTTTGAGCCAGCTCTTTCCTGCGACACGGAAATTGAGTCAGCAAAGGGTGCGGCTGCATGCATTCAGAGCGAAAGTCGTACCTCGCCATATCACGGGCGCGGTCTTTGATCTCGTCCGGTACCTGCGCTTTGAGAGCGTCCGGGATCTGTCGGATGTCGTGACCCTTGTACAAGCGCATGTAGCCGCCGCGACCGCCAAGTCCGGCGGTATCGCGCCCGCCCGTGCCTCCGGCCCAAGTGTTGCCTCCGTGATGCTCCTTGTTGTCCTGCTTGCCGAACTTGGGTCCACTGAGGTCGGTCTGTCGCCCCTCCTTGACTGGGTCGAAGTCGATCTCCTTAGCGCGGCGCAACTCTTCGACCGGCACTTCCTGTCCACGGACAGCATCGACACCGACGTGGACCACACCAAGCTTGTACCGCTTCAGGACAGCTGCAAGGGCGTCGATGGTTTCCGGACGGTGGATGTCAAAGTCGAAGAGGTTGCGGAGCGCCTGTTCGAGCGAGTCGCTTGGGAAGCGGCGCAGGTGACGAACGAGAGCGAGCATCTCGCGGAGCGAGAACGGGTACGACAGGGTCCCAGCCTGTGGAGGCTTCGCATCAGTATTCAAGTACACTGACAAGGGTGTGCGAACGCACCTCGAACTCCTTGCGGAGATCGTTGAACGCGAAAACCAGCGCTTTCAGCATGTCGGGCTCGAGCTCCGGCGCCAGTTGCTGCAGGACCTTGAGTTCGCTCGCCGGATCGGGGTTCGCGATGGTGTACGTGCTGAACGCATCCCCGAGGTGGTTCAAGAAGGGATTGCCGAGGAACGGATAGCCCGGCCTGTTGGCGAGTATGACGAGGCGGAAGTTGGGATGGAGGATGATGTCGTCCGACGAAGTCCCGGGCTGTCGACGCGGCCGGATCTTGCGACCGTCTGCAAGAGTCATCTCGCCGCGACTGGCGAGGGAGGCAAAGATCGCGACGACCTGCGGCGGCGCCTTGTCGACTTCATCGACGACGATGACTCGCCCGAGCTTGACCGCGCGGAGGAGGGCAGAGTCGACGAAACGAATGACACCGCCTTCGATCGAGGTCGTGTACATGAGCGACTGCGTGGTCGTGTCACGATGGAGTTGCATGTACTCCCGTGGGCGGCCAAGCAGGTGCAAGAGCTGGTCGATGATACGATTCTTTCCGGTGCCTTGGTTACCGAGAAGGAGGATGTGCTGTCCGAGGACTTCGAGGTCGACCGCGATGTCTCGAAGGTACCTCGTCTGCTGAGCATTGTCGAGATAGCCAGGGACGAACGGGATGTGGGATGCGCCGGCTTCGTCGTGCGCGAGATCGAAGCGCGGGATTTCGTATGCCGCGCCGCTTGCGACGTCGGCTTCGAATGCGAGTTGCTTGTCGGAGACTGTGGCTGGCGAGAGTTGCTGCATCGAAAAGGCACATCAGTACGAGCTTATCCTCGGCAAAGGAAGCTGAAGCTCACCGATTCTTTCGCTTCCTCCATGTACATCTCTTCGAACAGGTCGGCAATCGCCGCGCGTTCGGTGTTCGGCAGGAAGTCAACGAGCAGAGCCCGCTCGAAAAGCGCGCGCAAGTTCTCCTTCGGGAAGCGAGAGAGGCGCGTCGCGATCCGGACGAGGCTGGCCGTCCCGAGTCGGCGAGACTTGCTCCCCATCGCCACCGTCAAGCTGCGGTAGCGTTGCGCAAACAGTTCGATGTCGTCGACGAGCGTTTCGGGGCATCCCACGGCGAGGAGCAACGCGCGCTCTTCTGCGAGGGGCATCGGGATCGTAGGCAGAGCGAGGATGTTGGCGGCCACTTGTTCGGTGAGCCATTCGCTCGGAGGGGTCGCCTTCGTAGCGGTCGTGATGATCCGGAACGCCGGGTGAATCGGATCCAGGATCGAGGACGTGGCAGCCTCGCCGTGCAGGGAGAGGCGCTGGCCTTCCCACATTTCGCCTTCGCGGTCGTTGAGCAGGCGCGACAGCGAGTTGAAAGTCGGTCCGAGGGTATCGATGCCGTCCAACCAAACGAGACGGCCTTCCTTGGCCCCGTGCACCATCGGAGCGGCTTCCCAACCGGTGACGCCGCCTTGTCCACCGACGACCCGACGCATCCAGAGTTCGCGACCGCCGAGCTCCTTGTAGAGGTGCACCGACTCGAGCTCGTACCCGAGCAAGGACGAGAAGGTCGAAAGAACGAGAGACGTCGAAGCCGATGAGGATTGGACGGTTGGCGCCGACGGCACGAACGAGATGTCGAACGTGGAAAGCGCGTGCAGCTGAAACAGCGAAGTGAGGAGGTGGGTGAAGCGCGGAGTGATGTGCAGCGTGTCGTCGGACGCAGGCGGGAAAGTCGCAAACGGCAGCGGTCCAGCCGCGATCGCGACCTTGACGTCGTCGCAACCCGCCCTCGAGAACACGAGGCGGGCGGTCCTCTCCTCTGCGTCGACCCGTTCGACGCTCTTGAGGCGCCAGCCAAAGATACCATTCTCGCTCTGCGCAGACTGTTCCGCGACGTCGATCTCGGCGAGACCTTCGGCCCAAGCCTCGAAACCGGCCGCCTTGAGCGCGTCCTCGAGTGCTCGGCGAGCTGGTAAGCCGGCGTAAGCGAGCGCAGGATGGGCGACAAGAAGGAGCTGGAAGAAATGTAGTGGGGAGACGTGGGCGTCGTTTGCAGGCGGAGGGAACACGGCTAGGAATCGAGCGAGTTTGACGAGCGTCGTTTGCGGGAAAAGCGGGACTTCGGTCTTGGAGTCGGACTTGACTCCCGAGGCCATCTTGGCGCCTGCATTAGGGTAACCATCCATTTGTCAACGCGCGTCGAACAGAACAACCGCGCAAGCCAACTCACGCATTTCCCTCGCAATCTGAAGACTGGCCATGACTTCTGCCATCTTTCCGACCACCTCGTCGACCTTGAGCGACACTGCTGCCGAATCGGCGGCACGCAGGGTCCCGAGTTCCTGCCTCGCGAGGATCTTGGCCGCCTCGACGCCATCGATGTACCGAGCCTGGAAACGCGAACGGAAGGGCGGATCGATCGGCAAGCCCGCATAGGGAGCTGTCCTCGTCGCGGGGAGAGTCAGTCGACCGGTGTAACTGAACCAGTCGAGGAAGAGTACTCACGAACTGGAACGCCGAGGGCGACGATTCGGAAATCGGGATGGGCGGGGATGAAGCCGGTCGTGTCCTCGCCGTTCTTGACCATGAGGTCGTACCGGCTCGCCGAGACGATGTGCGTCCCGTCTTCGAGGTTCATCTCGCGATACTCGAGCAAGTTGTTCAAGAGCGGGAGGACTCCGCGCTCGACGCGCTCGATCCCGTCGAGGAGGAGGACTTTGCCCTCTTTCGCTGCGCGGACCGCTCCGCTGTCGGTGTACTCGAGGACTCCGCCCGGTCGGATCTCTCGACCTTGTTTGAGCTCGGATTCGCCGACATCTCGGTGGAGGACGCAGATCTCGAAAGGTTTGTTCAGCAGGTGAAGGAACGTAAGCGCGAGTCGGCGCGTGAACGGTCCGGGCGAGGCGAGCAGAAAGACGTCCTGGTCTGTATAGTATACACATTTATCAATACCTCGCGAACAAGATATAGAGAGAAGAACCCACGCACGCAATTCCCACTTCTTCATGAGCCAGAGGATCTCGGCGGCGACGGCCGGGTCGGAATAGTCGAGGAGCAAGTCCTCTCTCGGCAGCCGGTCCTTGTCGTCCGTCTCATGGACGGGCAATCGCAACCCTTCGAGGGTCAAGTGTCCCAGCAGCGGCTGCGGCGCAATCTTGCTCAGAGCCGGCGACGACGAGAGTGTGGGGCTCGAACCAGACGGCGAGGAAGTAGCGAGCGAGCGAGTGAGAGCCTGCAAGCGGTTCGCAGCTGCGGTCGAGTTGCCACCGGACGGACTCATATTGTATCGACTTGGGAAGCAGCGAATGCGTCTCAAAGAGAGCGCAGGAAGGAGCATTCGCTCTTTGGCTTACCCTTCTTTTTTTCTCCGGCCGAGTGAGGAGGAGCGGAACGCGGCCTGCTTGCTCGCCGAACCCAACATCCGGCTACTTCGGTCACCTTTTTATCCCGGATTCATAGGGTAGGAAAAATAAAAACGAGTTGCACATGGCTGGAGAGAGAAACGATTCACACAATGGGGAGAAAACACAGAGAGGAAAAGAAAGACTGCCCGGCGCTCACGAGTAGAACCTCCGGTTCTCATTCTTGCCAAAGAGCGACTCGCGGATCTCGGGCAGCATCCGCTCCTGCAGCAACCGCAACCGTTCGTCGAGCGTGTTGTTGACCGTGATCCGCGACCCGTACCCGCGCAAGAGGACTCCGCCGTGCCTGTTGCGGGCGTGGACTCGGTGTCAGCTTCGAGAAAGAAAACCATTTCGACGGCGAGAGGACGCACGACTTGTCGCCGAGCTTGTCGTCGACCTCGCACTGCACCTCGAATCCTGCCTTGCCCCTGAACTCGCTCGCCGCCTCCTCGACCGCCTTTTGCAACAGCTTTTGGTCTTTCGGCCGGCCCGAGACGGTGATGTCCTTCTCCATCAGGGTGTACAGAGCCTGTGCGACACAGGTATCAACCGACGTACGCATATTCATCTGCGAGGCATGGGCACCTCCGCTACCCGGAGACGAAAGGTATCGGTCCAGTCTGGGACGCACCTGCAGCACCAAGTTCTTGAGCAACTCCGAGTACTTCTTCTCGTCTTTGGTCACCTCTCCCAGCTTGGCCTTTGCCTCATCAAACACCTTTTCGAGCAACTCTTCGCGCTTCTCGAGGAGTTGCAGCCGCGCCTTGTTGTTCTGGTTCGAGATGGCGCTGCGCGGAGAGGTTGTTGGATCGCGGTCAGTAACGGCGTTATGGGCGGTAATCTTACAAACCGTTCAACTCAGCAAGAGTCCAAGAGGAAATGATCCGGCAGACTATTGTTGAGGTAGGGCAAGAACTTGACGACCGCGCACGCACATCTTCTTCTCAATCTCGGCCTGCTTCTTCTTCCGCTCAAAGTTGGCGTCGATGTTGGCACTCTCTTGTCGGACGATTTTACCCTGCAGCGGAGCAAGTTCGGATGAGCTGACGATTCTTCCGCTCGTATCACGAACACGATGGTCATCCCGCCGCGTCCGATACGGACGCCGTGGTTGACAAAGCAGCCGTGACCAGAGAGAGAGAAAAGCACCACGCCGCGCGTACCTTTTCGATCGCAAACTCTTCGTCGGCCTTGACCTTGATCTCGCGAGCCTTTTCGAGCGCCTCCTGCTTGATGAAGGCCGTCTGCGAGCACGATCGGAAAGAAGCACGGAGGAGGGCATCAATTTCTTCCCCGTTGTACACCCTAATCCAAGGGCTGGGTGACACTCGCAGAGTAGCAAGTATCACTGAAGCCACAGGCAAGGGAGTGAAAAGGAGGGAGGACTGACCATCTTGCGCATCTCGCTGACGACTTCATCGTCGGTAAGGCCGGGCATTCTGTTTCGTACCCACCGACGAGCGGTCCGCCAGAGGCATGAGCCGTCAGCAATCGTGCCATGTTCGAGATGGGCCTTGCGGCATTTGCTCAGCGCGAGGGCTGTAGAGAGCGCGAGTGTCGGTGCCTCCTTGGTGGGGTAAACCCGCTCCGTCCTGCGAGTGTCGAAGGGGCCACCCTCGCGTTCAGATGATCGGTCGTGGTGAGTACAGACTGAGCTCTGATTCTGCTCTTCTGCCTCGGGTTACTCGTCCTCCTGCGACCCGAAAGACGAACCAGTTGTCGATCTGGCGAACATGACGAGGTAGTCGGGGCGTCGTCTCCCTCCAGCCGAGAAGACGTCTTCGAGCCCAGCCCTGACCAGTTGCTGTGAATGATGCTCGGTCAAGTAGACTCACGTTAACACGAGGGTGTGCGAGTAGAGTGGGGTCAACTTGTCAACTCGCCGCCAGCACCTCGTCATTTCACATTACAAACCAATTTGTATTCTCAATCCGAATACCTTTTTACAATCCATTCGTCAGGTTACAGGAGGGTCACGGGCCATACACAAAGTGCTTTGCCGCGACTGCACACATCGCCGCAAGGACAGCGAGGGCGAGCAAACCTCGTCCGGCGGCGAGCTGAGCGATCCACTCGTGGCGAGACTGTCGACGTGCAGCGTCCCGCTCATCTTGCGGCGAGGAGCCCATCGCTGCCCCTTCCCTCGTCGAGGCGGCAGTAGCAGCTTTTTCAGCGCCTCTATTCACGAGCTGCTCTGCACAGAAGCAACATGAGATTCCGTCAGCCTCTTCAACTCGGAAAAAGAAAGACGCGAAAAGAGGAAAGGACAGACTGACCCCTGGCGGCGCCTTCCCCTCCCCTTGCGGTCCCGCCGGTTCCGGCGCCTTGCCACTCATATTTGGCAAGTCCTTCAACTGCTCGCCCGCATACTCGGGGAACAAAGTCTTGAATTTCGGTTGGGCGGCGTTCCAGGCGTGCGATTTCGCCGCGAGCGACTTTCGCTCCGAGTCGGACTGCTTGACGGCGCCCGTGGTGATCTCGTCACTGAGCATGAAGCTCAACAAGCCGACAAGGATCGTGTCGACTGACCTGGAAGGGGGAAGGGGGAGTGCGCGACAGAAATGGTGAGCCTCTCGGAGTTCTCTGCTCGAAAAATCTTCTTGCTCCGCCAGAAAACGAGGCAATCCCTCCTTACCACGCCACGTTCCACGAACCGGGGTGATATTCAGACATCGAAGTGCCTGCATCCCCGAGTCCAACAAATTAGCCTTCCCCTCGTCCACCAGTCAGAAAAGAATAACAAAAGGCTGCAAACGCACAGATGGACTTGTTCGGCTCGAAGCGACCCGAAGGGGTCATCATCCGCAGTGCAGGCGGTGCAAAGGGGTAGTCCTGTGATTCGTACATTCACACGCATCAGTTCCGAATGGCCAGGCAAGAGTGAGAAGAAAAAGAGGACAGGGTTGGCTCACCTTTGGAAAGACGATGGTGCCCCAGTACTCCCCGCCTTCGTACGGTGTCTCGGGCGGTCCACGAAAGATGTAGTGCCATTCAAGGAGGCTGTTCCAGACACAGCCGGCGGGTTTTGCGAGATCAGCTTCTGGCGATGAAGCAGTTCCCTCCCGAGAGCGACTGACTTTGCTTCGTTCGGCTTTGCCCAGACAAAGGGAGGAGGGTCCGCTTGATGGGCTTTGTACTCCTTCTGGAGTCGCTTGATGGCGACTTTCGAGGCCGACATCGGGGGTGTTGCGGGTTTTTTTGGCTGGGAGAGCAACGAGAAAGCAAAGGCCACAACATCCGGTCAGCGTCCGCAGCCGAGAGTCTGGGCTTCTTCCTCACATTGAATGTGCCGGCGTGTCTGCGAGTGTGGCTACCGGTGTGCTAGGCGAGAGGTTGAAAGAGCAAGGCGAGGAATCGGACGGCGAAAGGAGCGTCGGAGCGAGAGAGCAGGAGCAGCTGGAGTAAGTAAGCGCTTGTATATACTCTTGAGAGACTCTGGCGCCGATACAGCTGGTCGCCGGACCAGGTGAGTAGCGAAAGAGACGCTGCTCTCTCTCTCACTCGTTGACATCACTCGAACCGCTCCGGACTTGGTTACGAGGGCCCGGAGAGGAGTCAAGGGACGTGCAGGATGGTCAATGGACTGGTACAAACAGCCCTGGTCAGTGTCTCGCTCCCCTTTCCCGTGCTCGCAATCCCACTGACGCCGGGTCCTCGTTCTCACCGAACATGCCAAAACCCGCAGCTCATAGCAGCGCCGTACTTGCTCCCGCGCGGGATCCGATTCGTGCAATCGTTCTTGAATCCACAGCCAAAGGGCCAGCGGCACCCCGTTCATCCGGGGCTGCAACAAAGACGGAGGCATGTCAGGCCCGACTCGCCGAAACTCGCCGCGTTCAGGTTGTTCGTCTGCGCGCTCGGGTTGTCGGTTGCCGTCTTTTCCGCCTTGAACCCACCCGAGGTGCGCTGCGCTTCGAACCTACGACGAGGTCTCTCTCGGGATATAGCGAGCTGACCGTCTCGAGGGATACTGCTTTTGCTGCGCGCACGCAGAACCTCTTCCTCTCGCTCTCGACGCCTCATTCGACCCTCTCGCGCCTTTTCCCTTTCCTCCGCCACCCACTCGACATCCGCCTCGCGACCGAAACCCTCGCCCGCGCGTGGTCCCAGACCCTCCTCCACCGCCCGCTTGTCGAATCCGAACTCGCCCTCCTGAATCGACTCCAGTCCCTCGATGCCCGCCTCGTCTACATCGCCTATGGCGCGGGACCCTTGATGCAGTGCGAGTGGTGCAGACCTCCCGGTGCAGGATCCTCTTCCTCCTTGGGCGGGACGATCATCGGATTGGATTACCTCCTCGCTGCGGCGCCGACAATCCTGATCGCCTACTTGACCACCTTGGTCGCGTGCGGGCTGTTATTGAGCGGAAACGGACGGCAACGCTGGAGAATCTGGATCGTTATAGCCACCGTGAGCGGTGTCGGCGCCGAGGCGTACATGCGCCTTACGTGGGATGGTGGACGCGGTCAAGCTGCCGCGGGAGCGTCAATCTCGATGGTGCGTGCGCGTTCATATGATCTCTCTCTCTCTTTCTTGCACGTGTTCAGTCTAATCGCCCGCCCCCACCAGAACCATTCGCAACTGCACGTCCTCCGCTCGCTCTTTTTCGCCAGCCTCCTCACCATCTCGTACCTCGCGCCCGCTTCCTTCGCCTCCGTCCCCGCGCAGCTCCAACCCGGCACGTCGGCTATTGTCGCCCCGGCTCTCGCGGCGCTTACGAACCAGAGCGAGGATGCGTTGCAGAGGTTGAGGGCTCTCAGTATTGCCAGGATGGCAGTCTTGCATGAGGATCGATCCCGCAAAGAGGTGAGTTCATGATGGACGGGGGGCCCTGATATCTGCGTGAAACCGAAATTGATGGGGGGTTTCCCCTCTTGGCTCGATTCGCTCGGCGTGCGCGCAGGTGACCGACTTTTGGGCCTCCGCCTCGACCGAATCGCGCCTCGCCCGATCCGATCCCGTCATTGTCTCTGCGCTCGAGACTCGACTCCGACGCCGATCAACAAGTGGCGGAGGACAGGGACCGAGCGAGACGTTCGCGGCTTGGGTGGAAGAGGCGACGGCTTTGCCTGCAGCTGCAACTGCTTCTTCCGCCGGTCGGGGTCGGCGTCGTCCTCCTCCTCGCGGACACGTAACGGGAAGAGGGGCACGAGAAGGAGCGACAGCGAGGAGGAGGAGTAGCCAGGGTGGAGACGATCGGGACGTGAAGCAGCAGCAGCGGCAGGGGACGGACGACACGCCTGACAGGGCTGGCATGCCTGTTGACGGATCGTCACCACCGGCAGCACCAGCAGCAGACTGATCGGGGCACTTGACATGCCGCTAGACAGCCTTGTACATTGTAGCTTTATTGCCCTTTTTTATGCACCTACCTCCTCCCCTTTTTAGCAACCGGAAGGAAGCGCAACCCCTCTCCTGAAGCGTTTTGTGGAAATCTCGTTAGAGGAGCGCGCGACAAGCGGTGGGCGATATTGAGGTCTTCAAGGAGGCCGTATGTCCCTTCGCCGCGGTACAGGAAGTATGTAACTCCCTGTTGAGCTCTTTCAGAAAGCTCCCCTCTGCTTTTGCTAAGCGGGTTGCAAATTGCAGCCACCGCGCTCGCATCGTCCTGTCTCGGTCGGGAAATTTGACACGTTTTTGTTTACGCGTTTTCCTTTCTCTATTCACCCCTTCTCCATCACCTACGCAAGGAGGACAGGGCTTAGTGACCGCTCGCCTGGGCCTTCTCCTTGTGCTCGACTTTAGATTTGTTTCGAAAGCCGGAGGAGTGGGGAGGAGAGAGGAACAACGAGGTCAGTGAGAGTGCTTCCATTGTCAACCTCATGACGAGTACCGGCGAATAAGGAAACGGGAGATTTACTGCGACGAGAGAGGGGGAGGGAGGTCAGTCACTGGAACGAATGCGCGAGAAGGGAGGGAGGGAGGAAGAGAGCCGTACCGGTCGTTGATGAAGTTCTGGAGGAAGGCAGCCTCCTCGTCCCTACGAGCAGGAGTAGTAGAGTCAATTTAGGTACTTTCACTGTCGATATGGAGAGAGAGGATGAGGATTGCCTCGCAACAACCCGGGGGGGGGGGGGGGGGGGGACAGACGTCGAGAGCTCGGCGACCACGACAGAAAGCCGCGCCAGGGTTGGGGAGAGCAGAGACTCACGAGGTGGCGGTGGCCTTGGGCTCGACCTTGGCGTCGACCTTCTTGTCGGATCCGCCGCGCATGGCAGCCCACGCGCCGAGACCGGTGAGGCCGTACACGCCGAGGGCGATGTACTCGTTGGCGCTATCAATGGGTGGAGTCGATCAGTATCTCCCATCTGCCTTGATTCGGGCGGGCGGGCAGCGCGGTCAAGGTTCGCGAGGTCGAGGTCGAGGTCGGGGTCGAGTGTTGGAGAGGAGAGAAACGAGCCAAGGCACGTACACCTTCTTGCCGAGGATAGTGCTGCGATCGAGAAATCAGCGTCAGTAAATGCTTGCGACTCTGGGCCACATGGCCGCTGGCACGCCCAGGGCGTTATGCTGGACGTCGGGTTTGGCCTCGGAGACGGAGACGGGTCGACTCGGCACCCCGTGTTGGCAGTCGCGCGTACGGACGGGCGTGTTCTGCTGCAGGAGATTGAGAGTTGACTCTACTTACTAAGACATGCTTTACAAGGTTGCGGGGCGAGTGGACGCGGTGCGGGTGCAACCAAGAGCAGCAGGCTGGGCTGCGCTGCTCGCCGCCATCTCTCGCTCCGACACTACGCTCTCGTGGTTTGGCTTTTCTAGGTGATCACACTCGACGAGTAAAGAGACCCGTCGACAATCGGGCGCTTGCTCTTCCTCGTTCCGCCCATCGCCACCACCACCGAGGCACCTCTGCTCGTCCTCCCTGCCTTGCACTCATCCGTCGTCTCAACACTGCTCTTTCCTTCCCCGAGACTCGAGCTTCAAACGCGGAGGAACGGCTTGTTTCACTCCCTCTACAAGGAACGGGCGTCAACCCTATCCGAAAAAGCCTGGTGACCCTCAAGCCACGGAGGCGCTATTTCTTTCGGACCGCCGTTAGCTTCTACCTAGAGCTACGAACGCATGTCATGTTTACCTCGCCTTGAGGGCGGCGTCAGCAACGTGCTCAATCCCCCAAAGCCAAGGTCTCCGAAGCGATACACACGGCGGTTCTGCTCTTGGGTCCCGCCTTCCGGTACGAACGGTGGACGAATCGTCGACGACAACGCGGTAGGTGACAACAGCTCGCCCGGTGTTGGATCCGCTACCTGATCCTCAGAACTGCATGCTCAACGATACCCATTACTGTAGCGTCGGTCGATTTTGTGTGCTCCCGCGAGCTCACGAGAGAAGCCACCCGATATTGGAGACGGCCGGCGGCAAGACGGCGATCCTACGGTGACATGAGGGCGTAACCATACATGATGCGATCCTGGCGAATGTCTGCACAGGCTCACAGAGAAAGACGCCAGAGCTGCTGCGGATCTGGTCGACGAAAAAGAGCACGGAATGTGTGGGGGTCAAAACGTGAAAAGGAGCTTGGCAAAAACGGCAAAGCCGAGTCGGCAATTCCTTCCATGCCGGTAGAACAGACGAGGGGGGGTTTTTGTCGGGACCGGTCCCTCTGCCGATCAGCTGCGCAAGGTGGTCTGGCCCCCCGGCTACACAAGAGGGACGACCTTGAGTTTGAGTGCAGCTGCTACTTGGACTTGTACCAGCCCACGGAGCTGCAGAGAAACGTCGGGCTCGCCGTCTCGTACCCGACAGCCGAACGGATCAGCCGACCAGAAGAGAGGCTCCCTTTTGCACAAGCCCTCGACTCGCAGCCTTGGCGCAGAGCGCGGAGGCTCACAACTCTGCGAGCGGACGGCGAGATGTGTGCTCGCGAGGATCCGTCCATACGCGTACCGTCAACTTCCAGCATGACCCTGGACGACCTCGCGACGAATAGTGACCGGATGCGGGGTCACCAAGACTATCAAGAAGAGCGGGAACGAAGAGACGACCAAGCCCGCGAACGCCGCACCCATGAGCGGACACCGGCAGGCGGTGCTATCAGCTCAGCGAGACGGTCAGGGTCTACGGCATCCAGCAGGAAGGGCAAGGAGCGCGCGCGGGATCCACTTGACGGGTCGGACGACGAGCAGCAGGAGGATCGCCGCCGCCACACCGCAACAGCGACAGAGAGTGCGCTGATACGAGCACCACAAGTATCCGCGCTAGAGTCTGGAGCAGCAGTCACCGCCGTCGACGTAGCACCGCCCTCATCCGCCGGTAGCAGCCCAGTTCCTCGCTCGAACCACCCTCTCGACCGGAACGATCCGCCCGCAGCACCAACGCCACCACCGCCGCCTCTCTCACAACGACAAAAGGAAGAAGAAGAAGAAGAAGAGGGAAAAGCGCCCCGCGTACCCGGGACGAGTGCGCCGATCGCGCTCCAATCGATCCTGAAGCGACCACCGCCCGCTCGCCTCTCGTCTTCGTCGAATTCGCGGTTCTCGTACGGCTCGACGACTACGACAACGTCTCCGCTCGTCTCCATCTCACCCGCGCCGAGTCCTCGATCCAATAGCGCCACGGCCACGGCCACTTCGACGGCCTCCGGTGGGGTCCTGTTACCGACGTTGATCTCGACCCCGAGCAGTGACGAAGGAGGAGAAGCGTCGCCGTCCTCCTCACCGCCATCTCCAGAGAATCTAGCGGTCGATGAAGACCGAAAGGTGAAACTCGGCCCGCCGGGCGTTGTCACGCACGGAGTCCTCTTCTCAACACCGGGAACGACCACCTCGGTCCTCCCCCTCTCCTCCCCTTCCTTCGTCGACTCGAACAACAAATTCCACCTCGACGATCACAGCCCGGCTGACCCGACTGGAACGTTCAAGAGTTGGAAGTCGAGCATGATGGGACGCCGGAGTGGGATGTATGATCGGAAGAAACTGGCCGCGCTCGGGTTCGAGGAAGAGTTGACGAGGGATTACGACTTTTGGGCGTCGTGGGGGATCGCGTTGTGCAACATCGGAGGCTTGCCGGGTCAGTTCACTTTTTTTTTTTTTCGGTCTGGCAATGACCGTTTCCGGGCGAAAACCTCCGCTCCGTTCGTGGACGAGTGCTAATGACCAGAAACACTTGCCCACTCAAAATAGGATGCGTCCTTGGGGTATTGACTGCGCTCGAGGCCGGAGGCGGATCCATGTACGCCATCGCGTGGCCGATCTCGGGCCTCTTCATGGTCTCGCTGGCCGCCATTCTCGGCGAAATGGCCTCCACGTGGCCCGTCGCCGGCGCCATGTTCACATGGGTGTTTCGGCTCTGTCGGAGTCGAAAGGCATTGAATCCGTGGGCACGGTATGCGAGTTGGATCGTTGGCAGCTTGTTGCTCTGCTCGCATCTCTTGTTGCAGGTGCGTGGCCGGCCTTTGTTTTCGTGCGCGGAGATACTGCTCCGACTTTCCTGCCAGGATGGGAGGCGTGCTAATGATAAGCCTGTTTGACGACGCACAGATCGTCGTCACCTGGCAGTTTGCGCACAACGTCCTGGGCGTCGTCGGCCTCTACACGGAAAAGGACTACAATCACTGGGTCACGATTGCCCTCGGCTGGGTACGTTGTTGATGGCATGAGTGATCGACAGCGCGCTTGTGATCTGACGCCTTTCTTTGCGAATATCCCGCAGGGCATTGTCACGTTCTCCGCCTTGGTCACCTGTTCTCGTCTTTCTCGCTCTCCCTGGCTCTGGCGGATCTGCGGCTACCTGATCCTCGCCTTTTTCCTCATCATCAATGTGATCCTTCTTGCGACCGCAAAGGAGATCCGGTCAGCGAAATATGTCTTTACGAGCTACCACAATACGACCGGTTTCAAGAGCAAGAGCTATGTGTACATGATCGGTGCGTCTTTGCCTCCCTCGCGTTTGCACCGGGTTCTCAGTCTCAAGTGCTGACTGCGTGTGTCCACCAGGATGGGTCTTGACGTGCGTCGCGACGGGGATGGAAGCTTCCGCACACATGGCCGAAGACACGAAGAAGCCGTCACGGACGGTCCCGCTGGCCATGTTCTGGAGCGTCGTCGCGACCTACCTCATGGGATGGGTTTCCATCTGTGTCCTCTTGGCGGTGCGCTCAGTTCCCAATTCGCAAGCCTGAAACGACGCCGCGTGCTGACTCTCTCGCTCGAACAGACAATGAACACGGAGGGACTGGATCCCGACCTTCAACCTTCAATCGCCTTGATCGCCAACTCGATCCCGCGCTCCTACACCATGGCGATCCTCGTCCTAGTTCTGTTCAGCCTCCTCTTCCAAAACGTCGCCCAACTGCTCGCGACGTCGCGGTTCATCTGGGCCTTGTCGCGCGAGTCGGCTCTGCCGTTCTCGAACTTTTTCCGCCGCCTGAGCAAAAAGAACAAGACGCCGATCGCAGCCATCGTCGCGACGTGGGCTCTCGTCATCCCCGCGATTTGTCTCATCGCCATCAACGTCTCGATCCTCGCCACGACGATGCTCGAAGGAGCCGGCATCACTGCGACTTCGAGCTATCTCGCCCCCGTGGTGATCTACCTCGCGTGTTCGAGCGACGTCCTGCGCGGTGACGGAAGAGCGCAGTGGACTCTGCGAGGACTCAGTCAGCCGCTCTGCATCCCGGTCGTCGTCTTCCTCGGCACTTTCATCGTGGTCATGTGCCTCCCGACCGCGTATCCAATCACCAGCTGTACGTCATTCAGCTCTCTCTGCTTGCGGAACTGTAGCTGATTAGCCTCATTGCCCCACACAGTGAGCGTGTCTTATGCGTCGGCCGTTCTGGTTGGCGTACTCATGCTGAGCTCTATCTCCTGGGTCGTCTACGGCAACCGTGAGTCGTCGCTGCTTCCGTCACGTTGATGCACTGACAACGCCCCAACCCGTAGGCAACTATGCCGGTCCAATCAAGACCATGACGCGCTGGACCATCGGCGCCGAAGTCGACCTCCCCTCTACGTCATCTGCCGGCGGCGCTGGCGGCGTCAAGAAGTCGACCGCCGTCAAAGGCCAAGCGTCAACGACCGCTCACCTCGGTCGGAGCGCTCACGTCTGGGCCACCTCGGGCGACTACGCCGCGGACGGTGAACACGACACGGGCGAAACGGGTCAGTGGACGAACGGCAGCGCGAGTCGCACGACGCGCGATACGTTCGGTCATACTCGGACAGCTACGACAGCCGGAACTGGGAGCGAGATCGACTCGGAAGAGTATACGTCGGACGAAACTGACGCAGACGAGACCGATTCGGCTGAAGGACATGCGGACGGCGAAGCGAGCCCGGCGGAAAGCCGCGCTCGAACCGACGAGGAACGGCGAGTAGAAGGTCGTCGGTGACTGTCATAGATCGGAGGAATTCCGTCTTGTATAGCTAGAGTCAACCCCCCTCCATGTACCCTTTCCTCTCTCTGTTGATGACTCTTTACGGTGTTGTGGGCGCAGATACCTCTCTCTTCTCTTGTTTCCCTCTTTGTCGTTAGACAATATGCACACTGTTACAAGAACGCTACATCGGTCCCCACGTTGGCAAGAGAGTCAAAGTCGCCTTGGCATCGGAAGAGACCAGAGTCCGCGACGCTTCCGCCAAGACGCGCGCAAATGCGATGGTGTTGCCGCGGTCCGTGACGTGATGAGTGCCGGGGGCGACGCTGAGCTCGTCGAGGCTCTGGGCGTTCTGCAAGAGCGCAACGACCTCCGCGACCAGATCGGGCGAAGACATCGCTGGCGCGATGACTGTGGCGAGGGTGAGGTGCTGGAGCTGAGAAGGTTGCAGAAGGTGGCGCAAACATGGCAAAAGGTCGTACACTGGAGTGGAAAGATGTACAAAGCGGAGCCGAGGGCAGAATGCCGCGATTGCCGGAAAGAGTTCGTCGTGTCTCGTAAAGTGATCCGCCGTCAAGGTCGTCAAGCGCCGGAGGTTTGACCCGTAGTGCTCGACAAGTTGCGCCAATGTGTCGTCCGCCAGCTGATGCTCCTTGACGTAAAGGCGCCTAAGCGACCCGTTGCGACTGCCGGCCAAAAGAAGGTCGACTTGCCGGAACGCTAGTCGGCCGTGTCGCTGCAGGTCCAAGTGAAACTCCTCCAGCTTCCATGGAACGCCGTGCTCGTGGTGGTGTCCTCGCGTGCGCACCCGCGCTTCGAGGATCAGACATCGGATCCGCGACCAATGACTGGACAGCGCGACGAAATCTTCTCGGAACCACCAAGCGCAGCCCCAAGCGTCCTTTATTCCGATGTCGACGTTGATGACCCACGGATCAGGACTTGAGGTGCCTTCCCCGATGATGAGCGTTTCGAGGAGCTCGAGCTTGCGCAACGCGTCGATTAGGTACGGTTTGTCGGCTTGCGTCACGAACGGCAGCGAAATCGACTTGAGCGCCGGACACGCCGCGACGAGATCCACCGAGAGTTTCGATACCCTTCGACGGTCGACACGCGCTTCGGCCTGGCAGCGAGTAGTGTAGCAACCGAGATCGAACTTGCGGACCGATCGCGACAGATCGGGTCTCGCTACGAGGGTCCGCAGGAGAGCGCAGAGCCGCTGGAATGTCCGCGGGGCGATAGTATCTGGTGCGTCGAAGGAAAGGAAAGGATCATGGTGCAGGGCGGATTGGGCTGCGGCCGCCCACGATAGCGAGACGAGCGAGAGCGACAAGAGGGTCGAGGCGGCGACGGCTCGCGGGAGGTCGCATACGGCGTCGCAGACCAGTTTGCATATATCTTCGGGCAGGTCGCAACGCCAAGAGATTCCGGTCTCCTGCTCGGTGTGACCTGTCAGCGTCGAGAAAAGCTGAGACGAGGGTGATGAAGTGGGGCAGCAGATTGTGCGGCCTCCAGACGCAGCCAAGGCAGCAAAGACAGGAGGTGACCGGCTCACAGACTTGAGCTGATCTAGTCCTGACATCCTCGTACCGTTCCGTTCCGTCCAGAGAGGATATAGCAAAGGTCTGGCTTGTTGATGGAGGTAGGACGCTCACAAACCGGTGCACGGTCCTCCTGACCTTCTTTCACAACCTCGCACTCCGGCAGATCGCTCCGTCGCGTGCGTGGCATCGCATTCAATACACTTGGGACTGGTCAGGCAGCTCGACGCTTCGCTCCGATTTTGCCCGCTCGAGTCGCGGCGGCTTTGCGATTCAATCCCTCTCTATCGGAGTCTTCATCCGAATTTCCAGGCGCGAGGACTGACCACTGGCTGGTCAAGAAGACTCGCCACTCTGCGAATATGCCCACGCCGATCGAGTATGTCGGTGCAACAGTCGACGCCGAGTACTGCGTCACCATGTCTTGGGACTTCAAAGCCAAGCTCTCTGACCTGCCGCCAGAGGGGTTCAAGGTCGAGCCAGAAGAGCTCGGATCCATGCCTTTGGGCGGTGATTGGTGTCTCAGCCTCGTCAGCAAAGCCGATAGAGTGGTCGTCAAAATCGAACACGGTGGACTGGCGTACGCTGCCCTGGGAGATCGCGTCGCCGTGACGTTCAGCCTCGCCTACTTTACTGACGGAACCCTGCGTCGAATTGCCACCGGCTCATGCCCTGCAAGGATCCCACATCCGAACCGCGGCAACGACGGCACAGCGTTCACCTCATACGATTATTCACTCGCAAAAAACGTCCGAGCACTCGACTCTGCCGCCGCCGGTCTCGCCAAGATCAGTCTACCGCCTCGCCCACCTTTTGCAACGAGACGAATCGCAACGACTCGCCCTCGATGCCCTTTCAACTAGTCTGACGGTCGAAGGGGCAGCGTCCGAGCTGTTCGGTCCCGTTTCGATCGCGTACACCGATGTCCGGCAAACCATCCTCGACTACGTCGTCAAGAACTGGGCTAAGGTGCAGACGACCGAGTCTTGGAAAGAATGGCGGGGAAAGGGGCGGCAGACGGAAGTTCCCGGCGGTGCGGCGATCCTCGCGGACTTGCTCGGTGCGCTGTACGAAGGCAAGTCGTGAGTCGGCAGCCGTTATCCCGGCCGTGGACGAGTAGACTTGGTTCTTTTCAATGGTGCTCCTTGGCAAATTACCTTGACTTGCGCAACAACTCACAGGTTCACTTGGCTCCGGGTGACCCGACCCCTTGGTTACCGGACCGCGCGACGCCCTGCATCGCGCTTTGAGAGGTCTACGCGGCGGCGAAAAGTTCAAGCGCTCCGATCCTTTGCAGCGTTGGGAGCCTTCACGGCGTCCGTTCGTTCGCCGCGGTCCGTGCACCGGACTTTTTGTCCTCCACGGACAAGCCGGCACCTCTTATGCCCCGCATAATCGCGTGATGTACCTCTCCTGCTGCATGGTCTTGCTCTACACGTCTCGCTGCACAGAGCTCAAGACAGATGTCGGTCGTGGCTACCTCTCAGCCGCTTCCTGCGCTTCAAGCGTCGACCTCTTTCATACGCCCCTTCTCGCACGCCTCGTCTGCAGGTGGCGCTTCTATCGCTTCCGTGCGCACATCGTTGGCAAACAACCATGTTACGCTCGCCAGGACCGATTTCCCTCTCCTTCATTCGTTGCTTGAATCGCCCGAGTACCGGAGAGCAGTCACTGAGAATCCCGAGCTGGTGCGTCGCCCAAGCGCCGCTCTCTCCCGGACATCATCGTCGAAGCCGGCAAGATCCTCGCGGGTCCCGTCGTCGAAATCGAGCAAAGGTCGACCTCGCAAAGCAAGTCAGGCTTCTGATCGTCGGGCCCGGGCGCCGCAAACGCGCGGGCGCGATGCTTCGTCGGCGGCGGGGTCTTTCGTTGCTCCCCGACGGTTCAATACTCTGCACGAGCAGCATGTGCAGCACCGCTCAGCGGGTCACGTTCAATCGTCCTCGAGCAAAGCGCCCATGGAACGCTTGCCCCCAGTCCGGTGGCAAAGCGCAAGAGCGCCAGGTCGCCAGTTGTTCGAGTCTGCGGGCAGACCAGTGCCCCCAATACCCTTAGGCGTTCCACCCTTCAGTGCATGCCCGCCTCCACAAAGCGCCGTCGACCTCAATAAACGCATACAAGGTCCTGCCTCTGAGCCGACTCGACCGACTGACGAACTCGGCGCCCCTCCGGTCTCATTGGCGGCAGAGCGTGCGTTTCTTCCTCTTCTCGTCCTTGAGCCTTGTTTGTAAGCTAGACTACTGATACGACTACGGTTCTACTCAGCTACGAGCGCATTTCATTCTGCAAGCGACTGCGGTCAACCAATTTCGATTCGCCAGCGATTTCCGAGCCTCCCGACCGCGACTCAAGCTCAAGCCCGAGCCCGAGCGGGAGAGAGGCACTCTCTCTACTCATCGCGCATGGTGACCTCGTCGGTTCAGCCTTGTCCAGCTCGTCCGCTCGAAGCGAACCGCCGAACCTTCTCAGCTACTTTGACTCGGCTGAAGCGCAAGCTCACTCGCCGCAAAGACGTCCGCGGCGGATTCCTCGGCGCTGGACGCCCGCGTTACGAGAGTCTAGGCTCTCTCGGGGGTTCTTCGGCGTGGAGTTTGGTTTCGAGGCGAACCGACGGGAAAGAAAACCAGACGGAGCGGATGAGTTGGATTTCCTGGTCTTCTCTGTGCCGTTGGGGCACCAATAAATCATCGAACGGCGCATCTTCCGCCAGTTCTCAAGCTCGGACGGAGTCGTACGTCCACGTCGAGTTTCCGAAACCGGTCAAAGCGGCAGACGCGGTACCTATCTCGTCGTCTTCGGCGGACACATCCCACTACGCCCCTGCCGCCATCTCGGCCACCTCGCGCGCCGAGACATACACAAGCTATGGACATCGCTGGCTCGCAGGGGGTCTGCCGGTCTCCCGAAGAAGTCCCATGTCTGCGTTCGACGTTTCGCCACCGCAGTCGGTGTCGGACGAGCAGATCTGGTCTCTGTGGCGTAGCTGGTTGCGGGAGAAGCGCGGCAAGGGGCGGGCTGCGTAATGAATACATAATTCGGCCATCCCATTAGCTACCGGAGCTGCGAGTGTCAATGCCAAAGAGGGAAAAGGATACGAAAAGCAGAGAGAAGAAGAATGAAAGAGAATGCGAGCGATTCTGCTCGCAAACGGAAGGAAGCGTGCTGTGAGCGAAACAGCGTATAGTTACACCGCTGCAAGAACCAGTCTGCACCGGGGGAAGTGAAAAAAGAGTACATCGATAGGGCCTGTGCGTGCGACGGCCCCTTTGCGCTCCCCTCCTACGACACCGACATCTATCGACCTCGCCCGACCGACGGCAACCCCTTCCTACGCTTCGGTATCATTCGTTCGGGTACGTCGAAAACAAGTTCCTTCACGTTCGGTGCCGGTACAAGCCTTCAGAGGCGTGACCCCCATTCGGTCGGTGCACTTTGACGTGAACCTCGTCGTCCATCTCGTCGTCCTCGTCGTCGTCGTTCCGCAGCGCAAACTGATCCATCCGCATGTGCTCACCACCGCCACCACCAGCTCCAACCTGGATCTTGCCCTCGGTCGCGCGGTCATAATCGAACAAGGGTTGAACCCCACCGACGACGGCCCCTCCGACGCGGTACAGGCCCGTCGAGTGGCGCGCGTCCGCCCCTCGCTCATGCCCGTCCGAGTCGCTCGTCAGACTCAAGCGGTTCGACAACAACCTCCCGCCCGAATACGACTGTCGACCTCCTCCGACCCCTCCTCCTCCGAGGGATTGCCGGAGCGAGTGATCGCTCATGCCCTCGTTCTCAGCCCGAGAAAGGTTTAAGAGATAGACGCCCATCGAGATGATGTACAGGCCGCACAAGAGCGAAAAGGTTTGAGCGCCGCCGGCCGTGTTGAGACCGTGGAAGAGGATCACCGAGGCAAGGAGAGTACTCGTCGTGAACATGACGTAGTAGGACGTGTTCACGACGCTGTTTCACGCGCAAGGGCGAAAATGTCAGCCTTGCGCCCGGGTCTTGCTTCAGGAAAACTGCGATGCGCCGAATGCTCACGTCGTGGGGAAGAGGTCGAGGGCCTGCGAGCGTGCCAAGTGTCAGCGAACACGACCTCGTGTGGAGCGGACCTTGACCACCGAACGCACCTTGTTAAAGTGAGCCATCTGCGTAGCAATGCAACCCGCGACCGTGATCGCAAAGATCCACGTCCCCGCCCTCCACAACTGGTTGTTCCCGGCAAACGTCAACTTGAGCGCGATCCCGAGCGCCTTGACGGCCATGACCGAGATTGAGCCGACAAGCGAGCAAATCGAGATGTGCACGAGCGGGTTTGTGGCGCCGTATTTGGGCGCGACTTTGTAGATCATGTAGAGCGAAAAGACGAGGACGAAGAGGCAGTACGCCATGAAGCCTGTGCGTAGGACAGGAGTCGCAGCGTGTATCGGTCGTCAGCCTCTCGGGCAAGGGTAAGGTGATGAGCACCGAACATAACAAAACTCCAACGGTACGCACCCGGCTGCAACGCATACTCGAGCATCTCGTCGACAGTCGCGATCTCCTTGTCCTCCGGCGCGTGCAGGACGATCACGATCGACCCGACGAGGCAGAGCGAGCAACCCGAGATCCCAATCTTGCCTAACCGTTCGCCGAGGAAGAATGCCGCCAGGATGGCTCTGCAGGGTTTCGGGCGCGAAGTGAGAGGTGCTCCTGCGTCAGCACTGCGGCATAATCTCTTTCGCCGGCACCGCAAGGTCCGATGGTTGCTGCAGCGCTAACAGTAGCTCATGGGGTTGATGGGCATGAAGGACGGACCCGATGAGAACGGAGAGGGCGCCGAGCGGCGTGACGAGAATGGGCGGAGCGTAAGTGTACGCCGCAAAGTTGGCGACTGGGTGCGAGATACATTCACGTCAGTCTTTTTGTCTTGCGGCACAATCAGACCGCAGAAAAGGCTGACCTTCACCGACGACCACTGCGCAGAGTCGAGTCGGAAAAGGACCGAAAGTCAGTTTTCCGATCCGCAGACAAGACGTAAAAGGGCGGCAGGGTTCTTCTGTTTGCCCCCAGCAGACTCACTCGTGAGCATGCCTGCCCACCACAAGCCGTTCTTGAGGTACGAGTACGACTCGCTCGAGAATCCATCGTGCGAGTCGGCGGCACTGATCAGTCCCTGTAACATGGCGTGTTAGTCCCCTCGCTCTCCGTGCATCGAACACGCGCGAGCACTGGTACCTTTTTCGTGATGATGAACGAAGTCCCGATGGCGACCGAGGACGAGATGGCGAGCGCGAGTCCGATGTACTTGTCGTTCGTGTTGAAGGTGCTCGCGGCCGCCTCTCCTCCGACTTGCTGCGCCGCTTCTGACACAGCGTTGATCGCCTCCATATCGAATCGAGTCAGGCGTCCTCGTTGTCCGGTGTACAGGGCGAGTCTCAAGTCGTCGTCGCGCGAGTCCGTTCACAGCAAAAGTCGCGTCGTTGTCTGTTCGAAATTCGTCGACCGATCCAGATCACGGTAGCGAGGCAGACGCGATCCCAGCCTCTCCTGTGCGGCCAAAGAGTACAGCAAAGCGCTCGCAGCCACCGGTGTGTGGAGAGGGGACTGAGCGCGCGCAACTGGGCCGAGTCTCTGCGGCGACGCGACGAGAAGCGGATCATCCGCGGCTCCCGTGGCCGAGACACGTCAACCTCCTGATTTTCATAGGGTGCTACTTTGGATGAGGTTACGAGGGCAGCGCTACTCTAAGCTAATAGCAAACAGCCCTCGGAATCACATGCGGGCTGCGAGGCTGCCAGGGAATCTGCGCGGGTCAAGTCAATGGTGATGGCTGAGGACGTCGACGCCGGGCCCTGCTGGCCATTGAGAAGGGCCCCGGGCACTGCTCCTCGTTCGGTTTCGGCGTATACTCGAAGCATCGGCAGGGACGAAGCATCAGAGCGATCCCTCGGAGTCAGCGCCGGCGCATCCTTTGCGCCCGAGGATAGGGAAGGGAGGAACGAAGAGAAGGGCCACCGGAAGCACCGTACCCGTTCATTCGGGGCGGGCATTCCAGCCAATCGGTCGTGAACTTCCTCCCTGCCTCCGTCGGGAACATTCCCTGGGCGCTTTGAACCTCCTCCAAGGATTTCAGCTCAAAGTGGCAACCTTGCCAACCCAGCTCGCGTCCTCTTCTCCCGCTCAGGTCTCGAGTTCCTTCAAGACGCAGGCGGGGCGAGCAGCGGGCAGAGAGGACAGGATCTGAATAAGTGTACTCGAGTCAGGCCACGCGCCCCGGCAAAAACCCCGAATAACGCAGATTGGAGCGAGCAGGTTCAGATGATGCCGACCCGGTTCCGTGGGGGAAAGCGAGGCCGGAATCGTGACACCTATATTACTTACGGATTGGAGGTATTCCTTAGCAGCGGCAGCGTCGTTGGGGTGATCGTCGTGAGAGTTATGCGCAGAGGAAAGCAGCAGGAAGAGCGTCGGTGCGAGATGCAGCAGCCTTGAGCGCCGTTCCATGCCGGGGTCGGGGTCAGGCTGCTCGACTCGTTCAATACTACTGTACAGCCCCCAGATCTCCGAGTCTCTCTGAAGCTGGTGAGCCTGTTGAGGCGGACGTAGCGTTGAGAAGCGAAGAAGGATGAATTTGGAAGGAGATGTCTCTGGAGCTGACGGCGAGCCTGCCCTGCCGGTCACGCCATGGACCGTGGCTATAGTCGACGTGTGCCAATACTGCCAATTCGTCTGTATGTAGACTGGGAGAGTGAAAGAGCGAGGAAGTGGGGCCGCACCTTGTCGCTCGAGAAACGGGATACTGAGCACGGGCTCTACTCCATGGCAGTGTATCACTGCTGCACGCCCATTCGCAGTCGCTGTCTATGGCATTCAACAGCTCGCGCATTTTCGTCCACCAGCGCTCACCCTGACGACAACAAGTGGCACCGTCTCCTCGTCCAACATCACCTCCAGCATCACTCGTCCGAGGCAGCGATAGATTCTGCAGAGGGGGCAGCTCAGCATGCGCATAACCAACTCCGTTGGATCCGACAAGCTGCCGCAGATCAAGCGCACGTCGTCGATCGCATGGTGACAGAACTCGTCCAGCTCGACAAACCGCTCGCTTATGTCCTCGGTCAGTTTCCTCTGAACGCACTATACTTCATTCAGATTTGATGTGCCTGACCCGCATTGCCTGCTACAGGAACTCAGCCGTTCCATCCCTTGCCCGTCGAACTCCTCGTCCGACCTCCAACCCTGATCCCGCGTCCAGAAACCGAACACTGGCTCAACCAACTCATCAACCGGCTCGGAGGAGGAGGATCACCGCCGCTCAGAATATTGGACATCGGGACCGGATCGGGGTGCATCGCGCTCGGGTTGACCTACGCTCTCCGGAACCGGAAGGAGGATGGGGGTCCGACCGTTCAGACGGTGGCGGTCGATCAGTCTGCAGAGGCGTTGGCGCTCGCTCGGGAGAACGCACACAGATGCGGGCTCGTTGACACGCCACCCGATGATACAGTCCCAAGTAGGTACGACGGACCGGCATCGACAGTGCCGCCCGTTTCGTTCCTTCTTGAGAACCTTTTCTCGCCCACTTTCACCTCCTCGGTCTTATCGACCCTACGCGGTGCCTCCTCCTCCTCGTCGTCGCCTTGCTCAGCGCGATTCGAACTCGTCGTGTCGAATCCGCCATATATCCCGTTGCACGAGTACGAGACCCTCGACGCGAGCGTCCGCGAGTGGGAGGACCGGAAAGCCCTTGTCGGCGAAATGCCGCCGTCGTCGGTGGTAGAGCCCGCCGAAGGAAGAAGCGTGGAGGAGAAGAAAGAAGACGACGGACTCGTATTTTATCGCCGGATCATCAGCCTCCTCGACACGCTGCTCGACCCACCACCACCACCGTCACTTCGATCCGATTCGCTTTCCCCGAAATCGGACGCACCCCGAAACGACAGCGCGCAAGAACAGGAACCAGCACCACCACCATCACCACCCTGCGTGGCTTTCGAAGTCGGCAAAGGCCAAGCGCGCGCCGTCGAACGATTATTGCGCGCGTGGCGACCTTCGCTAAAGACACATCACGACCACACTCTTTCGCCCGACCTCGACTCCAAAACGCAGCAGCAGCAATGGAGGCTCGAGACTGAGGTGGCTGTCGATCCGTGGGGCGTCGAACGAGCCGTGTTTGCGCGCTGGGCACGGAAGCAGCAGGAGGAGGAGGAAGTACCCTCGTTGTCGTCTTGATGCCGGTTTGGCGGGTCATCGGTCGCTAGGGAAGTAGAGCAAGCATATAGGACCGTGCGCGCGCTCTCACCCTCATGCTGCCCCGAATTAGGGTGGACGATAGGTTGTACGGATCTTCCAAGAACCAGAAACTCTCTCTACGTTTCGAGCCACCTCCAGCCGATCTCGACCCTATCGATACCCGCAAAAGGTTTCCGGAAATCGAGGTCCTTGCCATCAATGACCAACTTTGACCGACGTGCACCGGCGGCATCGGTTTGTGCGCCCGAGAAAGAGGTAGAGGCGGGGAGATCGGCTTCGAAAGTCGGGATGAACCAGGTCAAGGCGAGAGAAGCCTGTACCAGCGGGAACGAGTACAGGATGTACAGTCAGCGCTTGGATCGGGAGTGGGTAACGTCCTAGCCCAGCAAGAGTTTGTTTCGAGCGAAAGGAAAGGAAAAGAAAGGATCCCCCTGGAGAAAAAGGAGAAAGAAAAGCGAGGTTCGCCTCACCATGACGGGCAACTTGCCATGCCGGTCTCCAGTTTTGCCAACCAAGAACTTGAGCATGATCTCCCGATCCGGATCGAGCACGATTCCCCCTCCCGCCTCTTTCACCGCTTCCTTCGCCTCGCGCTCGCTCCGAACTCGTCCTCGGAGGACCGATCCTGTGGACGACTCGGTCGGAACGGGCAGGTACTCTGTCCGAGGGACGAGCGTCTTTGATCGTGCGGCTTCACTCGCCGTCCGTGCAGGCGGCTGCTGCGCAGCCGATTCAGAAGGCGGTGGCAGGGGAGGCGTCGAGGACGAGTCGGGAGAAGTAGAGCGAGGGGTCGTCGTCGCCGCCTCGTCTGCGACGGCGGAAGGGAGCGAGCCCATCGAAGAGACAGAGCCCGACGATGGCGAGGAGGTGATGACCTCTCCCCTTCCGCGGTTTTCAGCAGTCGGCGGCGTGGACGCTCTTTCGACGGATCCTCCTCCTTCACCCTCGTAAGTACTGTTCACAGCAGTGCCAGCGTCCGCCTCGACCAAGCCACCAACGTGAACCAACATCTCGCCTCGGTCGTCCCAATCGTCGTTCGGGATCGGATCGCGAGAGTCGGGGTCGCCACTCATAAGGGGAATTTCCTTCTCCCGCAAGGATGCCGCGATCGAGTCTTTGTACCTCCAGACCTGCAAGCATGCGCGGTAAGGAAGGGTCAATGTTCACCTCTCATATGGCAACTCGACAGAAGCTCAGCGCCAGCAAGAGGAAACCCCCGCGACGAACCTGAATCGCCATTTTGTCATTCCCGCCGCTCAGGACCTTTCCCATGCCGTTCAGCCCCGGTCCAAACACCTTGACATACTCCAGGGCAATCCTTCGTCCTCGCTGCGTGGTGCTGGGGGCCTGTCGCGGATCTTGTCCCTTGAGGAGGCGGACCCAGTAGCCGAGGAACCTGCGCTGGCTGGCGATCGAAACGCCGTACTTTTTCGTTCCCGGTGACATGCGCCGCACCGTATGGAAACGAAGGAGGTACCTAGCGGCGCGCAGCTGCGGATATCAGCTCTCCTGTAATACCGCGGAGGCGCCGAATTCCCACAAAAGGAGAAAGGGCGCACTGCAACTTGTCTTCGAGGGAGAGGTCCTTGATCTCTTCGTCTGTCTTGCCGAGGACTCCCTTGGGATCGAGCGCGCGGTACTCTTCCGCTTCGTCGCGCCCCTCGTCTGTCGGGGCGATACTGGGGGCGGACGGGAGACCGGGAAGGGCGAGCAGTAACGAGATGGCAAAGGTGCCGGATCTGCGCCCGCAACGCAGGGATCAGTGGGCGTTCCGTTCCCGTCCGTCCGGTCAGCCTTTGGACCTGAGACCTACCTTCCTTTACCCGCCTGCGGTCAAACTGGACCCGCATCAGTGCTTGCACACCGCCCTCGACCTCTGCCCGAGACGCACCTTGCAATGAATCACGACGACGTTTCGTTCGTCTTGGAGGTACCATTTCTTGACTCCCTCGGTCATGACTCGCATCAAGCTCAACGGCGGCGGATGATGGTCCGGCCACGGGTACCTCTCTACGGGTCCTCCGAGGGCCTCTTCCTCTGCTTCGAGTTCTCGGTCGAGGTCGCCTTGTCGGAACGCGGCCGGATCGTAGCTGTTTTCATAGAGCGGGCAGAGGTTGAAGATGCGGTAGTGCGGCGCGTACGGCTCCAAGAAGCGGAGCACGTCGGACCTGCAGCGAATAGAGCTCTTCTCAGTCTTGTCGTCTCGTCCAAGTGGGGGGAAAGAGAGATGCACCGCTTGTTACGGTAGAGGGAAGCAGTTCCTACGGCCGGGAATCCCATGATGATGATCCTGCATAGCGTGTTCCCTTCCTTAGTCAATGCCAGCTCGCCGTAGCAGGAGACGACGACGACGACAGCGATGATCTCACCGGTCTGTCAACCGGCACAGGTCGAGGTCAAAGCCATCCTGCGTGTAGCGAGCTTTGCGACCGCTCACGATCCTCCGCACAGGATCGAGCATCCTGGGGATTTGGAGTGCAGCGTCGAGAGACTTTGTTATGAAGGAGAGAAGTCGGGAAGCTGTGCGGGAGAAGACGACTCCGCAGCCGCAATCGACATGACCGAGTACGCTTCACGGTCAAGTGCATCAAGATGAATTTGGTTTCATTTTGGGGTGGAACGACACTACAGCCAGTCTTCTCCGAGATTTCCCGTACAGAGCGAGAAAGTTTCGAGTCCGACTTGGAAGATGAGAGAGATTCATTAGCCGTAACCGTCACTCGGCTCTTCAGCTCAACAGCCACTTTTAGTCGCGACGGGGCGAACGGCTGCGGCTACGGCTGCGGCTGCGCTCGCGCTCGCGCGGGGCGTCGCGCTCGTCACGCTCACGCTCACGCTCACGGTCCGGAGTCGGCGAGCGACGGCGAACAGGGCTACGCGAACGGCGCGGCGACGGCGACCGCGGGCGGCGGTCGCGCTCGCGGTCATCGTACGCGTCGCGGGTCGAACGGCGCGAGTAGCCGTCGTCGACGCCGCCACGGTCACCGCCACGAGAAGCCGGGGGACCCTACAAGAACAGTTTGTGGATTAGCAACGCGGAAAGGGGGCCAGGGGAGCACGATGGAAAAGGGAGGGTGACGCACGTCGGCCGTGACGGTGACGATGGAACCCATGAGGTCAGTGCCGTCGAGCTTGCGAACGGCGTCCTCGGCATCGCGGGCCGAAGCGTACTCGATGAAACTGTTGGGTTTCAAGCGGGGACAAGTTCATGTATGGTCAGCAAATTCCCCGATTCGGTCGTTTCAAGCCCGAGTGGCCCGCTGGACGGGCACTACAGAGAAAGAAGGAAAGGAAGGAGGACGCACCCGAGGGTCGGGTCGCGCTTGTCAATGTCGGCAAAGGTGACGTGACCGGCCGAGCGAGCAAAGTCCTTGAGGTCCTGAGAGTCTTGAGAGGAACCGAGGAATTGTTTTTTTTTTTTTTTTTTGCGCAAGAAGAGAGGGTTGGAAGAGAGAGGTAGTCGGCGGGTGGCGATGATGGCAACAACGGCGACGACGATCAGTAAACGGGTTCCTCGGAGGACGACGACGTTTCCGACGGCTTTGATATCCTTGTTTTGTATCACGATACGTGCGCGCGCAGAAGAAGCCGAGGCCAGCCGGCGACGAAAGTAACGAGCGACACGGTCCCCATCCATCCAAGCGACGGCAGGCAGCGTACGAGCACGGCGCCCTCGAAGAAAGCTCCTCGCGTGCCCGTCCTTCCATCCCATTCACAACGACGCCCAGCGTCGACGCCTTTTTGTCTCTTCACGACGCGACGCCGATCATCCGTTGAAAGCAGACCCTCTCTCACGGCGCCCCGACGCCGGCAACGACGACGACGGCGACGCCCGACGAGGGCTGCACGGGTTTTTTTATGACCTCGGCGGCACGATCAGTCGTCTAGCTGTTGCATCTCGGGGAAGCCGGAGCCGCACTAGAGAGACTCGTTCGCGATCTTGACCCGAGCGAGCGGCGACAGCGGCTTGACCGCCGGTTTTGACCCACGAACGACGACGGCGCCAGAAAACGTAGCGGGGGCGGGGGTGGGGGCTCACTGCACAAGAACGGGAGAGGGAGAAAGAGAGAGAAGAGAGAGAACGCACCTGCCAGCTGGTACCCTCCTTGATGCCAGCGATCTGGATGCGGTGTCCAGTGCCGGCGCGGGAAGGCGGCGGGCGGTCGTAGCCACCACCGCGCGGGGGAGGTCCTCCGTATCCCCCTCCGTATCCACCGCCGTAGCCGCCACCGCCGTAGCCGCCACCGCCGTAGCCGCCACCGTAGCCGCCGCCGTATCCACCGCCGCGGGGGGGAGGAGGGCCGCCAAAGCTAAGATCCGCGGGGGTCGAGAATCAGCATGCAATCGGGTCGAGCTACACGCGGGAGCAAGGAGGGCGCACCGGTCGTCCATCATGGCACGGGGAGGCTTGGCAAACTCGACCATGATGCTGGAGAGAGAGAGAGAGGGACAGGACAGGACAGTTCAATGCGGGCTCGTCAAGTGCGAGCGTGAGAGCTGGGGGGCGCACCGCTGGCCGAGAAAGTCCTTGTTGTTAAAGTCCTGCACGGCCTGCTCTGCATCCTGTGTGCGTACGGAGAGACTGTGTCAGTCGAAAGTAGAGTTGGGAGGAGAGGAGGGGAGCTCATCCCCCCCCCCCCCCCCCCCCGGGCCCCGCTCAATCGCGGTGGTGACGCACCCTGAGGTCGTCGTACTCGAGGAAGGCAAAACCAGCCATGATACGGACATCGATGAGCTTGCCCGCGCGGCCAAAGTAGTCCTCAAAGTCGGCGCGGGTCGCCTCCTGCGGGATGCGACCGATGTAGAGACGGCGACCAGACACTGGGCACGCGCGCGCGAGAGGCCCACTGGTCAGTACCACTCTTGCGAAGAATTGCCTACTCATGCCTTGGACTCACTGGTTGCAGTGTAGTGATGCCGGTAAGCAGGGCGGCGACCCAGCCAACTCAGCTGCACCCGCGTGCATCGACGCTTCCGCGCCAACTCGCCACTCTCGATGCACGTGCACGGAAACGCTCACAGCATGGCATATCAACCCATGCAATGCTCGGAAAACAGCCTACGTGACCGCTCTATATTATTACGAGGTCGTGAAAAAGTCGGGAAACAGGCAGAGGATCACGCAGAGACCTTCTCCATGGGAACGATCAGCCACATGAGCACGCTGATCAGCCGCAGACCTGCCGGTATCCAGGAATGAGGGGGCGGTCAGTCATCTGGAGCGAGTCCGCGCCCGAACGTGGCCACCCCTTCGCGGCCGACAGGGGAAAAGCCTCCCGACTGCAGAAGAACACTCACCAGTGGCGGCCCCAAAGGCGACGGCACTCGAGCTCGCATACACAATCCCGCTCGAGCACATGCCGCCGAGGAAGGTGAACAAGACGGCGAGCAGGCGGTGGTCGCGCGACTTGACCAGCTTGAGCGCGCACAGTTTCGGGTCGTTGACCAACTCGACCCAGACAGTCGTCAACACGACGGCGGTACCGAACTGGCTGTTCAGGCGCTGTGTGAAGAGGCGTTTGTTTGTGTGGTCAGAGTCGAGAGCTCCCTTGCGAGAAGGATGTTCCGGAGATAGCGGAGAACCGAATGCTCACCTTGGCGACGATACCCTGCAAAGCGAGCCAACAGCAAGATCAGCCTCTCGCTCGTCCTGCCGAGAGACAGACCTGCGAAACGAACCTGCAAACCGAGACTGGCGCTGGCGAACCCGAGCGCGGCCATACCCTTTGCGTTCGACCAAGACGCCTCTGTTCGGTACCTGCGACCACCACAACAGAGAGGGTCAGTAACCCCGTACATCCCCTCTTTTCGGCATCTGCCTACTCACTCGGCAACGCTCGCGTCTCCGCTAAAGTGCGCGCACAGCGACGCCGCCATCGTCAGCAACGCCATGATGAAAGTCGACGTCATGAGCCACCATCGCTTCTTCGGTCCAACCCTGTCCCCTATCCGTCCGAGTGAAGACCCGAGGAGGAACGAGATGAGCGAAGTGAGGGCTTGTTGGTCGCCCTTGTGGAAGGTGCGATCGGACGTGGCGAATAACCGCGCGATGGCGAGACTGAGTTGGACCAGGTTACCGGCTGCGCGGGGGCGCGAGCATTCAATCAGCATGGGGAATGGCGCGCGGGTGGTCCAAGAGGGTCGAAGAAAGGCCCGCGTTATACGCACTTTGGAAACCTGCCCAGATGTAGCATGCCAAGAAAGTCGGGGCAGAGGTGAAGCCGGTCAAGAAGCAGTACATGACGAGTTGCCACAGGGTTTGATTGAGGTCTATGTTGCTCTTGAGGAATGCTCTACTCGCGCCATGGTGTGTCAGCACTGCCTAGCCAGCGTCTGCGGAGAGCGTGGGGCGGACTGACTGACCTTGGTTCCCGTCGAGATTGCCGGACGACCGGTTGGAGATGAGCGGTGCTCGACGCAGCGGTGCTGCCCGGGATCATTTCTTCTGCCTGACTCATATCGACTGGCGAGGGCGAGGCTTTGGAACGAGTCGAAGGGTCCATCGATGGCGTAACCACGCTTCACAGGGAGGACGTCTTGGGCGAAAAAAAGGAGAGATGAAGCGCTTATCGCCGAAACGAGAGAGGGAGAGAGAGAGGGAGTTTGGCGAAACAGCCGGTAGAGTGCAGGTCCAGGGACCTAGAGTGTGATGCCGAATGGCTTCTGAACCAGGTAGAGTATAGGGGACAGAGAGAGCGCCGAGACGAGGCGAGTCAAGGTCCCGACGGAACGAGAGCGGCTCAGCCGACGGCTGCCGACGGGCTGGGCAAAGCTCGCCATTCTCGCATCTATCGATCTAGTACCTTATCGACGTCTTCGCTGCAGCTTGTCCCGCAATCCGCAACAGGGACTCCGACGCGCAACTCCGGCGACGAGATGGGTCGTCAGCTGGCTCGACATTTGTTGAGTCCTCTCGAGCGACGTTGCGCGCTCTTACCCATGAGCTACTCGCTGTTCCGGGCATATTCGGCCAGCTCGAGTGTGTAGGAGTTTTAATCGCTCGGATGGAGCTATCGGACCTGTCTGGGCAAATTCCAGCGTAAGGCCATTTCGTTTGCCACCGCGACACTCGCCCATCTGTTCCTCCCAGCCCAAGTCTAGCCCAAACGAACGGGAAACGGACCGCCCGGTTTATCGCATACACGGAGTTGGCTTACTGTATGGCCCTGAGAATAAGGCGGCTGGGGCGGCGGGACTCCAACACTCCGAAAGTGTCTTCTCCGAATGAGCGTGGGCAATCGTATGAACGTCCGTGTATGCCAAAGAAATCTAGGCTACAGAGAATGTGTACTTTATGCAATGCTCGGATCAGAGCCATCTATAGGAGACATATAAATGAAGTGTATGCGACATGAATTGTAGTTGGAAACAAGGAGTGGGGATGCGATGTCGGAGTAGCGCATCAGTGAGCTTCATCCCTCTCCACAGGGACAAGCAGCCACGAGAGTACGCTGACCAGGCGAAGACCTGCGGGCATTGCGTCGTTGCAGTCAATAATTCGACTCGACCGTGCCGACAGAGGAAGGGACCGTTTGAATCCTTCATCCCGAGGTTAGGCAAGCACGACGTACCGGTGCATATTCCCAGAGCGACCGCACTCGAGTCGGTCGCATATACGACGGCGGTCGAGCACATGCCTCCGAGAAACGTGGCGAAGATGGCCAACGTGCGGTGGTCGCGCGATTTGACCAGCTGGGGTGCAAAAAGGCGCGGATCGCTAAACAGCTCGACCCATGTCGACGTCAAGACGACGGCGGTGCCAAATTGACTGTTGAGGCGCTGTGAAGAAGAGAGGAGACGTCAGTCTCATTGTTCCGAGCACCAGGATCGCGAGTGGAACGTCAAGGCGCAAGCCTGCGCAAACCCACTCTGGATACGACCCCCTGAGATAGAACCGGGGCAAGTAGGTGAGTATATCTTCAGTATGATGGTAGAGTTTCCGCTTGGACGAACCTGCAGACCCAGAGCGGCACTTGCGAAGCACAGCGCCGCCATTCCCTTGGCATACTGCCACGAGGCTTCGGTTCGATACCTGTGGCCAAACGAGAGCGAGATCAGTATCGGTCTTCGGACACGGACCATGGAGTCGGCCGTGCTCACTCTGCTATGCTCGGTTCTCCGCTGAAGTGGGCGCACAGCGTCGCCGCCAGGGTCATCAACCCCATCACCGACGTCGCCGTCATGAGCCACCAGCGCTTCTTCACCCCGACATGGTCACCTATCCTGCCGAACGATACACCGATGAGAAACGAAAGGAGCGATGCGAGTGCCTGTTGATCGCCTTTGTAGAAGGTGTGATCAGATGTGGCGAACAAGCGTGCGACGGCGAGACTGAGCTGGACGAGGCCTCCGCCTGCACGGGATTTGGGCAGTGGGTCAGTACGGTCTCGACTGTGGTACAGATGCTGTGATCGAAACGTTCTTTGAAAACCACACCAGATATAGCAGGCGAGGAAGGTCGGGGCGGTAGTGAAACCGGTCAGGAAGCAGTACAAGACGAGTTGCCAGAGGGTCGCATCGGTGTCGATGTTGCTTCGGAGGAAGCCTCTGTCGCAATGAAAACGTTCAGCGCAGTCTCGAGAGTGAACATTGCGAAGCAAAGAGTAGCAACTCACACTGGGTTGCGTCGACACTGTTGTAGAACCGGTTGAAGCGGGGCCGTGCTCGATGCGGGCGTGACGCGAGAGATGGTTTCTTCGGCTTTGCTGAGGTCGCCAGCCGAATACGATACCTTCCACTGTACGGCAGGCTCCATCGATCGGTGCACAGCCACGAAAGTTGGACGCGGAAAGGAGAGGTTTCGAAGCGGACGAGAGTCGAAAATGCGCAAGATGGGTGGGTCGGTGAGGGCGGGCAGAGAGGGTGGCGACCGAAATAGTACGTGCAGTGCCTATTGCTGCTTGGTCCGGCGAGTAAAAGAGAGAGAGGACAAGTCGAGGTCCCGACGTAACTGTCGCCTGCTGGCGCCTCCGCGGAGGCGAAACGAGAAAAAAGCCAAGCCACTTGTTGCCGTCGGCGATGCTTGTCTAATCGTGACTAGCTGAGCTCCGCGGCCTTCCCCAAAGATGATGTGATTATCGAGATATGGGGCCCATAATTAGTTCTTCCTCGTCGGTGAGTAAGCGCAGATCTGCGGTAGTGCGAGAGGCGGTGTCAGCCTTGGCCCCCTCTGGCCCGCGACGTCACGATTCAACGAAATTTGCGCGCACCTTGCAGAGGCAATCTTTACGTTCAAGCGAAATATACTACAGTCTGGACAAGTATGAGATGACCGAAGAGGAGAAACATCGTGCAGTATGTGCGTGCGAGGGCGACATCGAGAACCGTCTCTATGAGCAGGAGGATCGCCATCCAGAGGGGGACGCTAGTATTCGTCGACGACCGGGGCAACGGCGCGCCGAGGGGCCAAGGCTCGGAGCGTCCGAACCGCTTCACGAACGTGTAGTGCATGAGCTGTGGTCAAAGTCATGAAAGTAGCGTCAGTCTGCATATGGAAACCCAAGGAACCGGAGCCGAGTGAACGGTGGCGATGAAGGTTCCAAGTCACCTTCGCTAGAGCCGCGAGCGCTGCAACCGTCGCCGGTCGCACCCGAGAATCGCGCAATACGTTGTCCCACAGGTGCACAGGCTTGTGTCGCCACGGTAAGGCCCGCAGACTCTTGCGCACGTCCCCGCGATCGTTTCCGAAACCGTCCGGAGCCATCTCGCTCCCTGCGATCTCGGTCGGCGAGGGCAGCGCGAGGGGCGGCAAAGAGTCTTCACCGAACAGCGGGGGCGAAAGTAAGGCTCGACCGGGCGGAGAGATGCTAAGCACTTGCGGGAGCGAGGACGTGGGAACTCGGGTCGCGAGCAGGCCGCGGCGTTGCTGCGGAATCAAGCTTGACTCGTCAGCTTTCCCTCATTCTGTGAATTCGGACAGGAGAGAACAACACAGGAACTTACATGGATGAGCAGCTGCTGCTCATAGTCCGTGCCGGCGAACGGATCCTCGCCTTCGTCGATGATCTCGCCTTCCTCCTCCTCGTCGTCGACGAGCCCGTCTTCCTCACTCGAGTCCACTTCGACCACCTCCGCCTGCAGAGTCTCCCGAGATGCATTCCTCGATTCCATGAGCTGTATAGAGCTGTCGCTCAAGCTCCTCCGAGGCCTCTGTGATCCAAATCGCTGACGACTCCACACGGCCCCCAGCGTCGGATTCGCACGGACGACGGTCCCGACGCCCGGTTCCGCATGTAGACCACGCGCGACGTCTTGCCGAATGAGGCGGAGTATCGACAAGACACGGTCGCATGACAGGCGGCGGGAAGATTCGTGGTGGATCAGCTGGGAGAGGAGCTGAAGCAACGATGGCGGGAGGTCGTGTCGGGCCGAGGCAGCACGCGGGAGCGGATTCGTCGCCTGGAACCTGCATATGAAGTACATTGTGAACGAATTGGGGTTTGAAGGCAAATTAGCAGATCCAGGACTGACCCTCTGTAGAGCTTGATCTCTTCCTCGAGCTTTTTAGTGTCACCGTCCGGACCGGCTTCGGCAAAGGGCAGCGCAAAGAAGACGAGCAGGTGCAAGACGAGTCCGAGCGCCCACATATCAGTCGCGCGGTCCGGAGGCGGGTAATGGCCGGTCGTGGGAGAAGGGCACAGCGCTTCGGGCGGAGTGTAGGCGAGCGTGCCCGATCCGCCGACTGCGACATGGGTTGAGGGCATCAATCGACTGCAACGTCCCTTTCTCACAGTCAGAACAAGACGAGGACGTACTGCGCTCGCGGTGGTACGAGTCGGACGAAGCGGAGCCGAAATCGGACAGCTTGCACGTCGGGAGGAGTGAGTTTTCCTCCCAATGCAGGAGAACGTTCTCCGCCTGCTGGGTCAAAGCAGGGTTAGCTCGTACACCGGTGTACTGCGCATGCTGCACGCACTTTGAGGTCGAGATGGAGGATATTCCTCCCGTGCAAGAAGGCCAAACCGCGCACGACCTCCTCAAAGAGGATCAAGATGTCGTCCAACCGGAGCAAGTGCACAGCCTGCTCTCGCGCCTCTTTCCGTTTCCGCCTCGCCGCTCGAGCCGCTCCGTGCCCGTCCATTTCCTCCCCTCCTTCGCCGCCTCCTCCTCCTCCCTCGGACGCAGCAGTCGGCGATCCCTTCCGAGCATCGACAAACCCTTGCAGACTCCCTCCATTTGCAAACTCCATCAAGATGTGCAGGGTCGGGACTTTGGGTACGAAGCGAGACTGAGTCGGAGCGGCCGTTTCGAGCCAGGCGTGGTGGTACGCGATGATGTTGGGATGCGAAGCGGATTCGAGCATGTGCACTTCGCGCAGGATCGACAGGAGCGAGGGCGTCGAGTCGCCGACCGGGACTAAGTTGGGGGCGCTCGCACGTTAACGGTCGTCGCAGGCAGCAGCAAGAGAGACAGGGATGGGCGGCGCGCCTCACCTTTTTTGCAGGCGTACAAGCCGAGCGCTTCCCCGTTGAGCATGTGCCGGACGAGGTACACCGCGCCTTGACCACCACGGCCTACAGCGACCGAACAAAAGGTCAGAAAAAGACTCTTCGTGACCTGGTCCGTCATAAATAATCGCAAGCCTTACCGAGAAGCGAGACTTCGTCAAAGAAGCGGGCGTAGTAGCCCTCATTCATCTGATGACTGTCCAGCCCTTCGTCCTTGGCTTTCCCCCGACGATCCGGCGATTCCGCTGACATCGACGCGGGCGCGATCCTGGCGTTACCACCACCAGCGCCTCCTCCTCCTCCAGTCGACATCGGCGTGTTGACGAGACTGTTGGCCTCGCTCAGCAATTCAAAGTAGCTCGTTCCGGTGCTCATGTCTCCAGCAACGACGGCGTGACTGCCGGCGGTGGTGCGATCGGAATCCGTTCCGGTATCGGAGGACTGGTAGTGGTCGGCGAGGAATCCGGCCGGAGGTGGTAGCAGCGGGCACAGCCGCTTGTGCCGTGTACGTTTCTGTTTCGCGTTCCGGTTACGGCCGCCACTGGTAGTAGCAGGGGCGGAGGACCGCGTCGGCGGCGGCGGCGCCGAAGAAGGGGAAAGCGGTGGCGGCGGCAAGATTTGGAAGCACAGCGGGCAGACGCTCTCTGGCACCGCGTCCGTCAGCGAGCGCTGCTGCTGCGATCGCGGCGACGAGGGTCCTGCTGCTGAAGAAGGGGCCGCTCGTCTCTGCCCGTCTTGATCGTCGTCGGTGTCGCGACCGTTTTTCCTGACAGCAGCAGCCCCGCGAGCAAGTGGGGAACTCGTCGTCGTCTGCGTCTGCTCGTGTACTGCTCCAGCTCCGCCTCCTTCTCCTTCACTGCTACCTTCGAGTGAACTCAGCCCACTCCAACTCCTACGTCTCCAGCCTCTCCGGCGGCGCGGGCCACCAGTCAGGGACGGCGAAGGCGGCGGAGTCGGTTCGATCGAGAGTCGGTTCAAGTTGCGAGAGTAGAGGACCACTCGGCGCTTGGAAGGGTCGCTGAGGACGACTTGCCAGTCACTGTGCTCGCCCTGCGTACCCGCATCACCTATCGCGAGCGGTGGAGGACGGGCCATCGAGCGCAGAAGGCCAACGTTTGATGAGATGAGACGCCGGCAGCCAGCAGAAGGTCATCTCGTCCAAGGACTCTTAATACACGTGGCCGAACATCTCACATTCCGTATTGCCAGACAAGGGCAAGCAGGCAAGCTTGTATGCAAAAAAAGTAGAGATGCAGCTACGGAACAGCTCGAGGCGCCGGGCGAAAAGATCCCCCTTCCGAAAAAAACGCAGATGCCGACAAACGATGACAAAAGGACCAGAGAGACTCGATGAACCCTACCACAGAAAGAAGGAGAGAGAGGGAACATGACTCGGAAGGCGGGCGTCGGTACACGGATGCTGCTTCTCCTTTACTTCTTGACGCCCGTGCGAGCCGAGTCGTAGTTCTGATTTTCCGAAACACCATCAGACCCGGTGTCAGTAATGCTGGCGGCCAGAAGCTCCCCTGTGACTGAAGGAAGGCGTTTGGTCTACGCACCTGGATGAACCAGTCGACGCTCTCCTGGAGCGCGACTTCGAACGGCGTAAACTCAAAGTCCGGCAGATACTTCATCAATTTTTCGTTCGAGGCAGTCTGTACGGTCCGTATGCAAGTCAGTATTTTGGGCTTCTACCTTGAGGCGACGTTTACTTTGCCGGAGCAGAGCCGAAGACTGCGCCAACATTGTTTCAAGGATGCCCGCAAGACTGACCTTCTTGTACTGTCCGTCCGCCTTGCTGCTGTCCCACTGCATGTTCGTTTTCGGACCGGGCCGATATTAGCCTTTCACTCTGAGTGGAACGCGGCCACGAAACCAAAAGAACGCACCGTCACCTCTCCCTCGAATCCGACCGCCTTGGTAATCGCCTCTGCGACCTGCTTGATCGTGATCTCGTCCTTCTCGCCGACTGTACGCGCACAGCGATTACGTCAACATCTCTTCTAGTCAGCGCTACATTCGAGCCGGAGAGAAGCGGGAGAGGCTTGAAAAATCGGAGGGCGCGAGCGTACCGGACAAGATGATCGGGTCAATCTCCGGGTACTCTGTACGCGATGAGCCGGCATGCAACAGACCGTGATCAGCGTACTTTCCAAGGAGGAAGGATCGACTGCAATCACAGCCAGGGCCCCGGGTCACCAACGTACCCTTAAGCTGCCAGATGAAGAGTTTTGCGAGGTCGCGCGAGTAGATGAATTGCCGGAGCGGGGTACCCGAACCAGAGACGGTGAAGGGCGTGCCGTTCTCTGCGGGGCGGACGTGCACAGGCGGCAGGAGGCGAGGGGGGGGGGGGGGGGACGACGACGATTCAAAAAAGAAAGAAAGTCAGCCATCGTATATTTGCTTTAAAGGCCGTGGAGACCCGCGTCGCCCCAGGTAGGCGCACGGGAGGTTCCACAAGCCGTGATAAACCCTAAAGGTAGGGAACAGAAGCGCGCCCCGCTCACTTTTTGCGAGGAGACACTTGTGGACGAGGCCGGGGATGACGTGCGAGTCTTCGAGGTCGTAGTTGTCGTACGGGCCAAAGATGTTGGTCGGGATCGCAGAAGTAAAGTTGCACCCAAACTCTTCGTGGTATGCGCTGCACGAGTCCGCGTTCCGAAGAGGGGTCAGTTTTTCATACTGGAAGGAGTTTTACCGCATGAGAGTGAATGGGACTGAACTGGTTGTAGACGTCTACGAGTCGCTTTCCGTGGGCGTAACCAAAGTTGGAAGAATGCGGCGGTCCGAGGTGGACGGCCGACTCGTCGATCGGGTAGGTGACCTTGTCCGGGAAGACGCAAGTCGACAGGCACGAGATGACCTTTTCGACCTGGCGAACGTTTCCCTCAACCGCGTCAGCTTTCTTGAGAGAACCGACTAGACAAAGAGAGGCAAGACTGTACATTGTGTTCCTTTGCTGCCCACATGACGTTGTCGTTGATGAGGCAGTTGTCGCGCAAAAAGGTGAGTTTGTACTTCATGTTTTTGAAGAGGCCTCCGACGAGGGCGGCGAGGTGAATGACGTGGGTCGGCTGGTACTTGTCAAAGATGGCCATCGTCTCCTTAAGGTCCCTGCGGGCGAGTTTCCGTGGGTCAATCAGTCAGTCAGTCGGGTCGAGGCGAGGTCAAGGAGGGAGTCGTTCTGGGGACGGACCGGAGGTCGCCGTCCTTCGAGCTGAGGTAGATCCACTTGTCGTCCTCTGCCCAGGTGCCGAATCTCGACCCGACCGGCTCATGCTTGACCGTGTACTCGATCGCGCGACCGACGAGACCTTTGTGGTTCACGTCGTGTCAGCTTTGAACGAGGCGAGGCGGGGGGGGAGAAGGTGAGACTGACCGGTTCCACCCGTGACGAGAATGACCTTTCCCATTTTCTGACCGTGTTCTCGTATCGACAAGGACTCGAAGAGAGAGACAGACACTTGGTTGTCGCGGAGGCGAGGCGAGGTGGAGCCTCCCTCGCTTACTGTACTCACAGGGTGCTATTCGGTGTAGTTGGTAATTCATACTATATAATCATGTACCCGTTGCAGATACCTCTGAGGCACTCGCAGGCAGTGGATGGCTGACTCGGGTCGCTGGCGGCCTCCGCCACCCGCGAAAAGTCGTCCTCAGCCTTGCTCTAGTCACCCCGTGGCAGAGTCGCTCAAGATGGCGAGTAACGAGCTCGAAAAGCTCGAGCTGCTCTCGCTCGTCAACTCGATCACCCAGGAGCTCGTCAACCACACCGGTCTCTCGGGCAAGTTCCCCTGCTCTCGCTTCATCGCTCGCTCAGGCACTGACACGGGGCAAGCCAAAACAGACTCGACGCTGGCAGAGTTCCTCATCCACATCCACGGAGAGTCAAAGGACTATGCCTCGTTCAAGCAGAAATGCGCAGAAGTCGGCGCAGACTTTCCAGACTCGTTCCTGCAAGCCGTCGACCGCCTCATCCTCTCCATGCACCCAAAGTACAAGATAAAGGCCACTGCGTCCTCCAAGGCAGGTGCTGCCGACGCCAAGGGCAAGGGCAAGCAAGCGGCAGACGAGGTCGTCGTCGACGAGAACAAGCAAAAGCAGATGCGCCTCTTTCCCGGTCTCGCCGTCCCCGACTCGGACTGGATCCCCTCCTTCACCCCCGACGACCCCGCCACCGTCAAAGAACGCCAGATGCGCATGGGCCAACCCGTCGACGTAGCCGGCGTCGTCGCCGAAGAAGACGCGACCGACATGGGCGTCGACGACATGATGGCCCAACTCGAAGGCGTCAGGAAGAAGCGATCCGCTCTCGACGAGGACGAGAGAGCGGGCGACAAGAGGCAGAGGCACCGCTCGCCCGACTATGAGATGCAGCGACGAGGAGGAGACGGTCGCGACAACGGGTACGGCGACCGCGGTCGCTCGGGAGGACCCGGCGGTGGTGGCGGTGGTCGCGGCAATGGCTACGGAGATCGCGATCGTGGCGGCTACGGCGGCGGCCGGGATGGCAGGGACCCGCGGATGGGAGGAGCCGGACCGGCGAGGATGGACGAGAAACCGGTCCTGTACAAGATCTACCGCGGCAAGGTCTCCAACATCAAGGACTTTGGTGCCTTTGTCACCCTCGAAGGAGTCATGGGTCGCGTCGAGGGTGAGTTTTCACTCTCTCTCTGCGCTTTTGTCAACCTCTTCTGCCGCCGCCGCTGACCCCTTGCGACGACTGCCAGGCATGGTCCACATCGGTTCGATCTCGTCCGGCCGCGTCTCTCACCCTTCCGACCTCCTGGCGCGCAACCAATCCGTCTTTGTCAAGGTCATGTCGGTCGCCGGGAACCGACTCTCGCTCTCGATGCGCGACGCGGACCAGAAAACCGGAGCCGACCTGTCGCCGCACTTGCGGATCAAGACCGAGGAGGAACTGCTTGAGGAATCGCGACGGGCGGCCGAGCGCGCCGCGACGGGCGCGAACGGGACCGCGGTCCGGAAATCGTTCGCGGACGATAACCGGACTGCGACGGTGCGGAGGATGACTTCGCCCGAGCGGTGGGAGATCAAGCAACTGATCGCGTCCGGAGCGGCCTCGGCGGCCGACTATCCCGGACTCGACGAGGACTACATGAACAGCGGGTTTGAGACGGCCAACGGGGGCAAGTCGTTGATCGACGAAGCGGACGAGGAACTCGACATCGAGATCAACGAGGCCGAGGCGCCGTTCTTGCACGGCCAGTCGAAGCGCGCGCTCGAACTCAGTCCGGTCAAGATTGTCAAGGCGCCCGACGGCGGGTTGAATCGCGCCGCGATGGCCGGAGCGGCGTTGGCGAAAGAACGGCGAGAGATGAAGGCCCAAGAAGCAGCGGACGAGGCCGACTCCGAAGTGAGGGATGTCAACACGCCGTGGCTCGACCCGATGACGGCGCCGCACGAAAAGACCTTCGCGGCCGACGCGAGGGGGTTGGCTGCCGGGCAGAGGGCCAAGGACGTGCCCGCGTGGAAGAAGGAGGCGTTCAACCCGGCGACGACGTTTGGTAAGATCACGTCGATGAGCATCGCCGAACAACGCAAGAGTCTGCCGATCTACAAGTTCAGGGATCAGCTCATCGAAGCGTTTGCCAACGTGCGTCCCCCTGCCTTTTTCCCTCATGAATCTCCTCCCTCGCGGGGCCCTTTATCTCGATCCTCATCCTGTTCTATATCGTGTCTCTAACATGGGAAACCTTCCTATATGCCCCTCCACACAGAACCAAGTCCTCGTCGTTGTCGGCGACACCGGCTCGGGCAAGACGACGCAGATGACGCAGTACCTCGCCGAAGCGGGGTACGCCGACCGGCTCAAGATTGGCTGCACGCAACCGCGTCGAGTCGCCGCCATGTCGGTCGCCAAGCGCGTCGCCGAAGAGGTCGGGTGCCGCCTCGGGCAGGAAGTCGGGTACACGATCCGGTTCGAAGACTGCACGAGTCCCGATACCAAGATCAAGTACATGACGGACGGCATGCTCCAGCGAGAGTGCCTCGTCGACCCCGACATGAGCCAGTACAGCGTGCTCATGCTCGACGAGGCGCACGAGCGCACCATTGCCACCGACGTCCTCTTTGGTCTCCTCAAGAGTGGGTTTCACTCTCTTCTTTTGCTCCGTTCGTTCGGCAGGCAAAAGACTGACATCGAGACTTTGCGCACTTTTCCCCTCGCGCGCGCGCGCAGAATCGCTCAAGCGCCGACCGGACCTCAAGCTGATCGTCACCTCGGCCACTCTCGACGCCGAAAAGTTCTCGGAGTACTTCTTTGGCTGCCCGATTTTCACCATCCCCGGTCGCACGTTCCCCGTCGAAATCCTGTACACGAAGGAACCCGAACCCGACTACCTCGACGCGGCGCTCATCACGGTGATGCAGATCCACCTCTCGGAACCGCCCGGCGACATCCTCTTGTTCTTGACGGGTCAAGAGGAGATCGACACGTCGTGCGAGATCTTGTACGAGCGCATGAAGGCGCTCGGGCCCAACGTGCCCGACTTGATCATCCTCCCGATCTACTCGGCATTGCCGTCCGAGATGCAGTCGAGGATCTTTGAGCCGGCGCCGCCCGGTGCCCGCAAGGTCATCCTCGCTACCAACATTGCCGAGACGTCGCTCACGATCGACGGCATCTACTACGTCATCGACCCGGGCTTTGTCAAGCAGAACGCGTACGACCCTCGACTCGGCATGGACTCGCTCATCGTGACGCCGATCTCGCAGGCGCAGGCACGGCAGCGGTCGGGACGCGCGGGCAGGACCGGTCCGGGCAAATGTTACCGCCTGTACACCGAAGCCGCGTACCGGAACGAGATGCTCCCGAACAGCATCCCCGACATCCAGCGTCAAAACCTTGCCCACACGATCCTCATGCTCAAAGCGATGGGGATCAATGATCTCCTGAACTTTGATTTCATGGATCCCCCGCCGCATCAGACGATGATCACGGCGCTCGAAAACTTGTACGCCCTGTCGGCCCTCGACGACGAAGGCCTCTTGACGCGCCTCGGACGCAAGATGGCCGACTTGCCGATCGAGCCGCCACTCGCCAAGATGTTGATCGCGTCCGTCGACCTCGAGTGCTCGGAGGAGATCCTCACGATCGTCGCCATGCTGTCGGTCGGCGGGTCCGTCTTTTATCGCCCCAAGGAGAAGCAGGCGCAGGCCGACGCGAAAAAGGCCAAGTTCCACCAGCCCGAAGGCGACCACCTCACGCTCTTGACCGTCTACAATGGCTGGGCGGCGTCCAAATTCAGGTGCGCTCGTGTGAGTGGTGTGTGGAGGTCTTTCCGGGCCGCTGACGCTCTTTGGAATCGCTCGCAGCAACCCCTGGTGCTCGGAAAACTTTATTCAAGGTCGCGCGATGCGGCGGGCTCAGGACGTCCGCAAGCAGCTCCTCGGCATCATGGACCGGTACAAGCACGACATTCTCTCGTGCGGCAAGAACTACAACCGAGTTCGCCGCGCCATCACTTCCGGTTACTTCCGTCACGCTGCGAAGAAGGATCCGCAAGAGGGTTACAAGACTCTTGTCGAGGGGTGAGTCGCGCGTCCATTGTGCAAGGATGTGCTTGTGCTAATTCCGATCGCGCGCAGAACTCCCGTCTTTTTGCACCCGTCGTCCGCCCTTTTCAACCGCGCGCCCGAGTGGTGTGTCTACCACGAGCTCGTGTTGACCACGTGAGTTGTTGCAGTTCTTTCGTGTGGTAAAAATCTTCCTGGGATGCTGACTGTGTTGACCTGTCTTGTGCAGGCGCGAGTACATGCGCGAGGTGACGGCGATCGAGCCCAAGTGGCTGACCGAAGTCGCGCCGTCGTTCTTCAAGGTGGCGGACCAGAACACGATCTCGAAGCGGAAGAAGATGGAAAAGGTCCAACCGCTGTTCGACAAGTGCGTTGACGGATTCCTTCTTACAGAGTCGGCAAAAACTGATCATTCTCATTCCGTAGGTACGCCGAGCATCAGGACGCATGGCGTCTTTCGAAGCTCAAGCGGGCAACGCGCTCCAGCCAGACGTTCGGTTAAGGCAAATGATCTGTATGAAGAGGGTATGCCGGAGGTGCAGGTCTTTGTCCGGTATTGTGGGAAAACACATTGTGCTCTGGCTCTCTCTTTTTACTTCTTCTTGTCTCCTCTTTTGTCTCGATCAGACTTGGCGAATTTGTACCGTGCTGTTGTACAATCGAACTATACTTACAGACGTGTCACTTGTCTGGGGGGTCATTCCCAGTGCACTTTCTGTCGTGGCTATTTCCTTGATTTCCGCGCCTGCGGCTCATCGACAACAGCGAGAATCTGGAAGCTCTGCATGATGGACTCGAGTATGCACAGAGGTACACAGACCGGGATCCTATGCGCTCCACCAGAGGGCCTGTTGACTGGAAAGTTTGGCAGGCAGAAACGTACGAAATTTGCCCGAGCAAGCCCGAGACAGGAGAAAGGGGCGCTTTTGCATGGTTCGTCTTCCCACTCTTTCCCTGACTAGCCAGGGCTCACGTTTCCTGCACCGTGATGATCTACAAATCCTCTGCCATTTATCAACATCCACACCGCTTGATAAGTGAGCACTGGAGCCGCGTGATTTCTCGTTGCGAGGTCGCTCTGACATACATCACTCAATTTGGGCACTCGCTCCTTGGTCGTGTCTACCTGCTTTATGCACCAAGACCGCTCCCAAAGGAGAGAAGCTTCTAGGGCCCGCTTGCTGCGCTTTTGCTATCGAGAAGATCGACAGCTCGTCTCCCAGGGTTCGCGCGGTATTGCCAACCCTACAGCGCCTAATCTACGTGCGCTTGTCCTGTTTACGATCCTTGAACATATGAGCTTGCCGTTCCGGTACTCAAGAGCTCACAGAGAAGAGTTGCAAGAAGCTCGTCTTCCGGTTCCAGTGCTTTGGCGAACCCTACACAGCGTGATTTGCCTGCATTTGTCTCGTTTTAAGACGCATGACCGCGCCGTCTTGCCGTTCGGTCACTCGATAGCATACAGAGAGGAGCCTCAAGGGGCCGCTTGCTGTTTTCCGGTCGAAAAGAACTGCAGCTCGCCTCCCGCTCCGAACAATTTTACAAGCCCTACACAGCCTAGTTTGCCTGGATTCGTCCAACTTCAGACTCTTAAACATACAAACACACCGTTCCGGTACTCCCTAGCATCCGTAGAGGAGTTTCAAAGGGCCGCTTGCTGCACTTCTGCGAGCGGAACCTGCCGCCCAGAGCTGTGTAATGTGCAAGCTGCTGACTGCATGCGACGGCGTTCGCATCTACAGTTTGTCTCCACCCCTCAGGTACCTTCGCGACCATCGCCACCGACAATCAAGGCAAGCGTCCTCTTCCTCCCCGGTGCGTCCACCTCGCCAAGCCCCGCTCACTCGCTATCCATATCATAATCGTCCTGCCGATCCATCCAGCTCGATCCACCACCACCAGCGCCGGGAGAGTACGAGCCGTAGTCGATGTCGTCCGCGAAGCCGGGGACGCCGCCGCCACCCATGCCAGGAAAGTTCGCGAAAACCCCAGCAGCGGCGCCGGCACCTCCTCCGACTCCGCTCGCAGGTCCAGTAGCCGCTGTAGACCAGGCCTAGACAACTCATGTGAATCAATGTAAGTCTCGACGGAATTACGAAACGAAAGGAGGGGGCCGATCGAAACACGCACCTTTTGCACAAACTCCCTGCTCGCCTCGAGTTTGTTGGCCTCGTATCCCCACTTCTTCTCGAGTTGCTGCGCGTTCTCGATCGCGCGCGTGACATGCGCAACCGTCTCGTGCGAGAGGTACGATTCCGGCTCATCCGAAAAGGTGACGATCGTTTCGGCGCGAGAAGAAGAGCTGCTGCTGCTGGGGGGTTTAACTGGCGGGGTCAAGGTTGCGTAGATCTGGCGATTCGAGATCTGCAGGGACGTGCATAGGATAATGAGTGAGTACGCTCCGACAAAGGCAACAAACCGCATAGTCGCAGATGACAAGGCAAACTGGCGGAAGACGAGGTACCCGACCGAGCGGACTCACCATCTCCCCAATCTCGGTCTCGACCTCCTTCAGGTCCTTCTCAGCCGCGGCATCCATCCCGACGTGAGAGCAGATTGCCCCGAGTGAGAGCGTCAGGTACGTCTCGGTCAAGTTCTGGATCTGCCGCCTCCGCAGCGAGTCTTCGCAGAGCGAGACGAGGCCGAGGTTCAGGTCCTGTGTCGTCTCGACGAGGGAGATTAAGAACCCGAATCAGCTCGCATTCATAGTGCGCAGGAACTCGGCTTGGCCCAGAGTCGAGGACAGTGCAGAACACATGGCCGTCGCACTCACCCTCGCAAATACGTCGCGCCCCTTCTCCATCGCGGCGGTCACTTTGAAGCGATCGAGCGTCCGGAAGGCACTCGCGTATTCGGCATAAGGCGCCGAAAGGACCTTGATCGCCTGCGAGACCGCTTGCGAGGTGTAACGCGGCAGGGACTGAACCTGTGCGGGTGGCAAAAGTGAGTCAGGCCTGAAGTCGCGGAGAGCGAACCTCTTATTGCGCACGAGTGCGCAACCTGGAAGCATGTTCCGACCTGTGACGGCGACTCACCTTTCCGAAAGCGAGCAACTGAACGAGGACGAGCTTCTTGTGCGCGTCGACCTGGATCATGCTCGCGTGCGAACCCGGAGCCGAGACGCACTGTGCGACACATACCGCAGGAGGTCAAAAGTCAGCTTTTGAGCCCCCACCACAAAACGACGAGTACGAGGCTCAAGGAGCGCAAATGAGGACTCGCGCTCGGAGACGCACCGTTTCGAGCAACGACGCCGCGCGGGTGTAGTCGCCCAAGAGGGCGAGGATGGTCCCGCCGAGGTAGTGGTACAGCAAATGGTCTTGGTACCGAATCGGGAAGAGCTAAGTCGCGCCGCGCGTGGGCGTGGAGAGATCAGGGCTTGCGAAACAGGGATGGGACAAAGCATGAGAAGGGTGGGGAAAACGCACCGACTTGTCGACGTCGGTGATGTCGCGCGACAACACTTCGTGCGCGACGGGATACAATTGACTGGCCATGACGACCTGCGCATCAACGGAAGTAGCCTTCAAGTCAGACAAGAGACCTCCGGTGTGAAGCTTCCTCTGGACCTGACGAGAGGCTCGGGGCGAGCAATCGACGCACCCGGAGGAACAAGGGATGCAAAGCGGTCAAGTGCCCAGGCAGAGGGTAGCGAGCAAGGAGGGCGTTGAGTGGTTGCAGAGGCAGCGAGAGCTGAAGGTTGGCGGCACGAGTTCGAAGAAAATCGTCGAGGCGTTAGCGAAACCAGATCTCGCCGAGGCGGCTAAGGAAGCAACACACCACACGCACCTGGTTCGACGCTTCAGCGAGCATGCACAGCTGATTCGCACAGTGCAGGACTGCGAGCATGACAAAAGTTATGAGTGCGCGTCGAAAAAGACCTATCTACGCTCCTTGAAATCGCCAAATCGAGATGTGCGGCGAGTCAGAACACGCACTCACCTTGGTCCGGCACGCTGCGAGCGACTTCGAGATCGCACATCTCGCACCAAGCCTGCACGAGCGGCCCCAGTTCGGTCCAGTCCGGCCTCGTTCCTCCGAGACGAGCATTCCTGCACGATCCGAATTCCTTCTCGTCAGCAAAAAAATCGGGGTCTCCTTGTTCGCTAGGATTTACCGGCTGGCAGTCTTATGGCAAGATGGGCTAAAAACGCAAAGGGGACGTACAGGATGTACAAGTAGGCGAGCGAGTGCAGAGTCGGATCGAGGACTCGAAGCGGATCCGAGCCGTCCTGCAGGCGACCTTGGAGCGAATGACTTGCGGCGGCGGCGGCGGTGGGCGCAGCCGTGCTCGTAGCCGTCTCATGCCCACCTTGTGCACTTGTCCCTGCTGCTGCCTGTGTTGTCGTAGTGGCACCGTTGGACGAAGAGGCGGACCCTCGAGTTCCCCCCGCCGCCGCCGCCTGTGCAGTCGACGACGCAGAAGTAGCGGAAGTCTTGGCAAACTTTCTCAAGAGCTGCAAGACTGTGTGTTTGGCGCGCAAGTCGAGTCGTCAGCGAGCGAGTTTGCAAGTCGAGTCGACGAACCCGAGGTGGGGAGTGTCCTCGAGCAGACGACTTACGCTCGCTGTGCGTGGTCGAGGCTGACTGGACACGCTGCACGAGTTGATCCAGCGTCATCTGCGCCGAACTCGACGCCGCACTCGTCGACGCCATCGTATGGGACCGAGGGTCAAGAGGTGGAGGGCGTTCGAGGTCCCGTCACTTTGCAAATCCCATCCCGCTCGCTAAAGACTCCGATCGCTACTATACAACGCAATTTGTTTTGCAAAAGGGAAAAAAGGAAGGGGGGCAACCGGCACGCTAAGAAGGGAAGGGGGGAAAACCAAGCAGAAAAGGGAGAATGGAGGGCCCATGTGACAGAGACCGCAGACACCCAAAGGGCAGAGCGTACTCGCCGTCCCCTTTTTACCGCGGCGCAAAGCTGTGATCCGAGATGTAGAGGTGGTGTGGACGAACGAGCAGTCAGCGTCTCGATGTTCGAACGACAGAGAAGAGTCTCGAGCCTCGAGCGGAGCCTTTCCGCCTGCTCAACAGTGCGCGACCAAGGCAAGAAGAGGAGAGCCGCAAAGAAGACTCACCCGGGAGGAGGAGCAAAGCCAGGCGGAGGAGGCATAAAGCCCGGGGGAGGGGGCATCCCCATCGGCGGCATGCCCGGCATGCCCGGCGGCGGCGCAAACGACTGCGGAGCTTGCCGCCTGAACGAGGGGGAAAAGAGCAGTCAGTTGATCGCGGCTCAATTGTCAGACTGGGGGCAATATGAGGAGGTAGTCGCCGGGAAGGAAGGGATGGTGGGGCACCGAGAGAAAAAGAGAGAGCTTACATTGTCGGCGGAGCAGAGAGTCCCATTCCTCGTCCCGCCGGAGCACCAAACCCGGGTCCCGGAGCAAGCTGAGAGCGAGAGACGAGTCAGCGTCGTCCAAGAGACTCGATCCCATTTCACCACCCCGCTGAATGACGGCAGACTCACGGCTGCAAGGCCCTTTTCTTCAGATGCGGGCGGCGGTCCCTCGACTAAGGGAAAATGCGAACGTCAGTAAGGAAAGTGCGAACCCGAAGTACGCGAAGGGGGGCCAAACGTACCGCTGAGCGAGACGATGGTTTCTCCACGGAGGATGACCAACCCGAGCGTGCGCTTCATCTCGTCCTCGTCATCCTCAGCATCCTCAGCATCCTCAGCTCCACCAGCCGGTTTGGCAGCTTTTGCGCCGCCGCCGCCCTTGCGCTTGATCCGGCGGAACTCGTCACACTCTGCGAGGACGAGGTTCATGTGCTTGTCGAACGCGAGGAGTTGACCGACCAGGGCGCGCGAGTCGTTCAGGGTGACCCGGACGCGGTAGTTGATGATGGCGGCCATTTTGCCGCCCTGTCAACATGGTAGCGTCAGTGCACGCGCATGGTCAGGTTGCGGGTGATTTGGTCTTGAGAAAAGGTGGCCGTGGCGTGGAGAGTGTCGCGGTCTTTTTTCCCGGCCGAAATCTCAGACCGTGCTGGGTAATCATGCACACGATAGGAGCCCCCCCTTCCTCTCGACGCGGACTCGTGCAGGCTGCGCTAGTGGAGCGGGATGACTGCTCCCATCGCGGCTCCTGCCCGTGTGCCACCCATGCAGGCCTATCCGTACCGTCCTTCTCCGAGTGGTCGCATCATCGTTTCGACCAGCGCTGTCTCAGCTCTGGGTCGGCGCAAAGCGAGCAGGCCGCCGCCGATGGGGGAGGTCGCACTGGCCTCCTTCGTTTCACGCGCCTCCAGAGCGAGGCGGGAGGGTGAGGTGCATGTGTGGATTTACTTTTTTAGCGGACGCAGCAGCAGACTGCATTCCACGAGCGCGGGAGGGGCGGAGCGGTAGGACGCGTGAGGTGAGGACGAGGCGGTGGACCGACGAGGGCGAGCATAGAGCAAGGGGTTGGACAGGGTCAGTCAGCGTGACTCTAGTCTGTGTCTATAGCTGCACTGCTCACCATCTTGGCACACGACTCGCGAGCACGCCGTGAGCAGAAACAACAGCCATCGCTCTCGCTCTTCTCTTCTCTCTCGCCTTGCATCCGCTCCGATCCCTGGTCGACCGAAAATCCTTCCACTCTCATACACGGCGCACTTCAATCCAAATGGGGAGGGCTGCAATCCAGAAACACACGCATCATCCTGTCTACATCGCGAGCAAACGACCCGCTTTACGCGCCAATCTCGAGCTTGGCAACGTCCGGCAGGTCCTCCGACCGCTGCAACCCGAGCGAGAGAGTCAGTTCTCGTGGTTCACCCTCAGGCATGCATGCCTGTAGCGGGCGGCGTGTAGGAACAACGCACCTCGATCAGGCGAACAATCTTGCCGATCGCGACCGTCTTGCCCTCGTCGCGGAGGGTGAACCGGCCCAGCTGCGGGTAGTTCTTGAACGTCTCGACGCACACCGGTTGAGCAGTCTCGACCAACGCAATGATCTACAGTGAGCGCCACAGGGAGTGAAAGCTCAGCAAACGATTCAAGAATAACCGAACGGCTTTCCAAACCGAAAACTCACCTTCATGCCCTTCTTGGCAAACTGAGGCGGCTTGCGCGACTTGCGACCCTGCGAGGAGCACATACGACATTAGTATAGTGTGCTCAGGGGGGGGGGAGGGGGGGCGTAGCGGAGACGGTGCGGCGCCGCATAACCGATTTAAAGGATTCCGACCAATCTCGCGACGAGCCGATCCGAAGCCAGCTTGAGGGCCAGCTATAGACGCCTATACAGTCCACTCACCGTCTTCCGGTCGTAGTAGTGAAGCAATTGAGCCAGCGTCACTTCCTCAGAGGCCGTGTGGACGTGGGCAATTGCTTGGTACCCGGCCGTTATCAAATTCTTGACGTCCCTGATTCCTCCATAATTATCAGCATTAGAGCAGCAGCTGAAGAGCTAGAGGTGCCCACGAGTCTGGAGATTCGCCGAGTCCAGTCCAGAAATCGGCTCGACGCAGGGCGGGGGCAGGTTGGGAGGGACTCACAGGATGACGAGCTGAGCCTCAAACTGCGTCACAGCCTTGACGGGCCTCTTGGGGTCCGTAAGCACAAAGCCGACGTTGATGTCCGTGTCCTCGACGCCGCGCAGGCGAATCCGAACATTGTCACCCGACAGCGCCATGGGGACTTCCTCCTCCATCTCGTTGTAGATCGCCGTCGCCTGGACGGGAGTCTTGTTCGGCATCAGGAGCAAGTCTTGGTTCTTGCGAACTTTGCCAGACTCGAGTTTGCCGACGACGACGCAGCCCATGTCGGAGTACTTTTCCGAGATGGGGACCATCAAGGGCGCGTTCGTTTTGCGGTCGAGCAGCGGCATCTGGTCGAGGAAGGTCAAGAGCGGTTCGCCCCTGTTGTCGAACGCCAGAAGCTGCGGTCAGCTGGGTATGCTTTTCGCGAGAATCCGGGCGGGGAAGAAAATTGTCCAGGACAAGGAAAGACTGATCACAAAAAATCGGGTGACACAGAATCTATGGAAGGAACGAAACTCACTCGACCCAGGGAGCGACCTTGCGATCGACGGCGACCTTGATGTTGGCGCCGGTGAAGCCCGAGACCGGGATGAAGGCCACGTCCGTCTTGAGGTTGTAACCGGTACCCTTGAGGAACGGCGACAGCTTGCCGACAATCTCGTCGTACCTGTCCGCGTCGTGGTTCGGACTCAGTTCTCAACAATCCTTTTAGGAGCCGGGACGCGATGGAACAAGACCGGTGCGGAAAGAAAAAAGGAAAGAGAGAAAGCGGAGACACACCTCTCCTTGTCCCAGTTCACGGTCGGGTCGTCCATCTTGTTGACAACGACAACGAGCTTCTGCACACCGGCCGTCTTGACAAGCATAGCGTGCTCGCGCGTCTGACCACCCTTCTCGAACCCGGTCTCGAACTCGCCCTTGCGAGCCGAGATGACGAGGACGGCGACGTCGGCCTGAGCCGCGCCCGAGATCATCGACGGGACGAACGACTTGTGACCCGGGGCGTCGAGGATAGTGTACCGCCGCGTGTCGGTCTCGAAGTAGGCGCGTCCGACTTCGACCGTCTTGCCCTGTTTGACCGCGGCACGCCACGAGTCTTTGTCAGTTTCTCCTCCTCGACACCGTTTATGGAGCACGTCCCCAAGTGCAGTGCAGCGCAAGACGAGGCGCCCGCTTCACAAAGAGAAAATAGGCTGCGGCACGCACCTTCTCACGCTCCTGACTGGTCGAGTCGAGAGCCCATGAGAGGTACCAACTCTCACGACCGGCCTCCTTGGCCTCGCGCTCGTACTTTTCGAGCGTTCGCTTGTCGACCATGCCGCACAAGTAGAGGATGTTTCCGCCCATGGTCGACTTGCCGGCGTCGACGTGGCCGATAAAGACAATGTTGACGTGCGGCTTGACTTCCTTGTCTGTGTGAGACGTCAATGGTTCACAAGGTACATCGTCAACACATGCATCACAATGACGCAGGGTTCGGTCCGACGGATGCAGAACCGGGGACGCACCATCTCCACCGTACAGGTCCTCGAGGGCTTCTGCGTCGGCGACGGCCTGGATCTCTGCCTCGACCGCATCCTTCTTTGCCTCCTCGACCTTCTTGGCCTCTGCTTTTTCCTCCTTCTTGGCATTGGCAGCCGCGACCTTTTCTTCCTTTTTGACGGCAGCGGAAGGAGCGGCGGCGGAAGCCGATTTGCCCGCGACGGGAGTCGCCGGCTTGGACGAGTTGGGCGTCGCGGCCTTGCTCGAGTTGGCCGGGGTCGCAGCCTTGGACGAACCTGCGGCCGAACCAGCTGCCGAAGACGAGGCCCCCGCGCCCTTGCTCGCTCCTCCGCCGCCACCGATCTTGAGCGAAACCGTCGCGGGCTTGGCGTCCGGGTCGGCCTTGGGCAGCGAGACGGTCTTTGCTCCTCCGCCAATGCTCAGAGACACGCTCGCTGGCTTTGCCGACGGGTCGACCGCGGGGCGGACGAACGCCGACCCGCTGGACCGGACGGGCGGCTCATACACGCGAGTCTGCGGCTGCTGCGGCGGTTGGTAGCCTCCGTTGTTGTTGTTGTAGCGAGCGGCGAAAGGGTCCTGCGCGCCGTATCCAGCTGGCGCCTGACCGTAACCCTGCTGCGGGGCATAGCCGTATTGTCCGCCTGCATAGGACAGAAAGGGTCAATTCTTCCCCGAGTCCGCGAGTTCTTCTGGACCGACTGCACACACGTACCGTATCCAGCTCCGGGAGCACCGTAAGCTCCTGCATACTGGTTGTAGTAGTCTGCCGGGTTGCCTCCCTGCTGCGGCTGCTGCTGCTGACCCTGCTGAGCGCCATACGCGGCCGGACCGCCGTACGGCTGACCGGGAACAAAGGCGGGCGCTCCGCCTGGGATGAAGGAACCAGCGTTCGGGTTGAACGAGTTGGCGCCCGGGTTGAATCCGCCAGACATCTGCGAATGTACGGCGTCAGCGTGAACGTCTTGAATCTGCTCGAGCGCACGACTCGATGCATGCATATGCCTGCGTAGGGCCAAAGGCGGGACAGGCGCCACTGCCCGATCGCATGAGAGTATGCATCGCTGGCCCTCTTGTCCGCCTCCTGGAGTGCGCAGCTCGCCTGGATGCATTCAGGCGCGATCGCGGTCGATGAGGTCGAGCCGAGAGGTCCGCATCACGGCGTCGCTCCCTTCCCGCACGCAGGCTGGCCAAGCTGGCAGTCGCTACAGGTTTGTCGCGAGTGACTCACTCTTTGGGCTTGGTTCGGTGGATGTGCAGAGTCGCCGAGACGAGGCGGACGACACGGCCGGGTTGTTCGCCTCTCCGCCGTCGGGAGGAGAAAAAAGTCTTTTCGCTTGAACCCCATTCTCATATTACAGACTGCAGAGGTGGGGCGGCTTTACTTCATGTCCAACAGGGTTCCCGGCATCCCGCTTCAGAACAAAGAAGGCGTGCGAGAGCATGACAGCGCGCGCTTACCGGTATAACGGTGGCGTCAATCGAAGGAGAGCGGCAGCTGTCAGCGAGAACCGGCGGGGTATGAGCATGATACAGGGGAACAAAGTAAGGCAAAGAAACTCCAGTAAGGGTATCGCAAGACTGGAATAGGGGAGAGGGGCATTTGGAGGGCCGGACTCGAGCATCGGAAAGAGCGACCCTTCAGCCCATACAGGAGACGGAATACAAGAAGGCGGGAATCTCGGTGAGTATGGACGATAGATCATACAGATATGTGTGCTTGCGAAGGGGGAAGAAGGGCGGACAATCTGCGGGAGGAAAGGGCGCGACGACGAGAGGCGGATCGGATTCCCTCCTCGCTAAGGGTCGTCCTCCTCCATCTTGAGGACGTGCATCCCGCCAGCAGCGAGCATCGCGTCCCATCCCTTTTCGCAATCAATACCGTCGGGGCCTTCACACTCCGGCGTGAACGCGCCGCCACCGTCGTCGTCCGGGTCTTCCTGATGATCAGAGTGGTAGTCGTCACCTTCGTCGTCACGGTCGCGGTCGTCGTCGTCGTCGCAGAGAGCCCAGCTTCCAGATCCACCGCCGCCGCTGCTCCTCCTCTTCCCGCCGTTTCGAGTAGACAGGTTCTTGTCCCCGCCCGAGCCCGAAGGCGCGGGATACTGGACCGACCTCGAGCTGCCGCCGCCCCCGGCGCCACCACCACCGACAGGCGAGCCAGCCTGTCTCGACACGCTCGCGGACGTGTCCGTAGAGGCACTCACCGAGTGAACGTGCGGAGGGAAACACGGAGGTTGCGGCGGGAGGTACTTGGAGTGCGAAGACGGCGGCGGCGACGGCGATGCATCGACGGCGCGACGCAGTTCGGCGTTCTGGCGCTGCAGTTCCGCCGCTTGTTGCTGCTGCAGTTCGACGACTTGTTGCAAGTATCTGTGAGGTTTGCCCACAACGGGAAAGGAAGAGCGTCGGTGCGCGTTAGAAGGCTTTTCGGCGAAAGCCAGAAGAGAAAGCAGGACCACTGACCGGATATAGTCGACACTCTTGGCGAGTACGGCGCCCTTGTTGGGTTTCTGCGCCGCCGCTTGCGCTTGAGCGCTCAAGCCCGTAGTCGTCGCTTTCTGCTGCTGCGCTGAGGACGAAGCAACCGCAGCGGCGGCCATGTACGCCGCTCCCGAAACGCTATGAAAGCTGGTCGGACTCCCGCTCCCGAACGGTCCGGGACTCATCAAGCTCAGAGAACCGATCGCGGGGCTACCCGGTCCGCCGCCGCCATTCGGCTCGTCCCGAGTCAACGAAGAAGCGGACAGCGGCGGCGGTGGCTGAGCCGCGCCGACTTGGAACGCTTCAGGGAGGAGAGACGCGAGTTCGGCGATGCGGTCGTTGATGTTGTCGCGCCGACGACGCTCGACGGCATTGTGCGATTCGCGACGCTTCCTTCGTTTGTCGGTGAGCGGTTCGCTGCACCGGGGCGTAACAGCAAAGAAGGGGACGGACAAGAAGTGTCAAGTCCCATCATCCTCTAGCGCGTCGAGTCAAGAGGTGAAAAGTTTGAACATACCCTTTACCGTCATCCTCTTCCTGCACATCTTCCAGTCCTTTGTTCTTCTTACTTCCGCCCGTATTCGCAGGAGGAGCGGGGACGGGATCCTTCTTCGAGGCCGCCGCCGCCGTCGTTGTTGTTGTCGCAGAGGATGTAGGAGGGTTCGTCGGCCTCGCATCCGGAGCCGCTGCTGGCGGAGCACTGGCCGGCAAAGGTCCCACCGTCGGCCTCCATCCCGTCAACGGATCAAACGCCATCGGATGATGGGGATGATGCAGTTGCGGAGCCATAAAGTGCTGCGAGGCGAATGCTGCTGCGCCGCCGCCGCCGGCTGCAAGGGCCGGGTGATGCATGCCCGGAAGGGGGACAGCCCCGGTCGAAGAAGGATGCGGATGCGGGAACCAGCCGCCGTTGACTGCATGGGTGGGCATGGAAGCGGCATGAGCGCCGTACGAGGCAGGGTGAACGAACGCGGGCATCGACATGGCGTAAGGGTGCGGAGGAGGCATCGTCGCCCCGCTCGCAGTCGGGATCCCCACGGCTGCAGGAGGCGGGTTGCTGGTCGAGCTGGCACCGGGTGTGGCGGCGGCAGAGGCGCCAGGGGTTCCGAGGTTGGAAGCCGGCGACGCCTTGTCTGCCACTTCGCCGCGCTGCGTCGACCGCTCACGGTCGCGTCCGCGCTCTTTCGCTTCCGTCCGGTCCTGGTACCCCGCCGTCGCGGCGCTGCTGGTCCTCCTGGCGCTCCGACTGCGACTAGTCTGTCTCGGCGCCTTCCCGACTCCGCCCACGCTGCTGCTGCGGCCGAGTCGTCCCGTGCGCTCTTGCGAGACGGACCGCTTCGACGAGGCGGACGGGGTAGTAAAAGTGTCGCTCGGCGAAGCGCCGTACGTCGTGTTCGTGGTGGGGGTACCGTACTCGTTGCTGCTACCCCGGCGAGCCTTTGGCGGCGGCTGCGAAAAGTACTCGCCCGCTTCTGCGGTGGTTTGCTGACCGCCGTTCTCGTTGACGGGCGGGAGCGGCGATTGGTGTCGCAAGCCGCTCTGGAGGCCGGAGAAATGTGTGCCAATGTAGCCCTGGGGCAAATGACCTCCTGTGTTGTCTTGCGCAGACGTAGCATTGTTGAACGAGGCGAGAATGTTTTCGAGGTCGAGGTCGGCATCGCTCAGGACGCTGCTCGAGCCGTACATGCCGACGCCGCCGCCTCCTCCTCCTGTTGCTGCAAAAGGCGACGTCATTCCGGATGCGGACGCCGAGTAGCTCAACAGGGCGGCCGGGTTCACGTTCGAGTGGGCGGCGACGAGCGTCGAGTATTGATGATGAGCGGTGGCCGAGGGAGCGTCGAATCCGTACTGCACAGCGCGAGGCTCCTGCTGGGCCATACGCGTGATCGTCGATCTTCCGCTTCTTGTACGCCCCTGCTGCTCTTGGTTCCGGCGTGTGCGCGTGTCTGAGGTTGTGTGAGCGGATGGCGAGGTGGGGGCCGAGCTAGAGCACACCACGCGCTTTCACTCGCGGGCGCTCAAGGTGCGGAGTGCCAAGCTCTCTCTGCCTAACTGTAGCAACCGCTCGAGTTAGTGTCCGCAGCAGCGCGAGTCGAGTGCGCGATGAGAAGCGAGACCCGCAAGAGTGGGTGGGGAACTTGGAGAGGCGACGGACCTACGCACCGGACTACGCGAGCAACAGGTCTACAGCAAGCCGGAACTTGTCAAGATCAGCATCGACACCGCGCACACACCGCTCACTTCGTCCGAGGCCTGGCTCGACAGCGCATAGGGACGCGCTCCTATCCCATTCGACTGTCAATCGCAATTTGCATCATTCGCGCTCGTAGAGAGACCCTCCAACGACCTTACACATGCTGCAGCGACAGGCGTCTTTCTCCGGGAAGTACACAGGCCCCGTGCATGCAATGCGTTTTCGCCTTCTTGGACGAAATTGTGACCGCTCCTTTCAGACCACGCTGACCGGCTGCGTGTTGCGCTCCAACCACCTAAAAGTGAGCAAGTGATTCGTCAGTTTTTAGTCATCCGCGAACAGGGATCAAAAATGCAGACGCGACGAAGGTATGGAGAGAAGGAAACCGGAAGTTTTCGCAAAAACTCACTCGACCGCCTCGTGGTCTCCCGTCTCGCGCAACAAAGGTCCGACCTTGTCTCGGACTTCGGCATTGTACTTGTTGAGCCACTCGAGCTCGTCGAGCGACATGAGCGAAGGGTCGACGAGGTTGGTCGCGATCGGACACTGGACGAAGAATGGGAAGGATGCGTCAGTGGCGAGTTCTACTCTGTCTGGTCAGGCTGCATTGCCCAAGTCTGGCGAGAGCCTGCGAGGCCCATCAGAGAGCTGTTTTTTCTGCTCCTGGCTCACGCCGCGTGCCAAGGCGCTAACCGAAAAAAGGGCGCGCCCGGACGAGCGACAAAAGAGGGGAACTCACCATCGTCAAGTGCTCCATTCCATAGTACTTGACCCCGCCAAACTCGTGCATCGTCTTCTCCTGCTTTACCACCACGAGACTCTCGATCCGGATCCCAAACTCGCCGTCCTGGTAGTAGCCCGGTTCGTTCGAGAGGACCATGTTCGGCTCGAGCTTGGTGTCGTTGTAAGCGATCCGGGAACCGATTCCCATAGGGCCCTCGTGAACGTTCAAGAAATGACCGACGCCGTGGCCTGTACCGTGCCGGTAGTCTGTTTCCGATAAATAAAGGCATGAGTGGACCGAAAAGCCCGAAAATCGGAAGACCCTCCCCTGTCGAGGGCATGTTGACGTACCGAGCCCGTCCTTCCACAATGCCTTGCGGGCCCACGGGTCGAGCATGAAGCCCGTCGTCGTCGAAGGGAACACGGCCTGGTCGATAGCGATGTGTCCTTGCAGGACGCGGGTGTAGGCGCGCTTCTCGAACGCCGTCGGGGTTCCAAAGTGCAGCGTGCGGGTGACGCTGTTTGATCAAGGCGCGAGAGAATGGTGTGATCAGCAACTCGTATTGGGTTCAACAACTGGGTTGCCAGCCGCAGCGTGCGTTTTCGCAAGGCGCCCCGAATGACGCCAGGGAAGGATCGAATGCAGAAGGATGGAAAGAGACGAAGACTCACTCAGTCGTACCATCCGTGAACTGCGCGCCGGAGTCGCACAAATAGATCTGATTCGGGTCGATAACGGCGCTCTGACCATCCGGAGCCGGCGAGTAGTGGATGACGGATCCGTTCGCGCCGGTCGAGGAAATAGTCGAGAACGAGAGGCCGCGGAAGTGGTCGAGTTGCCTGGAGTATCGCGATGTAGACATGCAGATTGTGAGCGCGTGCTCGCATGTGGATGGAGAGAGAGAGTACGACGATTCGGCCCCAAAAGCGAAAAAGAGAAGCCCAAGTGTGGAGCAAAGAAGAAGAGAGCTGTGGAGCCACGAAGAAAGAAAAGGCAGACTCACTTGCGGAAGTCTTCGAGCTGCAACGCAGCTTCATACTCGTGCCACTGCTTCCCACTCTTCAACTCGCGCTCCAACCAGCTGAAATACCTCACGAGCGCGACCCCGTCGCGGACGTGGCAGTCGCGGAACCCTTGCACCTCGGTGTCGTTCTTGCGCGCCTTCATGAGCGAGATCGGACCGCGAGTCGAGGTGACGCATTTCGAGAGACCGAGCGCGAGAGCCGAGGAGAGGTTGGTGGCGGAAGGGAGGACGACGAGGTCCTGCAAGGCACGAAAGTAAAGGCCCAAGAAAACGTTTAGCTCACGACTCGCGCCGGATTGACGCGATTAGCCTATACGGTACGGAGGGCCTGTCGTCATGGCTCACCTGCTCGGTCAGGAGGGTGCCAACGCCCTCCAAGAACGGGATCAAGCCCTCGTACGGCTCGATCAAGACGTCCAGTTCCTGGTTCAGGTAGTCGTACGTCTTTTGCGGGACCTGGTCAAGGTCGATGAACAAGGTCGGCTTGGAGGCCGAAGCGGTCGGGAGGACGAGCCACGAGAAGAAAACGGGGTTGTAAGGGATGTCGGAACCGCGCAGGTTCAGAACCCCTGCGAATTGGTTCGGGAGGGAGGAATTGAGCGAGGGAGTCCCGAGCATCAGCACCAAGGCTTCTGTCTGTTTGAAAGAGACTGTTTGAAAGAGAGAGCCGAGGGCACGTACAGGCAATCTCGTCCAGCTGAGTGAGGACCGTTCCCCAGCACCGTTTCTCGGCCGCGCCGCCGACAACCTCTGCCTTCTTGTCTCCGCCAAACACCTCCTTCTTCTGCATCTCATCCCTAACCCTCTCCAGTTTCTTGACTGCACTCTCTCCCGCAAACTTGTCCTCGAGGCGCAACACCTCATTCTTGGGCCGAGCGGGCCTCGTTCCCGGTTCCACCTTGTCCCACGCGAGGTCGATGAGGTTTTCGCGGATCGGGACGAGCTCGACCTTGGCTGTCTCGAGCGCAGGGGCCAGTTTCGTGTAGTCGGCGACGGTGATCAAGGACGGGTCGAGGCCGATCCGGGAGCCCGACGGCAAAAGGGTGGACGAGTGCGAAGGTTTCGTGAGCCACTCGGTCCACGCCGGGACGTCGGGCACGCCGTGCTTCATCAAGGTCCACTGCTCATTGATCTGCTGCGCTGCTTGCTGCACGAGCGCAAGAGACGACGGATCATCAGCCCTGAGAACTGGTCCGAGTGCGGCACCTTTCGATCGACGGCACGCCGTACGCTGCTCGCGCGGACGCACCTGATGATACCTTCCATCGGTCCAGAGGAAGGCCTTGCTCGGTTCGGCGGCGTCGTTACTGCCGGCAAGGACAATAGCCGTGCCCGCAGATCCGGTGAATCCCGAGATCCACGCCCTGCGGTCGTCGCACTCTGCCGTGTACTCGTTCGAGTGGGCGTCGCCCGAATCGACGATGTAGGCGTTCAGGTTGTGGGCCTGCATCTCTGCGCGGAGAGCGGCGAGGCGGGCAGACGAGTCGAACATGGTTGCAGCAGCAGCAGGACTCGTGGACCAACGGAGCGAGGAGGAGAAGGAGCGGGAAGTGAAGCGGAGACTCGGGAGCGAGGCAGTGTGCAGTAGCCTGGCAATGCTGTACTTGAGCATGCACTAGCTGTACGCGTCTAGAGCGAGAGCTGAGCGAGAACCACGCGGTCGGCCAACCGGACCTCCTTACGTTGAAGCAACATCAAATGTGGGGCACCGCAAGCCGGCGCTCTCTCCCTTGCTCTATCGTCTCACAAGGGAACTTGCAGTGCGATCTGCGATACAGCAGAGCAGACGATGAAGCTCGCCCCATCTGGGACCGCAATCACGGCGCTGCTCGCGCTCCATTCACTATCTCGCCTCGCTCTCCTCGTCAGCGCCGCGCCCTCGCCCTCCCCTCTCGCGGCAGAGCTTCTGCTCGTACAGCGCTCGGATGCAGCACACAGGGAGACGCAGACTGTACCGAACTGCGCTCGGTACCAGGGCACGGTCGGGTCCCCGCGTGTGAGCGATCTGTACCTCGTCACCGCTCAATGCCGCCGTTGCCATGCGGTTCAGTCGACGGGAGAGACTAGGTCCGTCACATACGACTTTGAGGCCCTCGAGTCTCAGGCGCAAGGAGAAGACAAGGCAGTCGGACCGCTGTTCTGGCTCCGGCCGGACGACCTCGATATCGAGGCGAATATCCAAGTCCCGGCCCAGACCCAACTCGTTCTCTCGCAACACTCAGCTTCGCGTTCCGTCAAGGACCTCCTCCTTCTCCTCGATCCCGAGTTTGCGCCTGCGCACGTGATCGACTTGGACTCGATCTCGACGCCGATTGGGAGCGGCGCGCTCGTCTCGCTCTCACAATCCAACTCGACCCATCGCCTCGCCCAGCTCGAGTATCTCACTTCGCACCCTCTCCTCGCTCACTGGACCCTCGTCGCGGTCCCACTCTCCTCCGACTCCCCCTCGCTCGCGGAGGGCAACCCGTACCCGGAAGTACCCAAGTTTGCCGTCAACCGAATCCGTCATCACCTCGATGCGCTCGCCTTCCAGCCGACCCTGAGTGCAGTCATCAAGAGTCTCGAAGGGAAGAAGGCCGAAGGCCGGATCCGGCAGGACGTGCAAGTCCTGAGCGGAGAAGATCAGAGTTCTCTCAAGGACCACGAAAAGGTACGCAACGGCATCCTCGCTTTCAGTGACTCGATAGGTCGCACCTCGCGACTGCAAACAAGTCCGCACTGTTCTTGAGGATTCGCTGGGTCAAAACTGATGTCTATGAGCTATTTACAGTGGGTCTCGAGGCATTCCATGAGCGAAGGAGGTCATCGCGCGAGCGACTGGGTCCATGGTAAGTCTCTCGCACTGCTTGCACCGCATCCGCTGTATCCCATCCCACTCCCGACATGCCGCATTGCCGACCGCTTGCGCCGCACCGCCCAAAATTCGCTAAACGCGGAACCGGGCTGAAGCCATCTTTTCTCTAACCGTTCTTCCATTCCCTTGCAGCGCAAATGTCCTCGTACGGTTTCAACTGCACCCAGCTCTCCTACCTGACTGGTTTCGCACCGATGGTCGAATGTGTCTACCGAGACTCGGGTCTTGCGGACGATGACGACGAGAGCGGCGACTCGAAGATGCGCGCAAATGAGACGGTTGTGCTTGGAGCGCACTTTGACAGTCGCGGTGTACGTCCCACTGTCTCTTTTCCGCATACTCCATACTCGATCATGAGGGGACGAGGTTTTCCACGTCAATCGATAGCTAGGGGCACTGAGGCTTACGAAACTCCCTTGGCGCGGCGCGGCGCTACACAGTCTTTCGGGTATCCGACTGCACCAGGAGCGGACGATGACGCGTCGGGAACTTCGCTCGTCCTGGCAGTAGCACGACAAATTTGGCAGCACCGCCTACAGTTCTCGCGCAAACTTGGTGAAGTTCTCCTCCGATTGGTCCACCAATCCGCCCAGTCACCCCCAGCTGATCGCTCGCCCCGCTTTGTGCAGTCCTCGCTCTCTTCAGTGGTGAGGAGCAAGGCTTGCTCAGCTCGTCCTACTATGCGCAAAAGCTCCGTTCTTCGGGCGAGGACGTGCTCATGATGCTCCAAGTCGACATGGTCGGATACCGCAAACCCGGCGAGCCGATGCAACTCGCGCGTCCAGACATTATCGGTCTGACAGAGGCGGGATGGTTCGTCGGTAACGTCAGCGGCATATATGCGCCCGAAATGGTGGTCGGGTGCGTTTGCGCTCTCTCTCTTTCTCTCTCTCTCTCTCTCGCTCTCCCCGGCAGACGTACTGACACGCGTTCGGCCACATAGATACACGTCAGCTTGCTGCTCAGACCATCAATCATACGTCGCGCAAGGCTATCCCGCAACATGGATATTTGAACGAAATGGCGCCATCGCCGACCCGTACGTTCTCTCTCTCTCTCTCGCTCTCTCAAGTCCTGTCCCCTAGCTTTCGTTTTCGCCCATCCAGCTGAAACTGACCTATATCACTATATCACTCTAAAACTGGAGTAGATGCTACCACAATTCGTGCGACGTCTCGCGTCGGGAAGGGTACAGCTTCGAGCAGATTGCTGCCCACACCAAGGTTGCGTTTGCGACCGTGTGGGAGCTTGCAGGCGGAAGATTGCCGTGAGGGTGGGGCTGAGAGTGTAGCTTACAAAGCTCATGATCAGTGCGGCGTTGTTCTTATCCGTACTGGTCCTGTCAAGGACCACTTCTGCCCGATCCGCCGATTGGAGACCTCAATCGGAGATCATTCGCGGTTGAACGGCGTAGTTGCGTTGCATCGGTGTAGGGGTTAAACAAATGTAGTACTGAAAGGTTGATACAGGGAGATCGAGCAAGGTGTAGGAGGAGGAACAGAGGGAGAGAGAAAAAGAGGTATCGGGGAAAAGAAAGAGATCGGGCAACCTTTATTTGGGAGGCCAAAGCAGGAGCATTCTTGTTTTTGATACTTCATGGCCGCGGATCTCCCCTCAGGACTTGTTCGAGTTGTGGTGCGAGAGAGCCTCGTCGGCGCGAGCGAGGTCACCCTCGGACAGAGTCGACCTGCCGCCGGCGTGGCCGTTGGTGGCGCCCGGGGTGGTACGGCCGCTCGCACTCGCGACCGACGAGACCGAGCCATTCCTGGACTTTTTCAAGACGAGCGGGAACGGGTAACCGTCCTCTTCGTCTTCGGCGTTGTCGCCCTTGCGGACGAGCGACTCCCACGTCGCAGCGCCGGCGTAGTCGGACGTGCCGAGGGACTGCATCTCCTCGGTCAGGGTACCGATGTCGCCCGGAGTCATAAGACCCGACTGCCAACGCGGGCTGGCCGGGGCGCTCATCGGTCGCGGGATGCGGACTTGCGTGTCTGAGAAGTCAAAGTCGTCGTCCTCGAACGAGTCCGGGTACGCGCGGCGCAGGGCGACTGCAGACAAAGGAAAACGCATCTGGTCAGTGAAACTGTCACCGTGCATTCTAGGATTTGGGGACGACAAGGCTGGACGTACGCTGACGCGCCTTCGCGTACTCGAGTCCGAGTCGCTTCCAGTCGAGCAAGTCAGAGAGACGCTCGGTGCGGTTTCGCTGGTTGATCCGCTGCCGGCGACTCTTTTGGCAGAACGAGACCATCTGGTCCGTCAGCTGGTTGACCGAGTCCTCGACCGACTTCATGCGGCGGTCGACGATGTAGATACTGCGGGCGCGCACCATCGCTAAGGTCAGTAGCCTTTCTCTCCGTGCACGTGGTGGAGAGCTGCATAAACGCACCCGTAATCCTGCGAGTCTTCGAGGAGGTCCTCCATGAAGCCACCAAAGCCGGAGAGGTTGGTCGTGATCGACGGAACACCTAAAGCGGGTAAAAAAGGGTCAATCATCAGGTCACGGCAGAGGCTCGAGATTATCGAAGGCGTGGTCAACTCACCCATGACCGTGCACTCGGCGGGGGTGTCTGTCGTTCGTTACAACACTCGGTCAGTAAAGATTCGGTCCTTTACGGCACGAGTATCCGCGGAACGCAGAAACCGAGCGACTCACAGCCCCACGGCTCGTAGTAAGACGGGAAGACACCGAGATGGCAACCGCGAACAAACTCTTCATAGTCGAGCCCGAGGATCGGGTTGTTGGCGTTGAGGAACTCGGGGTGGAAGACGACCTTGACGCGGTCCGACGACCTGTTGAACAGCTGGACGCGGCGGATCTGGTTCAAGACGGGGTCGTTGGCGTCGTCGGCCATGTTGTGAGTGACGACGGGCGGGAGCGAAGTACGGCGGAGGGCATAGACGCGACGCTTGAGGAGGATCTTGTCCTCGTTCGAGAGGAGGGTCGCCGGGTCCGGGACTTCGGTCCCGTGCTCGCCGGTGTAGCGCGTGCTCGTCTCAAACAGGCGGGCACCGATCCGGTTCTGGATCTCGGTGACCGTGTCCCGGAGCTGCTTCGTGACGGCCTGACCCTTGAGCGCCTCGATCGTGTACGAGTGCGTCGCCGCAGGCGCAATGATGAAGGCGACGACGGTCTGCTTCGAGCCCATCTGCTGCAGGCGGTGGTTGAGACGAGCGAGCGACTCGATGTACATGTCGAGACCTTTGTTGCGGTACTCGTAGCGGCCGGCGGTAAAGAAGTACAGCGTGTCCTCGACGTTCCACTGTGGAAGGTTTTGTCGTCAGTCGCGTGGCATCTCTCTCGCCATGAGGAGCGGGGAGGCTACTCACACTCAGAGCACCAAAGAAGTGGCCTCGGATAAAGTCGTTGAGCTTCTGCTTCGAGACGGCGTGCAAGTTCTGGAACTCATGCATCGCCGAGAACTTGGTGACGTTCAGACCGTTCGGAGTAACACCATCTGCAGGGACGCGGCGGGTCAGTACGCAGCAATCTCTATCGCCGAACAACAGAGAGCCAAGAGAGCGACTCACCGGGCTTGCGCTTGAGCAAGTGTTCCGCCTCGTACGCCGTGATGTGCGAGACGGTCGTGAACACGTCTGCGCAGTGCGCTGCCGCCCGCTCGATGCAGTAGCGGTGGTAGATGCCACGCTTGCCCGCCTCGTGATCCACGTCAAAGTGCTGCAGGTTGTTGTAAAAGTCGACCGATCCGGCGCAGAGGTACCGACCGAGCAAAGTGGCGTGGGTGGTACTGCAGGGGCGCGCGCAAAGACGAAGAGGAAAGCGCTCAGCTTAACAAAGACCAACCGATGCAGGGGAAAAAAGGAAGGGCGACTTACAAGACGGTGGTCACGTCAATGTGGCGTTTCCGGCACAGCGGAATCGCCAACCCGGCCTGCCACTCGTGCAAGTGCGCGACAATCGCCCTCGAGCGTTCCCGAGCCGAGAACTCTCCCAAGAACCACGCGACGAGGTACCCGAGCAAGAGGGTCTCGTTCGTCTCTGCGTCGTTCGGCGGCGTCGGGATCCCGGCGAGGTTCCACAGGTCGCCCTTCCACTCGTCGAGGCGGTTGTAAACCGAGCCGGTATCGAACAGGAGCACCTTCGGACCTCCCTCGATCAGCCAGCGACCGTACAGGAACTTGACTCCGCGGTCACGCATCGACGACAGACTGCCGACGAGGGCATCGTTGGCGGCGTTCGTCGTCGTCGGGGTGCCGTCTGCGAGTGAGGAATTCAACAAAGTGCAGCCGTGAGCGCCGTATCAAGGTACAGCCGACTTGATAGCTGAATAGCAACGCCGTCAAGGGGGCCCACTCACCCTCGTTCACCGGCGTCGGCTTGTCCCACTCGATCGCCTCGACTTCCATCGGCGCCGACTTGTAGCTGAGCGGACCGATGAGGGTGTAGCGGTCTCCATACTCGGCGCAGGTGACGGGTGCCTTGGTCTTGATGACAGTGTAGATACCGCCGACTGCAGGGTGAAAGATTCGACAAAGAAGGGGGGGTTGCGTTAGTCCTGGGATCTATGGCGACCTTCCTGTAGCGCTTGTCTGCCTTTTATCGATCTGCGCCATGGCGTGCGAGTTGTAGGCCGATACGCGACTCTGGTGCGAGGGTGTCCCCTCTGAACGAATCTCGTTTGACCCGCCCTCTCCTGCCCGCCGCATCCCCTTGCCGCCGACTCGACCTCTGATTCCGCATTCCAAAGCGTGCGATTGATGGAGTATTGGGCGTGTAGAGGCTGTCCACGCCGTGGGAACCCAGTTGGGAGTGGGGGTCCCGAAGACGATCTCGTCGAGTATTTGATCGATCCGTCTGGCCCTCCGAAACTCTCGCGATCCGTACCTTTGCTGTAGGGGGTGCAATGAGAGGCAGTCAGTACACTTCAATTGCAGAGTAAGGCGGCGTAGCACTGGTCATCCAGCGATCCCAAGCAGCGAACAGGAGCGCCATCTCTCGTTGGCGTCGTCCCCGCCTTGTCGCTCCGCTTTCCGGCTCCGTGATCCGACGCGAGAGGAGACTCACTTTGCAACCTCCCAAGCACACTCGAAGCTGTAGTTTGATTCACGTGTTTGTATCGGGGGATAGAGAGCGTTACGGCGCGAGACGAGGGCGCGACGAGTTGCGTCACCGGCGAGCAGGACAATTGAATCGCAGTGGTGTTTTTTTTCGCGAGTGGGCGAGTCGAGAGCATCGCGGTCAGTGGACGCTCGTAGGCAGAAGGGATTCGAGCAAGCAACGCACAGCAGCTGTAGGCCGGGTATCACAAGACAGTCAGCTCTTGGCTCGGCGGCGCAGGTCAGTTTGACGGAGCGGAGTGGGGGGCGTCATCGCAGCGAGCCCGCGCTCTCGCTCATGGCAGAGGGAGGGGGGGGGAGCACGCACATGATCGTGGACACTTCTTTGTTGCGCCATGCCCTCTCGGCGTTTTCACAGCAGCTGGAGCGAGAGATTACAGCCTGAACAGAGGTTCAAAGTCGAGGTGCTCCGCCCGCCGACTTGCCCAACTCCACCTACACGCGGTCAAAGTGACACCTCCCCTCAAGCAATTTCGGCGAGCAAGCCGAGTCCCGACCGGCGTCCGACGCGACCTCGGCCTGCGATTACGTTGACCCTTGCGTTGGCCTGTACTGGCCTTTGCAGGTTATATGGCAACTTATACCGCTGCTGATATCGAAACTCTGTCTATCCGAAGTCAGGGAATCTGAACGGCTCGCCGCTCGCAAGTCCGACGGGAGGCTGGCAGCCGCTGCTGCGGATTCAGCATAGCGGTAGCTCCGGCCTGAGCGTGGTGGGTTCTTCTCGACCGAGGTACTACACCCTGCTAGGAAACTTCCTCTCGGGTCCGAATCTCGCAACGCACGGGCGCGCAGCCGCGAGGCTCGCCCCACTCAGTGCAGAAACAGAAAAAAGACAGGCGTGCAAAGTCCCGAGCTCGTATGCACTGCATGCAACAAGCTTCCGAGACCCTGAGCTCACAAAAGCAGAGTGACCCCCTGTGTTTCTAAGATTCTCAGATCGTGAGAGAGCACAGAGCCGAAGCAGAAGAACCGAGCGTGAAGCAGCCTGGCGCAAAGGACGGCGGTCCAGGAAGTATCGGACTTGTGGCGCGTTGGATGCCAGAAGAAAGCTCTTGAGTGTAATCTTCCCCACTCTGCTAGACCGAGTCCCTCCCTACTTCCTACGCAATCGCGATGGATTCTCTCCGCTCTTCCAATTCTTTTGAAGCGGACTTTCGTTCAACTCCCGCTCACGAACAGCCGGACTCGTACAGACAAACCCGGCCAGTATGCTCTTAACAGAGCATCGCATCGCGGAGAATGTATTTGGGGCGGGTCCGTCTCGCTGTCGAGGTGGCCCCGTGAATATCGGAAGGAGGCAAGTTCTTACTGCACGTTAAGTACAGTATGGACAAGGAAGTCAGGACGGCAATGCGTGCGTTGCGAATGCACCGGGAAACAGGCGTAATCGAGCTGGTGGGGGGGATATATCGAACAAAGAGAGCGCTGGGGGATGAAGAAACAAGTCTCAATATGACCGCATGCGAAGCGGTCAATTATCGAGGGGGTCAGGGGGGGACTTAAAAAGCGTGGACACTGTATGTAGAACAGGACAAAACAAGGAAAGGGGGGGGGGAGGGAGGAGAGAGGCCGAAAAGCGGGGACGACGACGACAATACTGGACTGACTACGACTAGGGGGCAGCCGAGGCGAATTTCTGAGTCCACTCGCGCGAGACGCGCATCGCGTCCTTCTCGTTCTCCTTCCAATGCGCAGCGACGTCGTTCGCGAGCGGGTCGTCCTGTACGTCGCGAGGGGAGATTTGACCATCAGCAAGTGCGTTGCGAGCGATACCAGGATGGGGGGGGGGGAACTGACCGGGTTGGGTGCCGACAAGAGGGCCTGGATCGAGAGGAGGACGGTCCGGATCTGGAGGGCCGGGGACCACTTGTCTTTGAGGATGTCGAGGCAGATCCGCCCGAGCTTGTCAATGTTGGGGTGGTAGATCTTTGTCAGGAAGCGAACTTTCGGGGGCGCCATCGGGTACTCTTCCGGCAGGAACAGCTCGAGTTTAAAGTGGCCGCCTGCGTGTGTAGATCCGTCAGTTTTCTTATTTTCTTCTTTCTTCTTTCGCAACTAGACGAGAGACTGTTGAACTAACCCTCGAAGGGGGACGATTCCGGACCCGAGATGACGACGTCAAAGTATCGCAGGTTGTCGTCGTGCGGGACGGCCGAGATCCCGGGTGGAGAATCGGCGACGAGTCGCTGCGTTTCCTGTTGTTGCAGTGGGCGGGAACGCGGAACCAGGGTTAACGCTGGCGAGGTCACTTTTTCGAGACGGTGAGGTGGTGGACGGCTATTTCGATGCGGCGAGCTGTCGGATGCGGCACAGGCGGCGATCTGGGCTAATTGGTACGGATGCATGTCTTTTCACCCCGCCGAGTGGCAGCTGAGGAGTCCGGCTATCTCTAGTTCGGCCCCGCTGATTGCTGTCGGAGGGGGAAAGGTGCCTCTCGCCCTCGCGCACTGGGCGTAGTTCTGACGGACAGGACAGAAGAAAGGGGAGGCAGAGGAAGGAGACTGACCTTGATTATACGCTTTGGGAGAGCTGCAGAGGCCATGACCTAGTCGAGGTTTGCGGGTGGTGACAAGAGTGAAACCGGAGAGGCACCGCGCGGCGAGAGATAGAGAGCGAGCGAGAGAGCAGGCGAATGAATGAGCAGCTGAGAAGTGTAGCTAGCACCTCCGACTGGGCAACTCTCTGTCCGGGTTCACAAGTCAAAAAGAGACGGAGAGAGACGTTTGCCTCGTGGTTGACTTGAACCACAACGGCTCACACGACACCGAAACGCTGACGCTGACGCTGACGGGATACTGACGGGATGGCCGGGCAAACGTGCGCCTACTCTACGCGCTGCGATCGCTGCTCCACGCACTGACCCAGTGAGACTGTGTGCGAACGTCGGGCTCCCAGCAATTCGCCGACGCTCCCACCCGAGATCGTCACCATGATCCTCCGCGAGGCGTTCCCGTCCATCGACGACCCCAAGCACGACGAACGAGTCAACGTCTCGAGGCTCGCGGGCGGGAGCGACTTGTTCCACCACCACGTCCGAGACCCGATCGAAGAACGCAACCTCGCCGACACGATCCCCCTGGCCGGCCATGCTTTCTTGCCCTACTTGCGCTCGCTGCTCTTTCACTCTCCGCACGTCAGCACCCGCCATCGCGCCGCCAAGCTCCTCCGCGTGCTCGAACGCTCCGACGGGCAGCACCTGACTGTGCTCGTTCGTCGCCTCATTCTCGACGTCCGTCCTCGCCCGCTCGGAGACGAACTCGACCGCAAAGGAATCTACGATTTTACGGACGGGATCACCCCCCAGCAAATCACTCGCCTCGCCCAGCTCACGCGCGAGGTCAAGAGCCTCGTGATCAATACGTCCGATGGCGGAGACCATTGGCTGTGCGGGAAACCCTTCCTCGAAGCTCTCCGCGCGTTCGGTCGCACCACCACTACCCTTATGGACCTCGAAGTCGTCGGATCGGCCCTCGGCTGCCAGAACGCCCTGCACCTGTTTGCCGATTCCTACCGCGGTCTGCGTTCTCTCAAAGTCAAGAACCTCGTCCCCGGATGGACCGCCCTGTACGCCCTTCGTCCCGAGACGGAATCGTACGCGAAAGTCCGCGCGCTCCGTGCGCCGTTCCCTGCGTTTGCCCGCCTCGAGACCCTCGTCCTGTGGGACTGCACGCTCCACCTCGACGAGTTTAGCGACTTGCTCTCGTCGCTCGGCCCGGGCGACGGGTCGCGCTTCCCCTTGCGCCACCTCACGTTGCACCACATCAAGATCCGCCAAGTAGTGCCCGAACAGACCGCGCGCCGGTGTCCCTTCCCGCCGGAAATCCTGCAAGCGCACCTCGCCCCGCTCGTTCCGCACCTCGAATCGCTCCACCTCGTCCTGTACGACCGCGATCCGATCGCGACTCGCGCGCGCGGCATGCCGAGTCAACTCGCGGCTCCGACTCGGCCGCAAATGCACGACTACCGCCCTGGCGACGTCCTGGCCGCGTTGATCGGTCCCAACTTTCGCGAGTTGACCCTCGGAGGACCGTACTGCGTCTCCGATCCGGCGTTCTTTGACGCGCTCGACAATGCGGCGAACCGCGAAACACAACAGGGTCCGAACCGCCACGGACCGGGTCACGTTCGCCGTTTGACGTTGACGCAATGTGCCGATCGCGGTCAAGGCGAAGGGATCACGGTCCAAGCGTTCACGCGCGCTCTAGATCGCGAATGGGCCACCACGTCGTCGTCCACTGAAGAATTCGTCGAATTCGACCTCGAGGGCATGGATCCCGTCTTCGAAGACTCGTACGGCAACGAGACTCCGCTCTGGTGCGGTCCCGCGCTCGAGGCGCTCGTCAACAGAGTCGAGCAGATCAACGACAACAACAACAACAGTCGTCACGGCGGTGCGGGCGAGATTCGCCTGCGCGTCAATGAAGCGGCGCGGCTTTGGGTTCCGCCGAGGAGCAGCGCTGCGGACGAGAGCAGGGCGAATGCGAGGAAGCCGATGGGCAAGAGGCAGACCGCCAGTGGCGGTAGCGGTGGCTCGTCTTCGAAAAAGCGTGGACGCAGCCAGTCGTAGCTTGTCGAATGGGCTTAAGGGTGCGGTGAGGTTGCGGATTGCTTGGGTGGTGGATGCTTGTCGCTTTTTGTTGTGCTTGCTGCTTGTCGCTTGTTGCTTGTCGTTTTTTTGGTGTACGTGGTTTGCTTTTGCTTGCAGCTTGCTTTTTAGCCAATTGAGAGGGCTGTGGAAGAGGCGTTTACAGTGTGTTGAGGAGAAACAACAGGGGACCACTGCTAGAAGACAAAGGATACCGGGAAGTCTACACAGCTCGTCTTGGGAAATCTGGGTCAGAACTTGAAAATGACGATGAGGATGACGAGCAAGATGATGAGGGCGATGATCAACCCGGTACTGCCCGTGTTGCGCGCTCGTCGGGTAAAGTCGTCTAACCGGCCGCTCGCTCTCCGGAGATTCGAACCGGTCCGGTCGAGCGCTTCGTCCGTGTCGTCGAGGAGGGAAGAGTGAAGTTCGAGTTCTTCGGCGACGCGGAGCGAGAGGGCGTGTTGGCGCGAAATGGCGGACGAGAGCGAGTTCAACTGCGAGTCTTGGTCTAGAAGTCGTCGGCGCCGGGTCAGTCGCCGTGTACGGTAAATAGATGAGCAGAATAAGACCCTATGCACGCACCCTCGAGCATTCGCTGCTGCATCTGGAGTACTTCCTGATTCGCCCGCTCCATCTCTTCCTCGTCTTCCTCCATCTGTTTCAAGTCTCGCGGGTCGTCGTGGACAGAGATCGAGATGTGTGGGACCTTTGCCGTCTCGCCGACGTCTCGTAGCTGCACCCTGCAAGACGGATCAACAAGGTCAGCGTCCATGTCTCGGCAGTTGGTCGTGGACGACAACAACCCCCGAAAACGCACCCTTCGCCGCCGTCACCCGCCGCTTCGTCGTGTTCCTCATCATCCGTCTCGACAAGTCGACCAGTTCGTTCTGATCCCGGCGCAGGTCGTAACCGCTCTTCGATCGCCACCCCGAGGGGTTCGACGAGTCCCGCTATTCGTTCCCATTGCCCCCGCAAGCCGTTCACGACCTCTTCGCTCTCGCTGCCGGCCTCTTGGATCGCTGCGATCCCGCGAGCGAGCAGAGTGAGGTTCTTCTGGATCGACTGAGTCAGGTGGGCGGGCGCGGCGACGTCGAGCTGGTGTAGCCGGGTCAGTTCGAGAACCGATGACAATGTCGTTGTCGAGACGTGCGACAGTCGCGATGCGCTTGGCGGCGAAGCGCCGCTTGAAGGCTGTGTAGGGGGCATATCCGCTGGGTAATACTGCGCCCACTTCACTTCTGTCGACGGCAGGCTACTCTTTGCACTGCTCCTCAGAACGACTTGCCGACTTCGTCACGAAGCGATCGAGGCGGACCAATCCTCTTGCAAGTGCGAAAATTGCTAGGAAGCCCTCCCTGGCTCGATGAATGGAAGAAGCCTCGGCATGTATTCCTAGGGACCGAGATGGCTATGTGTAAGGATGTTCGCCGCGTTTCCTGCACAAGTCCGAGGAGACCACGGGCATACCAGCAGTTCCCTTCAGGTCGCTGCAAGCCTCCCGTATCATTATGTACGTTCGACTATATTGTAGTAACGCCGCGCCTTGGCAAAGTCGACGAAACACAGTTTCGAACCCCGACATTTTGCACATTTAAACTCGGGAGGCACTCCAAGTTAAGGCAGAGTACTTACGATCTAGATGGAGCACCACTTCTGCTCGGTGCTGTGGCGGTCCAAGTTTATAAAAACGGTGGGGCGCGAAGTTTTTGGGGGGATCCGCTACATCGGTGTGCGGATGCCGAGGCTCCGCACCTGGGCATGGCAACTACGAGCGGCTCGAGAGATAAATATTCTGCAGCTGCAGCAGCTGGCCTGCAGGGTGACAGGCGTTTGCAAGCTGTTGCAGTGGTGCTCGAGTCGTGAACATACCCGCTGGAAGCTTGCCCGGCAGACTGGTGATGTCATTCGCTTGGCCAAGCTTGGCACAACCGCGGCAAGCTCAAATTGGGGGGACACCTTCTCAAGATGACGCGGGGTCAGAGATCGATGCGTGGCTTGCAAAAAGCGTGTGCGCGCGTGCGCAAAAAGGGAAGATCTCCGCCTTTGCAATTGCCAGATCTCGGACAGGACGGGGTCGACGCGGAGCCTCCTCCCCTCTCCACTCGCCCGCCATCGACAAGGCCCACGCACCCACACGCCCTGTCCCTGCAAGGCTCCTTGGGGGTCCTGATCTTTCGCTTCTCCTCCACCACCGCCCAAAGGCTGCCAAGTCGCTGCTTGTCTGCGTCGCTGTCTCCTCCGCCACTTCTCGATCGACTTTAAGCTCAACATCACCGCTTGCGTCGTGTGAACGCTCGCCTCTCCCAAGCTCTCTCTTGGGCCAGCTCTCCGAGCTCGACAACAACCCACGCCGATCCTTTCTCCTGAGGCCGCCTACTTCCCTCCCTCTCTTCCTACATCGCCTAACTTCACCTCCGACCACCGTTCAACATGTCTGCTCGTCCTGAAGAGATCAAGCCGCCCATGAAGATTGCGCTCCTCATGAGTTGCTTCGCCGCCTTTGGTGGTTTCCTCTACGGTTACGGTGAGTGGGGGGTTCTTGACTTTGTTTTGAGGTGCCCGCCGATTGGGAATTGACGATCAACCTGCTTATGGCCCTGCAGACACCGGTAACATCTCTGGTACGTTTGTCTGCACGAGCGCAACACGGTTGGATGAGTAGAGGAAAACTGACGAGGCGGGTGATGCAGGTGTCAAGGAAATGCCCTACTTCCTCCAACACTTTGGCGACGTCGACCCGAGTTCGCCGAACGGATACAGCCTGCCGACTGGCCGTGACTCGCTGATCACGTCCATTCTCTCCGCCGGTACCTTCGTTGGCGCGCTGTGAGTTACAGGGGTTCGAGAAGGCAGGCAGAATCCCCGTTCTGACGGGTTTTTTTCCACTTTCCCCAGTTGCGCCTACCCGGTTGGCGACTTCCTCGGTCGTCGGTATGGCATCATGGTCTTCCTCGTCTTCTTCTGCATCGGCGTCGGTCTCCAGACTGGCTGCACTACTCTCGCACCCTTCGTCGTCGGCCGGTGCGTCGTTTCCATTTCTCTCGAGGCCTCTTTCTCGTGCGCTGGCTAAGTATTCTTTCGACGCTCGCAGTGTCTTTGCCGGTCTCGGCGTCGGTGGTACTTCTTGCCTCGTGAGTCTGTAGAATGGTCGAGCGAGCGCCATCCGAAAAGATCTCTGACTGACCGCTTGTGCGCTTCTCCAGGTCCCCATGTACCAATCCGAGTGTGCCCCAAAGTCCATCCGTGGTGCCATCGTCGGTGCCTACCAGTGGATGATCACCAGTAAGTCCCTCGCCACGGACTCTTTTACGGTGATCCTTTCGCTCTCCGGAATGAAACTGATTCAACGTTCCTCCCCCGCAGTCGGTCTCCTCATCGCCGCCGTCGTCGTTAACGCCACCAAGGACCGCAATGACCAGGGCTCGTGGGCCATCCCCATCGGTATCCAGTTCGCCTGGGCCATCATCCTCGCCGGTGGTCTCGCTTGCCTCCCGGAATCGCCCCGTTATCTCATCGCCGCCGGCAAGGACGAGGCTGCGCAGCGCGCCCTCTCCCGTATCTTGCAGTCCCCGGCCGACTCGGACATTGTCGCTGAGCAGTACGCCGAGATCGCCGCCGCTGTGCACCACGTTCGCTCGCTCGGTGCCACCAGCTACCTCGACTGCTTCCGCTCGACGAACCGCAACCGTCTCCGTACCCTCACTGGTATCGCCCTCCAGGCTCTGCAGCAGCTCACCGGTATCAACTTCATCTTCTGTGCGTCATCTCGTTCTTTTCCGCGTTTATCGTGGCGTACTTGCTAATACCCTGCGTCGCATCATTCGCAGACTACGGTACTACCTTCTTCCTCAACTCGGGTATCAGGCCGCCGTTCACCATCACCATCATCACCAACGTTGTCAATGTTGTCACCACCGTTCCGGGGTACGTTCATCCAGCTCTCAAAACCGTTGAGAAATGGCCGAGACAGGTGGGCTGACCTGGGAAAAATAAAAACCCCATCTTGACAGTCTCTGGCTCACTGACAAGGCTGGCCGTCGCACTATGCTTTTGGTCGGCGCCGCCGGTATGATCGTCTGCCACTTCATCGTCGCCGCCATCAGTACCGCCACGGACTCGAGCAACCAGCCGGCGCAGAAGGCTCTCGTTGCTTTCGTGTGCTTCTTCATCGCGTTCTTCGCTGCCACCTGGGGTCCTATTGCTTGGGTCGTTACGGGCGAGATCTACCCCACCAGTACCCGTGCGAAGCAGATGTCCATGTCGACGGCCTCGAACTGGCTTTGGAGTGAGTCTCGCTTAAGAGAGACACGTTTGCACGAATGGATCCGATTTGCTGACACGCGACTCAATTCTTTTAGACTTTGGTATCGGTTACGCCACCCCGTACCTTGTCAACACCGGTCCGGGTAACGCTGGCCTTCAGGGCAAGGTGTTCTTCATCGTGCGTCAGGGCTTGTCTTCTTTTACCATTCTTTTACCTTCTTGGTCTAACAGCTCTTTTTACTTGCAGTGGGGAGGCGCATGCGTCATTGCGTTCCTCTTTGTCTACTTTGTAATCCCCGAAACCAAGGGTCTTTCGCTCGAGCAGGGTGAGTCCTCCTCCTCCGACTCCGAGAAGAAAACGAGGACGATAAACTGATCTTCGGACGGTATCCCCCCCCTCCCCGCCCCGCGCCAGTCGACATCCTGTACCGCGAGTACACCACCGCCGTCACTGCCGGCAAGATCCGCAAGCAGCTCCTCGACTCGAACACCCAAGACGCCGACACCGATGCGTACAAGCGCGCCTTTATGGAGGGTGGCGGCAAGCACGCCGGCTACTCTGAGGACCACAAGGAGAAGGCCGAGATGCGCGACCTTGCCTAAAAAGCGGGTTTCTTCCTTCCTCTGTTCGCTCGCACATACCCGTTCGACTTCCTTTCCGGCGGATGGATTTTCCCGTTTCCGACCCCCATGTCGTTTTCGTCCATATCTGTTTCTGTCTTTCGGTTCAAGCTCTCTCTTTACGCGGCCTACGATGTCTACATGTTACACCATACACTCCTAGAAAACCCCTACATGGCTTAGATCTCCCTGTCCCCCATCTGCAGCGCTTCTCGCACGGCATTGCATCATCGTGTGCAAATAAAATATCGATTGCTTTATCTCCTGGTTTTTTAGAAGTGCGAGAGCACGGCATAGAGGAGGTCGCAGGCCCTGCGCTCGTGTCTGACAGAGAGCATCTCGGCAGGCGATGCCACCATCATCGACGCGGTCGACAACGGACGAGGCAAGAGTCGCCCTAGTTCCCTCACCCGCTCGCCCACTCCCCGAAAGCAGCGATAAAGAAAAGCATGTCTGGAAAGCTCTCAACTGGTCAGTCCACACGCTCCCGACCAAGGGTTCATCGCCGCGTCCCATCGCTCGGAGGAAGCCCAGCGACCTCCGCCCTCGACTCGGTCAACTTCGGTCACCAAGACAGCGTAGTATCGCCTCGGTCGTATGGTGGGAGGTATCGAGGAGTTGTCGGCACTTACAGGAGATAGGTCGCAAGGCGGGCCGAGCAGGGATCGCCGAGATTGGGCACCGGAGCAAATCGATGACGGATATCCGAATCGCGGTTTCTCCAAACAACATGTTCGCCTTGCATGAGCAACGAGACCGACACTGACCTGTTTGTACCTTGGTAGACTACCCCGCGTGGGCCAAGCTCCAGAAGCTGTACGATGCCGACCACACCAAGCTCGTCCTCAAGGACCTCTTCGCCGCGGACCCGAAGCGGTTCGAAAAGTTCTCGCGCGAGTACAACTCGCCGAACAAGGACGTCCACATCCTCCTCGACTTTTCCAAGAACCTGATCAACGACGAGATCTTCTCGACCTTGATCGAGCTCGCCAAGGAGGGAGGCGTCGAGAAGGCTCGCGACGAGATGTACTCGGGCAAGCACATCAACACCTCGGAGGACCGCGCCGTCCTCCACGTTGCGCTCCGCAACATTGGCGGCGAGTTCAAGATCAACGAGGCCGGCGCCGACGAGGTCCAGGGCGTCTTGGACCGCATGGCCACCTTCTCGAACCAGATCCGCTCCGGCGAGTGGAAGGGCTACACTGGCAAGCCGATCGACACCATCGTCAACATCGGTATCGGCGGATCCGACCTCGGCCCCGTCATGGTCACCGAGGCGCTCAAGCCGTACGGCAAGGAGGGCCTCACGTGCCACTTTGTCTCGAACGTCGACGGCACTCACATCGCCGAGGTGACCAAGGCTTGCAACCCGGAAACGACCCTCTTCATCATCGCATCCAAGACCTTCACGACTCAGGAGACCATCACCAACGCCGAGAGTGCCAAGGAGTGGTTCCTCAGGTCGGCCGGCGATGTAAACCCCGTTGCCGAATTCCTTCCCGCTCGTATTTGATACTGACCCATGCGATAAAACCGCAGGAGAAGCACGTCGCGAAGCACTTCTGTGCTCTCTCGACCAACAAGAAGGCGGTCGAGGCGTTCGGCATCAACGCCGACGTCATGTTCCCCTTCTGGGAGTGGGTCGGCGGCCGTTACTCGCTCTGGTCCGCCATCGGCCTCTCGATCATGCTCTTCATCGGCCCCGACCACTTTAACGAGCTCCTCGCCGGCGCGCACGAGATGGACAAGCACTTCCTCGAGACCAAGCTCGAGGACAACTTGCCCGTCCTCCTCGGCCTCCTCGGAATCTGGTACAACGACTTTTACGGCGCTCAGACCCACGCTCTTCTCCCTTACGACCAGTACATGCACAAGTTTGCCGACTACTTCCAGCAGGGAGACATGGAGTCGAACGGAAAGGTGAGTGAGCCCCCGCTCGTGTGAGCGTGGCGAACATGCCAGCGGCTGACCTCGCTGCTTGTCACGTCTCCTCAAGTTCGTCACCAAGGACGGTCGTCGCGTAACCTACCAGACTGGCCCGATCATCTGGGGACAGTCGGGCACGAACGGTGAGCCTGTCCGCCCGCGCATTGATACTCGTACGGGATTGCTGACCCGCTCGCATTCCGCTTTCAGGCCAGCACGCGTTCTACCAGCTCATCCACCAAGGCACCAAGCTCATCCCGGCCGACTTCCTGGCGCCCATCGAGACCCAGAACCCGATCCGCGGCGGTCTCCACCACCGGATCCTCCTGTCCAACTTCTTTGCCCAGCCCGAAGCGCTCGCATTCGGCAAGAGCGAGGAGGAGGTCGCCAAGGAGCTCGGAGAGCAGGCTTCGAACGAGGCACTGCTCAAGTCCAAGGTGTTTGAGGGCAACCGCCCGACCAACTCGATCCTGTTCCAGAAGTTGACGCCGAAGACGCTCGGTGAGGCTCCGCGCGCGGTGGACGGTTTAGTATACGGGACTGAGGATGTTGTGTGGTTATTCAGGTTCACTCATCGTCATGTACGAGCACAAGATCTTTGTGCAAGGCTGCATCTGGGGGATCAACTCGTTCGGTGCGTGGCCGTCTCCCCGCTTCTACCCCGCCGCGGCTCCTCTTAGCATACAAGTCTCTGATTCTTGACTCTCTCATTGAAACAGACCAAATGGGTGTGGAGGCATGTAACTCCCATCTGACTCAGTCTTGCATGTCCGGAGACTAACTCTTGCCTCTCACCCGAACAGCTCGGCAAGGTTCTCGCCAAGGCCATCCTCGGTCAGCTCGAAGACGCCAGCAAGGTCCAGGGTCACGACTCGTCGACGACCGGTCTCATCAAGCACTACATCAACCGCCTTTAAGCGTTCGAGATGCCCATACACGCTCCCGAGCCCTCTGTGACATAGGAAAACAATACCAACCTTTCGTGCTTACAAATTGGAAACATGACACTCTCATCCAGTCCTTCGAGCTCGAGTCGGGTCGTCCGTCAGGGAAACAGGCTCACGTCTCGAGAAGTCCGGCCCATCTTTTTTCGCTGTTTGCCTCCCATGTCCGATCCCTCACGCTCCGATCGGGAAGCAATACGCGGTTGCAGAAGTATGAAGATGCGATACTGACACAACAAATAGATTAGTACGGGGAAGTAAAAGTAAAGAAGGGGGTATCGTCGGTCAAGAAACACAGGAACAGAAAAGAAGCCACTCTCACGCCCAAGCTCTTCCGAGCAGATCCTCGCCCCATCCGATCCCGCCATCCAGATCAGCCTCTCCTCCCGACGCTGCCGACCCAGGCCGTCCTCCTTCAAGCGAGACTTTCGCCTCGAGACTCCCAAAACTTTCCCACGACGCTTTCGTCACGACGCGAGTGCGTCGGACCTGCGGGGCCGAGACGAGACCTGCGGACGAAACGGCTTTCCGGAGGAGTTTCGGTGGAGCGCGAGAGTAAGGGGGAGCGGAGCGAAAAGTCGTGGGCTCAGGACGCGCGAGCGGTGGCGGCGGCATGGTGAAGAAGGAGCGACCGGTCGCGGCATCGACGGGCGAGCGGGCCATCGCGAGCGAAAAGAGTTGCGAGGCGCGGGTACGCAAGAGCGTCGTGCCCCAGAGACCGGACGCCGTCGCGGCGGCGGATGTGGAGGAGGTAATCCTCGCGGTGGTTTCTCGACCGGTGGCAACGAGATCCATCTGCGCCGGTCTGGTCGCCGCGAGCTGCGAGCGCAGCGCAGCTGGTGGCGAAGGAGCCGAGATGCCGAGGCCCGCAAAGGATTGATACGAGGGCAGGAGGTTCGAGTCCGAGACGGTATGCCGGAGCGAAAGGCGCTTGTTCCTCGGCAAGTCGGCGTCGTGCACGGGCACCGGAGGCGAGAGGTGTGAGCCCGAGAAGGAAGAAGGAGCGACAACTCCATAGTCGACGCCGCCAAAGAGAGGCTGCGGGGTTGGAGGCGAACCTGAGAATGAGATGGACGAGGAGTACGAGCGACAAGACGCAGCGTCGTCGTCGTCGTCTTCGTCGTCGTCCGCCGTGTGCTCGAAATGCAACTCGGGCATGACGGCCGTCGCGGAACTCGTGGTCGAACCGGGGATCGGCGGCATCGGCGGCGGCGGGTACACCTCGTTGACCGTCTCCACCCACCGGTGCATCTCGCTGACTGTCCTCAGACGCTGCGGAACTGGCGTCGCCTCGGACTCGAGAGTTGTAGTAAGCGGCGGGGACGGCTGTTCCGCCCTCTCTTGAAATCCGAGCTGCGGAGAGGTCGCCAAGTCCTCCTCGACGTCAACGGCGGAGGATCCAAAAAAGGAAAACAAGCCTCGGAGAGAAAGCAACGACGGCCTTTCCTTGAGCTCTTTCGGCTCGGTCGGAACGTCTTCCGCCGTCTTCGGCAGGCGCTTTGGGCCTGGCGACGACGATCGGTTGCGAGTCCGGTTGGCGAGCGGCGAGGCGAGGACTTCGATTTCCTCATCGTCGTCGCCGTCCTCGTTTGCACCGTCAGGATAGGAGAACAAGTCGGCTCGCACGTCGTCGGCCATGGCGGAACGTATCCGCGCAGTCTGAGTCGTCGAGTGCGGAGTAATGACTCGCGTGTCGGCATAGCCGTGCTGTTCCAACAACTAGTAATGCAGACCACCAAGAACAGTCAGAATCTGCTTCGCTCGCTCCGATGACGCCCCCACGAAGAGGCGAGACTCACCTCTTGCAGACTGGTATAGCCAGTATGGTGCGTTGCCGGCTGCTCTTCAGGCGCTCGGTCGCTCGAATCCGGATGATGGACCGGCAGCGCAGCGTACGAGGCCTTTTTGCGCGCTGCAGAAGAGACACGCGCCGCCGCTGGTGGTGGCGGGGTCGCATAAGCGTCGAGCTCGCGCTGCGTCGCTGCCGTCGGAGTGTCATCCAAATGCGTGTGCGCGCACGGATCTTCGTCTTGTTCCGGTTCGAGCTTGCCGAACCAGCGACGACTCCTGGTCAGTCCGCCTCTTGCCATGGCTGCCGACTCGGTCGCTGCCGATGCTGACATGGACTCGAGGGGAGTGTTTGCGCCGCTGTCCGCAAAAGGCTCAATTGCGGAAGGACTCGTCGCCCCTCCCTCCCCTCTCGCTTGTTGACGTTCTTCGAGCGTCTTGCGCTTCAGAGCCGACTTGTGCAATTCAACCGCTGCGTGACGCGACTGTGTCTTGACGGCGTGGGGAGGTGACGCCAACGTTCTCGGAGAAGCGGCAGCAGATGACGACGAGAAAGACGGCAAGGCTGACATGCGCGAAGCTGTTGAAGAATTGCTCGCGCGGGATGTTCCACCGGTGGCGGTTGTCGTCGTAGCTGCACGGCGGGACGAGGACGGAGATTCGTCGGGCGAGGGGGCGGACATTCGCGCACGAGGAGTGCGAGTCCGGCTCGGCGACGTGGACGGGGCGCGATGACCGGTTGTCGCTGGATTGTGGCGAGTCCGCGGAGGCGATGAAGACGAGACGACGTACGAGAGCGGTCGCCTCCTTGTTGACATAATGCCGCCGGCCGGCTTGGCGGTGCCCGCGGCAGCAGCGCTACTGCCGGTGTTGCTACCGGATGCGGATGCGGCGGAGGAGGAGAAGCTGCCTATCGCGCGGAGTGAATTGGTCGCGAGAGAGATTGGTCGTGCGATGCGTTTCTTCGCCCGAGTCGGCGATGACCGGTGGTGGTGGGCGAGGGGTGGTGGCGGCACGTTTTCGTGATCTCGAGCAGTTTTGGTCTGCCGCGGCCTTGTCGGCGAGGAACCGGCGCTCGCTTCGAGGTCGCAGCTCGTCTTGCTCTTGCGGAGTTGACTTGTGACGTCTGCCTCTTCCGAGTCGGCTGCTCTCGCCTTGGACGAGGAGGAAGCGGCCGGCGCGGCGGAATTCCTCGCGCGGAGGATGAAGGGCCTGACTCGTTTCGGCTGGGCGGGCGGCGGTGGCGGCGGCGGTTGTTTGTTTCCTAGTCTGGCGCGAGCTGCGAGAGCTGACTCGGAGGTGGACGCGGGCAAGTGTCGGCCGGTCGACGAGGTTGCCGAGGTCGACGACGGCGAAGGCGACGAGAGCGGGGCGACCATCCCTTCGAGGCGGCTGCAAAGGCAGAGGCGGCTGTCACTCAGTTCTGTGCAAGACTGTAGCGTATCCGTCGGTGTCTCTGAGTGCTCTGATCCGTGCAGCGAGCGAGCGAGCGAGGGCGAGAGACGCCGCCGAGAGCCCGCCCCAGCGAAAAACACGCTCGCGCCTCGTCGCGTATTTCAAGGCACGTGACCTGTTTTCTCACAGCGTACACTGTAGAGGCCGGGGTGCAGACTAGTACTACAGTGATTAGCACCTCCTAAGTCCCAGGCGACTCGAGCCGTCAATTGCCGCCACCTTGGTCTCGTCGACTTTGCCAGCTGATCGGAGATCGTCTCTCCGCGTCCTCCCGGCTTGCGAGCGTGCATATCGTGTTAACTTCTGCGAGCGGCTAGATCCAGCTGCATGCTCTCTACGTGCCTGCCTCTGTTCGCTCCCGTGTCCGCTGCTGCTCGCCTCTCGTCGCTCGTCTCCAGTTTGACTCGTCTGACGTCGTCGTCCTCATCGTCGGCGACCAATATGCAGCTCTCGTCATCGAGCGCAGTCGACCTGCTCATCCTCGGCGCAGGCTGGACCGCCACCTTCCTCATCCCGCATCTCAGGTCCGATCACCCCGACGACATCTCGTACGCGACGACGACCCGCGACGGCCGCGACAGATCGATCCAGTGGACTTTCAACCCCGACCTCGAAGGTCCGGAGCAGTTTGCAGCGCTTCCGAGGGCCAAGACTGTTCTCGTCGTGTTCCCGATCAGGGGCCCGGGAGGTAGCGCGAGGCTCGTACAGGGTTACGAGGAAGCGATCGGCGCGAGGGCGAGGTGGATTCAACTCGGCAGCACCGGAATCTTTGACGTGAGCCCAGACCCTTATAGCATCGCAATTCCCTCACTGAGACACTTGGCTTGTCTAGGGGGGTCCCACCCTCGCCACTTTGCGGGTACAGGCTGCGTCCAGCGCCGACAGCGAAAAGCAGGCCGCCCCCTCCTCGCCGCCGCCGCTCGAATGGACGACTCGCCACTCTCCCTACGACAAGACGAATGCGCGAGCGATCGCCGAAGACGAACTCCTCTCGCAACACCAAGAGACGGTCGTGCTCAACCTGTCTGGACTCTGGGTGCGTTTCGGTTCGGGAGGACTCCTGGTTCTCAGCACGACATGCGACAGGAGCATGCTGGTTGACACGTGGATTGTTTCCCATGCGACGGACAGGGTGGATCACGCGACCCGATAAACTGGCTCGCGCGCGTCGCTCCGACCGAAGCCGCGCTCGAGCAAAAAGGCTCGCTCCACCTCATCCACGGCCTCGACGTCGCTCGCGCCATCATCGCCGTCCACCTGGCCAAACACTTGCCGACTTCGGGTGTCAGCTCTACTTCTTCGGAAGAAGAGAAGAGGGAGGTGACGACGGCGACTACGAACACGGGAGGGCAGAGGTGGATCCTAACCGACATGCACCTCGTCGATTGGTGGGACCTCGCCTCTGCGCACCCTGACGCTCCCTCCTCGTCCTCCTCTTCTTCCTCACCAACCGAACCGACTCCGGATCGAGCCCTCTGGGTCCGCAACCTCATGCGGAAGCACGACGTCCGCGCGTTGCCGCGCAGTGCGGCCGAACTCGGTCGCGCGATCGACGCTAGAGAGTTTTGGGACGCGTTTGGACTCGGGCCCGTCAAAGCAAGGTGGGAAAAGGGGAGGGCTTGATCGCGTTTCAAGGGGATGAAGGGACCCGGTCCGAGGAGGAGAAGAGGCGAAGCGAGGTTCGAATCGTCGTATTGAATTCTGGTAGCTGGATTTCTGAGTTTGTTGTGAGAATTTCGCTTGCACTGTACTGATCTACACCAGCTCTACCGGTCCGTGACTTCACCGAGTCCATCCGAGGGCAGCTGAACGTCGACCGAGCCCGCTTTCGCAGGAAACGGAGCCTACCTCCCTCTCTTTCTCTTTCTTCTCGCGTCTCTCTCACTTTCGGGCAAAGACCTTGGCAAAGCAAAGGGACCTAAATCTCCAGATACTAAGCGAGGACTACAAGGCGCCCATCTCACTCGAAAAGCTCGACCAGCTCTCGTCGATTCAGCTTGCCATTGCCGCTGGGACGTCAGAAGTCGATACGCTCACTCGTCAGCGCGCCTATCATGCCTTCGTAACTCGCAAGAAAGAGTACCGTCCAGGAGCCTCCTCTGAAACGGATCGTACGTTACGGTCGAGAGTCTCGAGGCCGCGAGTTTCAGACCTTTTGGAAATTGACAGTACGGCCTTTTCTTCCGGCATCTAGCTCTTCTCGAAGTCGCAGTCGACGTACCCGTTCCTTCGTCAATGGACCGCTGCAGCCCAACCCAGTTGCTCCTCTACCGCTTCAACCCGAAGTGCAACTCGAACGACCTTGTGCAGCTCGCCACCTCGAAACTCTTTGCCAAAGTCAAGGCGTACCAAGACGGGATGACCCTCGCCCATACGAGCAGCGCATTATCTCAAGCTCTGAAACGCGCAGCTCCGGTCCCGCAGGACGAAGTCTCCACCGCGCCGGCGGCGGAACGACCCAAGGTGACCGAGAACGACGCCGCCGTCATGATTGGCCTCAACTCTTGCGAGGCGTATGGGCTGGCGGAAGGAGAAGGAGAAGTCGACATGGGGGCTGGAGAGCCGCGCTTGATCCTCAGCGAAGACGCTGCACAAATTGTCGACTGCGACGGCAAGGAGGTATGCCTCATTTCCGTCAGCCTGATCAGCGAAGTCGAGTGTGAGTCGGTTCCTTCCTCTTTCAGGTGCTTTAGTTTTCGAGATCTCAACTCACTGGCGCTCGCCCTTTCGTGCTCCCAAAAACAGTCGAATTTGAACCGGAAGCCTCGATCAGTTGGCGAGCTTGCACCCTCAAAATCTGAGCCGCCAACCCGACTGAGCCCTCGGACGACGGACTCGACACGGAGCGCACGCTTCATCTCTGGAGCTGCACCTCAATTTCGGCATCTTGGAGCTCAACAAGCCGCCATTCTTGCTCGTCCGGAAGCACATTATCGATTGGAGCGCGCTCCACATTTTCCCCTGCAAAGACGAGCCTTCTACTCCGCCTGAGCTCGCTACCTCGGGGCCGCCCGAGCCGGCCAAATTCTCTCTCTCTTTCCCTCAGTACGCCAATCAGGGTCACCGAAAGCCCCGGCAGCAAGCTCCACCTGCGACGCCTTCGTCGTCTGCTGCTTCTCACCGCTGGAGTACTGTTTCGACGGGCTCGCTGGAGGAGCCTCGCTCGGCTGCGCCCGTCCCTGCTTCTCTCGCACGTAAAATCGAGCGTGGCAAAGCAAAGCTCGGACCTCAGCGCTACTTGAGCTCCACTCCGGCGGTGATCGAATGGACGCCAGGGTACGTCTACCTCTTTTTCTCGTCCCTCCCAAATCCCTCTCTGATACTGACACCATTCGCTCGCGTACCTTGGTACAAGCTACGTTGAACGGCAGCTCGAGTTTCTCAAGGCGATCGCGCCTTCCGTCGATCTCGAACGGCCTCGTTTCACCCGCGAACAAGTGAAACTGCTCGCATACGACCCGGACGCGTCCGAGCTCCCGGTTCTGATGCCTCCGCAGGACAAGTTGAACTGGCTTCCCCGGATCTCGATGGATGAGCGACACGCTATCGAGAAGATCTTCAGAGAAGGGCCTTTCATCGGTAAGCTCTCTTTTAGGAACCGTTCGGCTTCAGCTGCTTGAGATGGCGAAAAAAAGCTGATCTGATCTATATGCATCTCCTGCCATATAGCCCCTGAAGAGTCGGCTTACTTGCTCAAGTCAGGCGACTACGAGGACATGCAGGACTACGTTGCAGCTTTCTTGCAGATTCGCCGTGCGCGGTCGCTCATCGACCGGGCGTACTCGAGGGTCCTTCAGGAGGCTCTGTACCCGGCGCAGAGCCGTGGTGACCCGGATCGGCGCCTTGCCAACAACCGCGTCCAGGTTATCGAAAAGTTGCGGACCCATCTTCGCGAGTTCGTAACAGTTCCCTCTCGCGTCCGAGTTGTCCCTACCACAGTGTCCGAGACTGACGCTCAGCATCACATTCTACCGGGCTTGATACACAGGGGCGACAACTTCTTCTCCGAGAGTCGGCAATCCCTCATCCAGGTCCCGCACTTTGCGCCATCCGACTTTGGCCCCGACGTCTACGACTCCTTCCGCCGCAGTTTGGACCGGATCGTCCAGACCGAGAAGGACATCCTCCATCGCTAGCTTGGCAACCTCATACCTCTCACTAGCTTGTGGTCTTTTGGGTTCTTTCGCTTGGTGACGCTTGCTTGCTGACGCTCGCTTTGTAACGGATTTTCTTGCTTGCTCGTTGGGAACGCAGGAACTGATGAATGAAATACGACCATGACAACGTGATTTGAGATACGACGAGCGACCAGCGCTCTTCCTGGGTAGAAAGGTAGTGTGGCTCCGAAGGAGAAAAGATGAAAAGACGAACGGAAGAGGAAAGCGAGGGAAGGGAAGGGCGAGAGTGGCCCGAAAAAAGGCGACGCGATCAAGCCTGGGTGATGGTCCACATCTGACCGTTGTTGCCCTGCAGAGAGTCAACACAAGATCAGTGATCTGCTTGGTGAATTGGCGCAAGATTCCCTCGTGAAACGGGAAACAAACGGAAAAGGACCAGAAAAAGGAGAAAGCTGCTCACCTGGTCCCACAGGTCGAGAGCCGTGCTCTGGTAACCGCCAAAGGTCGAACGCGGGTCCGCTCCGATCGCGCGAGTCGCCATGTCCTGTGCAAGCGCAACAATTTATGGTCAGGACATGCGCGACTATTGCTGAAACGACGAGCGGCGGCAGGGACGACTGACCTGGATGTGGTCGACAGCGATGATGTAGTAGCTCTGCTGTCCCCTCTTGGCGAGCTTCTTGGCGAGCTCCTTGTGCGAAGGAGCGACCGCGACCGACCGCTTGCCCATGCGGGCCTGTCCTTGCTGCGACGACAAGTACGCCTTGAGGTCGTCGGCGCACTCGACGTGACCGGCCTTGTAGACGTAGTCCTGGTGGCTGCGAAGCGGTCGGGCAGGGATCGGCGGTCAGAGTCCGTAGTCGACAGGAGAGAAGGACAGTCGAATTGACTTACTTGGCGAGCCACCATCCCGGGTGACGGCAGATCCAGGTCGTACGGTCCTGGCTGTTGACGTTAGACGTGTCGATACCGGAGAGACTGATGGTCGACGACGAAGACTCCCAGAAGCCGGCCGGGTTCCAAGTAGCTTGCTTGCTGTCCGACGACGACGACGATGACAACGACGACGAAGCCGCCGAAGTCGACTCCGACGAGGTCGGCGCGACGGCAGCCTTGACTTGGCCCTGAGCTTCATTGAACTGGTATGCGCCGTCCGAGCTGCTTGAGGACGAGGAGGACTGGGTCGACTCAGCGGTGGGAGCCGGAGCCGGAGCGGCCGACGAGGATGAAGGCGCCGGAGCGGGGGAAGGCGAGGGAGCAGCGCTCTCGCCAGCAGGGACCAGGTACCACCTGCGCACCAAAGGCGTAAGCGCACGTACGGGTCGCCGGCTGAAGACCCAAACGAGTTGGACCGGCAAGAAGGTGCAACAAAAGGAGGCTCTTACCACTGCTTGGTGCGCTCGAGCGTGGCGGTGCCGGTCAAAGGGCCCGAGCCGACGGCGCAGGCGTAAGCGACGGCAGCGTAGTCGACGCCGCCCTCGTAGTTGGCGTCCCATTGCGCCGAAGCGCACTTGTTGTTGCCGCCCGAGATGCGCGCCTGGTTGCCGTTGAACTGCGGGGGGTGAGGGACACCTGCGTCAGTCTCTGCTTTCGATATATTACACAGACATTGCGGCGGCTCGGCCGCCACATCCCGGAGAGGAGAGGAGAGGGAGATGATCACGTACCTGGATCGCGACCGGTTCGCCGCCGGACTGGGGGACAAAGTTGGTCACGCCACTCCGACTGAACGAGAGCGTCTGACCCGTCGCGACGTTGGTCAGGACGTAGTTTCCGGCGCCGCTGAGAGTCGAGGCGGACGACTGTAGGCTCGAAAAACGCGTCGAAAAGGTGCGTGTTTGGCGTTCCGGTTCAGTGACACGGTTGAGGGGCCGCGGAGGTGACGAGGGCGGTCATTTCATGGCGCAGACGTGTCATTTCGTGTATATAAGAGGTGGTAGTACTCAAGATACCGTCAGCACGCGTGTAGAGAGCGGTGAGCCGGGGGACAAACAAGGTCCACTCACGGCGATCTGGCTCGCCTGCGCCGAGTTGTCGATGCTGCCTCCTGCCGAGACGAGCGAGACGAGGGACGCGATAGCCGCGATGGTAGCAGTGAACTTCATCTTCAAGTCTGTAGACTGGATTGGCTGGCGGAACTCGGGCTGTAGATGCCGAGGTGGGTGGCGAGACGCGACGAGAGTTTGTCTAGGAACGAGCGTGAGTCCGAAGTGCAACAGGGCACTTGGGTGTCGGAGGCGGGTCGGAGCTCGTACGTCTACGTTGGCTTACACCACGCGTAGCAGATGAATCGAGAGAAGCAGCGCGATCCGAGGCGAGCTGCAGCCGTTCCCACGAACGCGGACGCGGAAGCGACTCGGCAGCCGGCCCACGCGACGAAGCTGGCACGGTAGCTAGAGTGCAGATGCGGTAGAGCAGTTCATTGACCCTGATTTGAAAGCCTCAGCCAGCCTGGACAGAGGAGGCCCCGCCGCTGCCGCTGTCAGCTCTCTTCCTCCGACTCACAATTCATCGCCGCCTGTCGCAGGGCCGGACGCGACTGCAGTATATTCGGGCAGCAATGATGCACAGCGAACTCTGAGCAAATCTTGATATGAACGTGGGAGAGAGCGGCGAGCATGAAGCTCAAAGCGAAGGAAACGAAGGGGCGGCGATTGTTCGCCCGAAAGACTGGTCCGGAAGGGGCCTGAGCGCCTGAGCGTGCCTCGAAAACGCGCATTAGAGCAATCGTCCACTACTTTGACATCATGCGGATTTTCTCCGGTCTCCTTGCGCCTCGTCCGAGCCGGAAGGAACGAGGCCGAGGGACAGAGCGTCTGAGCAGCAAAAAGACGCGGCGCACCGCAACCTCCCTTTCGCCCGGCTTGCCTCGGAAGCTGCGTCAGACTCGTTTCGCGAATCAGGTTGCACCTCATCAGGGCGCTAAGCCAAGATCTGCTGCGGTCCGAGGCCACGTGTTCTCTCCGGTTGAGACCAGCACTTGGGCGACGCCCGCGGTTCGCCCTACTGCTCTCCATCCAGAGCGACAACCCGACCCAGCAGGCCCTGGACGAGCTTGAATCACGCTCTGTTGAGTGAAGAGGTGACCGCCGACGTCACAGCGGAGAAGCTCGACAAGCTCTCGCCTGCGCAGTTGGCCATCGCTGCCGGCCGCGACGACCTCGACTTCACCAGGAGGTCCCATGCCGTTATGGAGTTCCTTAACCGTCGCCCAGCTTCCAGGAGGCCTGTGCGAGTCAAAAGGGCGGCACAGTGCCCGATCCCTCTGGAGGTGAGCCATCCGCTCCCAAACAGCTGACCCGACAAGTCGTAACTGAAGGACTCGGTGTCAAGGACTTTCTTCGCCCCTCTCGAGTACAAACTGCCACATAAATTCGACGAGTTTACGCCCACGATGCTCCTCTTGCTCCCCTGCAATCTTGAGTACAGCAACCACGACCTGAACATGAACGCGACCGCCCGGTTCTGGGACCTTGCGCTCAAACGCCAAACTCGTGGACCGACGCCCTCGCTGTCATCGGGCGCTCCCTCGCGAGCGCCGACTCCGGGACCTCAAGCGCTCGATGCCGGAGCTGGCGAAAACCTCGAGCTGCGGGAGCCGAGCCCCTCGCCTGCGCCCGAGCTCCCGTCGTCGCTTCCTGCTTTGTCTTGCTCTTTTACGTCTGAAGAGATTGAGTTGCCTCGCATGATTGACTCCGTTCAAGTGGCCATGACAGAGGACAAGGACCTTGTGATCTGCGACAGGCTGCTGCGCATCCCGGGCGAGGAGGTTCAGAAAGTCGACGGTGCGTTGTGTCGTCGAGGAAGCTGCCTCTTGCGTGCCAGGCGCTGATCCCGATTTGGCTCTCGTTTGCAGTACAAAAGGACAGCAACGACTGCACAATCATGGAGCTCAAGGCTGGAGAGGCGCTTCTCGGCCTCGGCGAATCTGAACAACGCGACTGCTCGATCCGCCTCATCTTCGGCAAAATCGACCGCAACGATCGCGCCTGTGCGAGCATGAACCGCCGTATCGCGGCTTGGCTCAAGCCTGTTGGAGATTCAATGAGGTGGGCACGCTGAACGTGGCAACTCATCCAGAGACTCGAGAGGGCCCGAGACAAAAAAGCTAACCCGCCACTTTCTCCTTGAAAAAACCAGCTCGACTTTGAGCGCTGATGCCGACGCAAGCCTGCAGCCGTCCAAGCGCCGTCGCATCAGCTGAGCCCATCAGTCCTTGCAAATCCGAGCCAGCGGCAAGGCTCACGTCTTCAGGCGGAGAGCATTCTTTGGTTCGCTTGTGACTTCTTACGCTTTTTCCCTTCACGGCGCTTGGATCTCTGGCTCCGGACGAGAGGATGGCTTCGTTTGTAGCGGTAGTTTGGTTGCCTGTGAAGCACCTTGAAAGATATACACACGGGCGGCCGCTCAGACTTGGGGTGAAGGCAAGAGCGCGCCGGGTCAGCAACGACTTGTATTCGAGCTTGAAAACTGCCGCAATCTCTTTCGGGCGTCTCGACTGCGCTTCTTGTGGAGCAGTGGCGTATTCGCTTTTCCGCTTTCTCTCCGCGGCTATCAATCGCGCTCGATTCGCGGGCCGGCCGGCAGTCAACATGGTCCGATCCTGTTTCGCCTCCAGCAACCGAACGGGGATTTCGCAGCGTCCGCCAGAATTTGCTGCCCTGCTTGCCGGCGCCACCATATTCAGCTCGAGGATGTTCGCGAGAATACAGTAAGATTGGCAACAATGGAGCTAGAGGCACAACAGAGCGAAGACAACGGAGAGAAACAGAGAGAAATCTGTGGATAGGCGTCGATATGTCAGAAGCGGTCGGGGAAGGGACGGAAATCAAGTGCAGGCGGATACTCACCAGTGGAGGACTTCGCGCATCCATTCGAGCGCGAGTCCGAGGGTTTCGAGACCGTGGAACTCGGCAACGTTCGACGTGACCTGGATGCGCCGCGCCAACTCTTGTCGCGTCTCGAGCATGCGGTACTCGCCGGCGCAGAGGCAGTGAGAGCGGAGGTTCTCCGACTTCATCGTGCGGCATTTGCCGCAGCGCAGGTCTTGAAGCTGGTAGGAGACCATGCGGCGCTGGAGTGCGTCGATGATGAGAGCTTCGATCGACGCGCGGTCGTACTCCGTCGAGCAGCGCTCGCAGGTCCAGGGCTGTCCTTTGACCAGCAGCGTCACGTTCCGACACAGGTCGAGATCTGAAAAAGAGGAAGACTCGAATCAGCCGCATATTCTCTCCGAGTCGCAAGAGTACAAACTCACCTCGGATCGAGTTGCAAGCGCGACAGACAACCATGGGCACCTTGAACGGCAGGCAAGGGTTGACGAACATGGCCTCTTTGGCGAACTCGCGGACGCCGATAAAGTCCAGCAAGTTTCGCTTGAGCACGATGACCTCCTCGCTGCAGTCGCGGGCGAGACTGAGAACGGCGCAGGTCGTCTTGACGAACTCGAGCACCGGATTCTTGAGGCGAAGGTGCGAGCCGGGCAAGACGGGGAACTGGAAGCTCTCCGGCTCGGTCCGGTTGTCGTACTTCTCCTTGAGTTCGCTCGTGGCCTTCAGCAGCTCGCGGGTGAGTTTGCCGGACACGAGCGCCTTTGCCGCGTCGACCGGACCATCCTCGCCCTCTTTCTCGCCGGTCTTGGGGCCGTTTCGCTCGGCCGTCTCGAGGCCGTTCTGGAGGATTCGCAGAGGCGTCCGGAGGTCGGCGACTTGGGCGCGTTTCGCCAGGAGCATGTCGCGGACAAAGAGCGCCACGATGCGGGCGAACGAGCCCTGCACTGCCGGCGGAAGGTAGGTCGCGATGTTGAACTGCAATTCGATAATGGTCTTGACCCCGATTGGCGCTTCGTCGAGATCCGGCCTTTCGCAGATGATGCCTGCCGAGTTGGCGGCGTCCATCCAGACGAGCTGGTCCCAGAAGCGCACGAGGTCGAGTTGGAGGTATCGGAAGAGCTCGCGAGTTGTCACAGACGACACGACGTAGTTGGCGTAAGCGAAAGCGGTCGAAGAGGAGGGCTTGTTGGTGACGAGGAAGATTCGGCCAAAGTCGGCGTGCACGATGTCCGAGCCGAGTCGACGGAACTCGGCCAGCAGCTGCGAGAAGGTCTTGCGCATCAAGCCGTGCACGAAGCGGTAGAGCGCCGGGTCGTACAGGTTCGAGGCGGGCGATGAGATCCACCGCCAGAAATGCTCAAGCATGAGGCGCCACAAGGCGCCGTCGCCCTTGCTCGCCTCGACAGACCAGGCCTTGACCATAGACCGCACCATGTTGAAAGTCGAAGTCGGCAGGATGGCGTCGCCGAGTACGTGCGAGGCGCCGGCCGCACCCTTGGCATAGTCGTCGAGGTTGTGCGCTCCTTCCTCAACGCCTTCGCCTTCTCCGCCCTCGAGCTCGTAGACGAGCGCGGATTGCAGGACGGCATCGACCGCGAGGTTGCGCAGCTCGATCTCGAGGCAGGCGTTCGAGTAGCAACCCGGCCGATCGAGCTCGGGATTGTGGAGCTCGTCGCCGAGCTGACTTGCGTTCGCGTCGGCTTCTCGACCGCCAAGGTCGGGTCGAGCCGACGGCGACCACCACAGGACGCAGTCGGACTTGTGAAGACGGCGCGCAAAGTCGAGATCGGCGAGGAAGAGCGGAACGTCGCGTTCGAGGTTACAGACGGGAACGTTGAAACGATCAGCCAACTCGACGCGCTCGCGGATCCAGACCGACGCGCGGAGGTAGTGCTGGATCATGTTCCGACAAGCGTCCGCCTGCCATTGGAGGGCAGGCAGAGCGTTCTCGGCGCGGGTCGAAGGGATCACGACAAGTGGGAAGTTGGCCGTGGTCGGTACGCGCTGCTCAAAGTAAGCGCGCGACTTCGGGGAATGAACGACGAGCAGCGACGCCATGGATCGCTCTTCCGAAAGCTGCTTCAGGTCACGAGAGATGGCCCGCAAGGCGACGTCCTCGTTACCGGCGTAAGCGAGCACCACGTTGAGATTGTCGGTATACTCGAAGGCGCCGACCTGTCGCTTGGCGCTCTTGTCTGCCTTCAAGCGCTCCGCCTCGGCAGCACGACGGAGACCGAGTTCCGTCTGGTAGTACTTGTCGAGGTTTTGAACCTCGCGGACCTTGCCCCGCTCGACGACGTAGACCTTCGCCGTGCCGGACGGCAAGAACAGGCCGAAGACGCCCCTCTTGCCGTCGGTGATGTGGTAGAGGTAGGTGTAGCGCAGGTTGCGACCACCGTCGAGGTAACGTCGTTTACTGAGCGTGACCTCGGGCGCCTTCAGGTCGTCGAGTGTGAAATGCCGATCGAGACCTTTGTTGAGCGTAACGCCTCGAGACGTGTCGGGGACGCACGACGAGCCCAAGCGCAGCAACGCCCGCACGAGCAGAGGTACTTGCAGCTCGTAGACGCCGTCGACGGTCGGGCCGTTGAGGATTTCGCCGTAGAGCGGTTCGTCGCGGACGTAGTCGTCTTCGGGGGTCGTCAGGCGCACCAAGTTGAGTGCGGGCTGGGCTCGCGGCAGTGTACGCGAGATGGCCTCAACCTTGCACGACGGCGGGAAGGCGTTCTTGTCGTCGGGCAAGTCGACAAAGTTGACGAGGAACTGGCGCGGGACACGGAGTCGAACACTCTGCATCGTGTCGGCGATGAGCAGCCACACCTTGAACTCGCCGGGACGATCGCTGACGGGCGTGATCTGGACAACGTCCCAGACTGCCGACGACAAGAAGGTCGAACGCTGGTGAAGCATCGAGCCGAGGGCGCCGGCTTTGGTGGCGAACCCACCGGCTTTGCCCGCGGCAGCGATCGCCTTGCGCTTCTCGCGCCAGATCGGCTTCATGTAGGCGATCCATGCGCTATAGCTGCGGGTGATGTCCGGTTTCGGAGGCGGCGGAGCTGGTGCGGGCGGGGGCGTACGAGGGCGGACGACGGCGGTGGTCTCGGCCTCGCCGTTGTCGTCCGCCTCGCGCTCGACGGGCTTCTGACGCTTGAACATCTCGTCGACGCGGTGTTGCTTGAACTTGTCGTCCTGGTTGGCGATCCGACGAAAGAGCCAGTCGGGGTGCCGGATGCGCGGCACCGGGTTGACGATCTTTTGCAGCGCGGCCGGGATCGTGATGAGTTTCTGGACGACGGAGCCGAGTCGTTCGATGTAGTAATCCCAGTCGAGGATCGATCTGAGGTCAAACTCTTCGAGGGCGTTGTCCTTGAGCCATTTCCGGAGAAAGTGGCGCTTCACGCTGAGGTCGGCCGAGAAGATGGCGACCGGGACTGCTCGCTCCGTGACCGGAGCGCCGACGGGCTTTGTCGAGATGATGAACCGACACGAGAGTCCCTTGTCCTTGACCATTCCCTCGCCGAGGAATTCGGCCAAGCGGCGGGCCGTGCTGATCGACGTCGACTTCTGGCCGGCGTACTCGTCGAGCGTTTTCGACATCGAGCGGTTCTCAGCGATGAGCTCGACGAGCTCATCGTCCGGCAACGAGACGGCTTTGGTGAAGAGGACGTCGAGCCACTTGTCGGCGACGGAAGCGACCGCGGCGTAGCAGTCCTTGAGGGTCGATCCGAGCAGGAACTTCTCGAAGATCTGGGACTGGAACGTCTTGATGAGTTGGAGCTCGCCTCGACGCTTGACCTCGAAGCCCTTCAGCTCGGCGAGCGAGCCGTCCTCGTTGAAGACCGCGTAACGCTTCTTCAGGAGCTTGTCCTCTTCCTTCGACGACGGCAAGATCATGGCGCGGTAGGGACCGTCGAGTTCGAAGAAGATCGAGTTCTCTTCGCGTACGACGTGGCGTCCGTCCGGTCCCGCCTCGTGGTACTGGTCGTTCGTAAAATCCTTGTGGACGATGTGGTTGAGCATCGTGCAAGGATACGAGAGCGGGAACTTGCCGCCACCCTTGAGCTTGAAGGCGAAGCCTGCAGAGAGCGCACGGGGTCAGCACAGCGGCTCCGGGGTTCGAGCAGAAATACCACGAGAGACTCACCATCGGGGAACGTGCTCGGCAACATGCACCAGATACCGTCCGTGTCGAGCTCGAGCGGTCGCCCGATCTGCTCGACAAGTTTCCGCGACATCTGGATGATGGACGCGCCGGTCAAGCAGGTGATGCCGGCCATCTCCATCGAGTGCCAGCGCGCGCCCTTGCGCATGACGTAGCCGTAGAAGGAGTTGAGGATACACTTGTGCGCGAGTTGGAGCGAGTCGTACAGGACGATCATTGCCTTGGCCTCGACGATCTCGGGGACGGAACCGCCTGCGGCCGCCTTGTCGAGGTTCTTCTTCCAGTCTTTGTGCAGACCTTTGTAGGTGTACCGGCGATCACGGAAGGTCCGGACCGTGTCGATGTAGAACGGGTTCTCGCGCTGGCAGATGATGGCCTCCTTGGTCTCGATCTTGGTCTCCTTCGTCTTGGCGTACACCTTGCGAGAGTAATCGCCGAGTCGCTTGTGGAGCAAGCTCGTCTGCTCGGATGGCGCCAGATCGACGAATCGACGAGGGGGCTTGCCCGGCCATTTCGGCGGGAACTGCTCCTGCTCGAGCGCGTTCCGGATCATCTTGTACTCGCCGAGCGAGGCCGGGAAGTATTCGCCTCGCCAAGCCCACTTCATGCGACGCTGGCATTGCTTGCCCGGTCGGTTAAAGTCGCAGGCGGCGCAGTCGGCTTCCGTCACGACCGAATCGGGTTGGAGTCGATTGGACAACATGATGTTGGGGTACATGGCGGCGACGTCAAGATGATAGATGAGGGGCGTGTCTTGCCGCAGCGGTCGATCGCGCAGCTCCTCGAGCATCGCGACGATCTGACCCTTGACCTCGTCGTAGTTGTCGACGTCCTCGATCGGAATCGGCTTGCTGCCTTCTTTGGCGAGAGCGAACTTCAGCGCATCATCGAGATCGTCGATGAGCTGTGTGCAGACGGGCTGTGAGCTCGAGTCGCAGAAGAGTCGTCGAGAAAGACTGCAATAACGTACACCTTGGATCGCGCTCGGCACGATCTTGAAGTCCGTCTCGATGTCGCTACGGAAGACGCCAGCCTCGAGCGCTTCGACGTGTCCTCCGACGTAAGTCTCGCTCTCGAGCAAGTGACCGTCATACATGCTGTTGTGCGACTCGACGTGGCGGTTCGGAAAGATGACGTTCGACTGGAAAGCCTCCACCTGCGAGAGCGAGACGGCGCCATCAGCAAAATCAGCTCGCCGCCGGAACGAGACGTATTGATGTAAGGAGAACGAACCATGAGCAGGGTCTCGCAGAGGGTACCGGAGCCCTTTCGCAGGACCTCGTCGGGGTTGAGCGGGATGATGTTGCAGAGCGAGAAGACGAAAGGATGGACGTATTTCATGTAGAGGTAGTATGTCGCGACGGCGTCGGAGACAGAGTACTGCGCGAGGATCTGCGGCTGCTCGGCGGCGTATCTAAGGTACCGCGTTTTAGTACGGTGGCGAAGATGAGCAGCGAGGAAGGGAAAGTCTCACGGGGTCATGAGCTCGGGGTCGAGCTCGATCGGGTTGTAACCCAGCTTGGCGACCGTGACGGCTTTAAGACCTTGCGAACCCTGCGGCAGGTACGAGTCGCGCTTGACCCAGCTGTGACGAAAGCGACAGAGTCAGCTGAGAAGGCCGTCTCGAACCGTCTCCGACGGTATAGGACATCACTCCTTACCGGAAGCAATCCATGTGCACGCAGCTCCGACTCTTGAACTCGTCCTCCGAGTCCTTAGTAAAGCCGATCTCTTTGTACATGTCGATGCCGTGCACGGTCGCGCGCGCGAGGAGGAACGGGAAATCGAACGAGTCTCCGTTGTAGGTCGCGCAGACGGTCGGCTTGGCCTCGCGGAAGTGCTCGAAGAAGCGGCTGATCGTTGCGGCCTGAGAAGGGGAGAGAAGTGGCGTCAGTGACCGGGGCAGAATATTTGGGCAAAGTTACGATCCGCGCGCGTACTTCGTCGGCCTCGTTGAAGATGGTGAAGGGACCCTCGTAGTCCGGCTTCGGAGTGTACTCAAAGTCTTCGATATCGGCTCCGACGATCTCGCGATTCGTGATGAGGAAGCCCTGTCACGGGTAGAACAAGGCCGTCAGCGTCTCGTCTCCGGCGGGCCTGTCGAGAGACTCTGCTTACCTGGCCGTCGATCATGTACGAGATCATCATGACCTGGTCGGTCAGCTGGTCCGGGAACTTGAGTGGCGCCTTTGTGGTTTCGATATCGAACGCCATGACGACGGGCTCGGCGCGAGCGACTCGCTCCTGCAAGAGTCGAACCGAGATGTCGCCCGCATTGGCCGAGACTTCGTACCAAAGCCCGACTCGGATGTCTGTCGCGTGAATCATGAAGCATTAATCAGTCACTCCTCGACAGAGTCGCCGTGCAGGGCGATGCGAAGAGATGGCGACCCACTCTTGTCGATGGCGACTCGGAGGTAGTACGGCACGTCGTACTCGCGGATGTCGAGGATCGCGTCCTGCGGATTCATCTGCTTGTCCTTGACGTCCTTGACAAACCCCCCGCGACCTCCTCCTCCTCCCATGCCCCAGGCATCCTCCATATCAATCTCCATCGCGGCGCCACCGAGTTGATCCGCGGTCGATTCGCCCGCGACGACTTCGGCATAGGTATCGACCGCGTCGAGCATCTCGCGATTTTTAGTGGCGAGGGGAAGGAGGTCCCTTCGAACAGAGAAAAGGTCGGTCTGGTTCCGGAACGAGAGCGCGATGTACTCGCGGCGGTAGCCCATCAGATGATTCGGCTGCATGCGGGTTCCGAACATGCGTCAATAAGCCAGCCGGGAGAAAACACGAGTACGAGTGGGAGGGGACTGACCAGCTGGAGGTCTTCTTTGCGCACCCGCTTGACCGTCGTGATCAAGTCTTCGTATTTGCGCAGCAGGTACTCCTCGACGGCACCCTCGTACCCGTTCTGGAGTTTCGACGCATGGCCGTCAGTACGACTCGTGGACCGGATAGAGAGAAGTTACCTACTCGAGTCGCGATGTAGAAATAGGGCTCGTGAGTGATGGTGGCCTTGAACATGCCGCCGTCGTCTTGGATGAAATAGTAGTCGACGCCCGCCTTGCCGGACCCCTTGAGCTCGTCCGGTACGAGCGTCTGCGCGTAGGATCGATTGTGAGCTCTCCATAAGGTCGAGGGCGATTCGAGACTCGCAGCAGGATCACCTCTTTCATGTTGACGAGCCAGCCCTGCCTGCTGTGGCCCTCTTGGAATTTGGGGAAGCCGAGTTTGTCGTCGAGCTGGTCCCAGATCTTTGCGTCCTCGACGCGGTCCTCTTCCTTCGTGCCTTCGGTCGCCGTCTTGAGCCCGCTGCCGGCTTGCTGGCCATAGCCACCTCGGCCACCGCCGCGGCCGCCACCGCGACCGCCTCGCCATGAACCGCTCGAGCTGTTGCCGCGTCCGGAGGCAGCTCCTCCTCCTCCGCTACGTGAGCCTGCGTACTTCTTGAAGGGGCGCCCCATCGCTGCGCTGCGCTGCGCCGGCGAGAGCGGCGACTGGTCGAGTTTATGTCAACCGCGTCGTCGAGTTCAGCCTCTGAGGCTCGTTTCCAGGCGAGGGTGGCGCGGTGCTGTAGGATGCAGCGGCCTCTATGGGTTCGTGAGCAGCACGTGCAGGTCAGCTGGGGGCTATCAGCGTGTGTGTAGGGTCGACAAGAGCGCCTCGAGAAAGAGAGCGACTTTGGCTGTCGACGCGTCGCGGCGCGTCTCTCTTACGCGCACTCGAACCCAGCCCCGAGCGTAGACTCTCTCGGTGCACGCGTACAGCGCCTAGACGAGAGCTGCTGGCCAGCCTCTGTGACGCCCTGTCCAACTACGACGAGCCGTGCTCTCTCCTCTCGGCGCTCTCCTGACACGCCCACCGTTGTGCCTTGAACCACCACAAGCCGCCACACGCCCAGTCGCCTGGGAGAAGCAAGGATAGCAGGCCACCATGAGCGACCGCTACACCGCCTCGACGCCTCCCTCGAGCAGTCGGTCCGGCGCCGTCTCGTCATCGTCGGCTGGCAACTCTGCGCGGCACCTCAAGCGACTTTCGCTGTCCGGTTCCGCATTCTCGCCTGTAGCCAGTCTAGTCGAATCTGCGGGTACTACGACGACGGCAGCAGCAGCAGCGGGGAGCCCGCTCAGCAGCAGGACCGCTCGACCTGCTTCCGCTCTCGTCGGCGGCTCACCGGCAGCAGGAGCACCAGGAGGAGGTGCACTCGCCGACCGCACGAATTCGCCCTCCCTCTTGCGGAGATCGACTTCGTACCGTGCAGCGTCGGCAGGTTCGCCGGCCACTTCAGAGTCTGCAGCAGTCGCGGCCGCGGGAGCCTCCTCGCTCGATGCGACACCTGAGCATCCTACCTACGCAACGAGCACAGACCGCTCGCTGCCGACGCCGACCCGCAGCGGATCTGTTGCGCGAGTCCGACGCGGAACGAGCATCTCGTACACGGGCGGCAGCACTCCGACCAGGTTGTCCCTCGACGGCGGTGGCGCTTTGCGGGAAGAGACGCCGTCTCGTGCTTCGCTGGACAGTCCGGCAGCGCGTACTTCTTTAGCACTCGGCTTGGCAGACGTCCCCGAAACGGATACGCTGGTCGTGCCGCAGATCGACAGCCGCGCGCACACCTCCCCATCCCTCTCGACTCATCAGCCTTCGCCCGCACTCTCTGCCACGTCCGCTTCGACCGCCTCGGCCGCAACTTCCAATGCTGCAGCTGCACCGACGCCGTCGACTTTGTTGGAGCAGAACGCCGATCTGCTCAGCATTATTGCCAAGAAGGAACGAAAATGCCTCGATCTGCGAGAAGGTACGTTCCGGGCGTGAAGACGTGCGAGGGCGCGTGCTGACTTCAGCTGAGACAGAACTGAAAAGGAACGAGGCCGAACTCGCCGCGCTCAAGAACAGATGGCAAGCGATCGTCGCGCGGTCGCTGCAAGCCCAAGCGTACCAACCCTACGTCCCGTTCCAGCATCGTTCCTCTCCCTCGATCGCCACGACCGCTTCGACCGCCTCTCCCAACACCTCTCCGACTCCGCAACCCGCTCTACTCCCTCACGCGACCCACTCGCTCGACCTCTCGCTCCTGTCGAGCACGTTCGAACCTGCCGATTACAACCTCGACGGGATCACGCCGCCAGGGCACAGCCACGAAGATGCCTCGCCCATGGAGATCCCCGAGAGTGTCAAAGCTGCTGGAAGTTGGCTCGGCGGTGCGCTCGGGAAAGTGTTGGAAGCGGCGGTGGGGATGCCGCCTCCGCTCGAAGAGGAGGAGGACGATGACGTGGGCGACGAGTACGAACGACCGCCTCGTCGCCGCGACGTCACCGGACTCGGAATTGTCAATGAAGAGCAGGAGGAGGAGGACGACAACGAGCCAGAACGGCCCCGCTTTGGCGACCCGACCGTGAAAGGCGGACTTGCATCTCCCGGACTTTCGAGCTCGCAAACCAACGCGACGAGTTCGGAAGCACCGAAGCACAACCCTTTGCCCAGCCCTCGGGATGCCCATGCTGCTCTCTCGCCTCCACCTTCTTCAAGAGCGAACCGCGCTGCTCGCTCGCCCCCACCACCTTCTTCTTCCTCTCCGGCTTCGACTCCCTCCTCCTCCTACGGTCTCTCCTCGCCCGGCACCTCGCCCACCCATTCTCGTACTCGGTCCGCCTTCTCGGGCCTCCTCTCCGACAAGCTCAGCTCCCGCTGGGCTGCTCTCTCCTCCTCCGAGATGATCCAGTCGTCCAAGCGCGCGACGCTCGGACTGGTGGATACTTTCGAACAAGGGTTGGCGCACGCGCTCGGTCCGCTCGAACCGCCGCCGTTGCCGCCGTTCGAACATCAGCAGCAGCTGCGGAGAAGAGGCGACGAAGCCGACCCTGGGATGGCGCGAGCGCGGACTGAGGAGGCTAGGCGACTACCGATGCCGGGAGCAACCCCCGGTCAAGGATTGGCGAGCCTCTTTGCGGCTGCTTCGTCCACATCACCATGCTTGGCGGATCACTCTGCCGACTGAAAAGGTCCGGCTGCATAGTCATCAGCCCTTGCCGACCGGGTTCGGCCGGCCTTTCTCGCCACTCGCATCGCTTCTACAACTTACGATCACGACAGACTTTCTTCTCCGCATAGACCATATGTAGCTCACTCATATCTCCCGCTTCGTCTGCATCGCATCGTTATGTACGTCGACGGCCCTTTAAAGCATTTTTCCTCGTCGTCTGCGCGGAAGCGATCTTGCTCTCTTTCCTCATCATCACGAAGCCTAGAGGCGGTGCCCAAGCGACAGGACGGTGCTCCAGAGACCGTCCGAAGGGCTGTACATACTACGACTGCGCGAATGACGGGGCTCGAAGACCTGCCGGTCGAGGTGAGCGTTTCCGTTCCCTCCTTCATCAAAGCCCGCCGGACGACCGGTGCCTCAGCGCGAGCATAGTCCGGTATGCTGACAATCTTACGTGCAGCTGCTGTACGATATACACCTGGCGTCGCTGTCTTCGGCTTTGCCCGTCCTGTCTCGCTACTTGCAACAAGTCTTTGCCGCCACCAGCCCGTACCATCGAGCCCGGTACCTCTATCTGCGACATGACCGCAAGACGCTCGCCCACGCGGTCAAGTACGGCATCTGCAACCTCGCCGTGGTCCACGCATTGGAGAAGCAGGCGTCCGCGCGAGGCAAGAAACTCAAATGCCCGCAACTTCCTCGTCGACTCGTCAAGGGCGTCGGTCGTATAGCCGCCAAAGACCCGACCGAAGTCGACATGACCTTTATAGCATATCTACTCGACAAGTACTCGGCGTCGCCCAACAGCCACGATGGCTATCCCCTCGCGCGAGCCGTCTTTGCTCGACATCTGCCGCTCATCCGCCTTCTCCTCGCTCACGGAGCAGATCCAGGCCTCAAGGACGGCTGGGCCGTCACGACAGCTATCTCGCACGGAGACTTTGACCTGGTGAAACTCTTGATGGAACCGGGCTCGGAACGCAGCGACGAGCCGCTCTCGGACGACGTCGTGCTGGTCGCGAAAGGGTCGAGAACAGCCAAGAAGCGGCGCCGGGATAGCGACGGCGGAGGCGGCAAGAGGCGAAAACTGGAAGACCGGTGCGCGGCGACGAGTGTCATGCTAGAGACGGCGGTCAAAGCGAAGCAGTGGGCCATCGTCGACTATCTCACCGCCAAAGGTGAGCCGTTTGCCTCGCGACGTTCCGAGGCTTTCTCTCGCTGACCCGCATATCGCGCCTTGCGTCTGAACAGGAGCTAGACCTAGTCTAAATGTCCTATCCATGCTGTAAGAAGAGCATATTAGGATGAGCTGTCTCTCGGCCGGGTCCAGCTGCCGGATTGGGCAATGTCCCACCCTTCCCGCTCAGCTTCTTTGGGGCAGGGTCGCGGGCTGTCGCGCGCCACGAGAATTTGCTCGTCTATGCGAAGCGTCATCCATACTGGCTCCTCCCGCTCTCCACGCTGTGCGCTCTTCCCGTTCGCCATGCTTCCTCCAACACCTTCACTCCGCGTCGATATAGCCGTGTTGCAGGCGACGCCGAATGCCGGGAACGTTCGGTATCACTGATGTCCCGACGTACTCTGCTCCGCAAAGTGTCGCCAACTGGGCAATGGGCAAGTGGCTCACCGGTCAAAGAGTTTCGCGGACGCTGACTCGACTCGCTCTCTCCGTGCGACGACAACAGGACCCGCCCAGGCAGGGTACCTTGCCCAGATCCTTCTCTACGGTATCCTCCTCGCTCTTTTCTTAGACTGCTACACGTCTGGAGAGCTCGCCAGTACCGGGCCTCTCGGCCGAACTGCCTTGACACTCTCGCTTTCGCTCAATACGGCGTACACGGGACTCTGCGCTTACGAAGCAATCATTTCGTCCGGTGCGTCACCTGTGCCTCTGACCAGATCGGCAAAAGCGACCAGACATGACGGGCTCTGCACTAGAGCATGCCAGCTGATGCTGAATACAAAATGCCGAAAAGTGTGGCAGAACCGGACGTGGGCGTTCCTTTCGAACGGCGATCTACCTTGGAACGCGCTTCCTCTGTTGAGTGGCTTGATCGCTATCGTCACCGAGGTTGCTTTGGCGTACCGCGCAGGCAAAGTGAGAGTCTAAGCGCACGCCTCGTTAGCGGATGGAGCTGATTCGACCTCTTTGGCCTGCACGCAGCTGTTACCTTGCGCTTGGGCAAGGGTCGTCTTTGGTGTATGGATGGCGCTTCTCATCTTGGCCGTTCTAACCGGGAGCATCCTTGCCTGCCTTGCTGGGATTTTTGTGAGCCGTATTTCGCCCCACCGAGCTTCGGTCAGCGGAATCTGCTGAATCATCACGACCGCGTTCCAGTACCATCACGGAGACGTGTTTGTTATGCATTGGGCGTCATCGGCGGCAGTATGGCTATGGTCGAGCGCTATCGCAGACGTCTCGATTTCGCTCGCCGCCGCTTACAGTCTGAAATCCCGAATTGCCGGCTTTAATCGCGAAACCGACTCCCTCCTCCGCACTCTCATCTTTATCGTGCTGCGAACAGCGGCGTACACGGCGATTATTTCTATCGTCGTAGCGACTGTCGAGTCGGTCTACAAAGATTATCAGCTCCAGTCTTTCGTGACTGCCGCGTGAGTCGACCCTGCCCTCTGACATCTCCGTCCAGGTGCACCACTGACGTGAGCGCGAGTAGACTATGGGTGCCGCTCGCCGCCCTGTACGGCATCGCGCTTTTCACCTTTTCTGTCTCGAGCCGGCGCCTGATCGATTCGCGCCTCGGCGTTGTCGACCTCCAAGAACCGCGAATGCCGCCGATTCAACGCAAACCTGCGCTCGTGCCAGCGGCAGAGTGGACAACGTCCCATCACACTATCACGGTGCCGACTCTCGCGCGGCTCTCGCGAGCGCGATCTTCTGAAGGTAGCACGCCGAGGACTCCGCTCATTGTCACGGTCCATCAGCAGCGGGAGGTCCAGATCGACGAGGACGACGAGCAACCGCCTAACAAGCAACGACCTAGGCGGGGTCCGAGGAAGGAGCATTGTACGACGTCGCCGGTGTAGGGTTTCGATTCGATTCGGAAAAGGAATGTTGGGTCGGCAAGAACATCGACCAGTGTTTCCAGCTTTCGCGGCAGGTGATTGTTTTGACCAGCCCTGGGTAGCTGTGAATGTATAGAGCCCTTCCAGTACCGCATCACGATACTTTCGCTCCTTGATCGCCATGCCCAAAATGCGCCGGAGACTCTTGACCTTCCTAAGATGTCCAACACAGCTGCCTACATCCTGCAGTCCATGCTTTGTCATGCCAACAAAGACGCTATATTTGCACCAGGGCCACAGGGCGGATACTGTGAGCGAGGTCCGCACTCGGCTCTCAGAAACGGCGGACTCTCGCAAACCCACGCTGCCTGCTGATCTTCCTTGCTCTGCGGGTTGTTAGGCCATTGCTACTAGAGAAGCACAGAATATCAGATTTCGCAATTTTGTTGTAGCTTTCGTTTCCGCGTATAGTCTATAGCGCATTCCTGCGAACCTTTGATTCCGTTCGCAAGCAGGACCTTCTCAAGTGACTCGAACGCGTCCAACGGCAGCTGTGCCGACTTAGGCGCGTAGTGACCACAAGGGAACTTGTTTTGTATAGGCTGGGCATTGGCTGAGCCTGTTGACTTTCTCCGTGGCTTTCAAAAAAAAAGACGCGGTTCCCGGCGAAAGGTCCAAAAGATTTGCGCCTTCAGGCGGTTGGAGAACCAGGGAGTCGAACCCTGCACCTCTCGCACGTTGTAAACATGCTAAGCGAGCGCTCTGCCGATGAGCTAGATCCCCCTTCGATGTCGTCGCAGGCAATCCTTGCATTTACGTCCGAAATTCGTCTGGTCACCCCGTTCGGAAGCTAGCTGGCTGCCTCCTCTCGCCTGCAGCTCAGCTCGGCTCCCACTCGCACCCTCACCGCTCCGGCCCTGCTTGCAGGCGGCAGCGGCTAAGCCAGGGGTGAAATGGGTCACTCGCTGACTGCTCGCAACTTCCGCTACTTTTCGTACGCTTGCTTCGGCGCAATCGAAACATTAAGTGGCCACATCTCAAACGCTTCCGTCGCTTAAGGAGCTTATGTCCTTGGCGCAGACGGCAACTCCGCTTGGAACTTCTCCGAAGCCGTTCATCCACCATCAGGCTTTCCCGAGCTTCTTTCGACCATCTCTTCAGAAAAACAATTGTTGCTGTGGTTCCGCCTCAGATGCCCTCGAGGGAGGACTTCAGGGTTCTTCAATTGAGCTACACCAGCTGCCTCGGGTTAAAGTCGCGACTCCGAGGCTTACGTCCATTCATCAGGAAAGGCTCTCGGTATGTACGAATGCGCCGGGCGCGCAAGAAACGCCAGTGCCTCAGATACCTCGTCCTCCTTCTTCTGACTCGTGTAATTTGCTGCTCAAGACGCTGCGGTCTGCGGCGGGTGTTCGCTAGCGGCCCTGAGAAAGGCAGTGCCAGAAGACGATTTCGACCTCAATGTATTCGGCGCCGCCCTGTTTCCCAGCAATAGCCGCACGTATTTGACACCCAATCTTCTACTCGGCCGAGCTAGGTCGCAAGCGTGGAAACGGCAAAGCAGGGTCAGGAGGAGGTCCAGCTCGTGAGCAACTCGGTGCCTGCGACGCAGTCAGTGCCGACACGGAAATGCAGCGGAGCGGCGCGTACGTCACTGCACTTATAGCGAGCAACTTCTTGGCCTAAAGTGCATATATACGGTTCATTTTCGCAACATTTCCACTGAACGGAGTTGGTCAACTGTTGGTCCCCTAAACGCTGTTGCGCTTGGAGGGGCCTAGGCGCCGACTTCACGCCGCCGTCGCGCATAACGGGCAGGCACGAGACTGTCAGACCCCCACTCTAGGCACGGGATATCGCACCGTCTGACGGACGGGATTTCGCGATGAAGATATATTGAGCGTTGCAAATCCGCCACTACAGTACAAAGCTTAGCCCTTGAGTGTCCCATGAGTTGTTGACAGAAGTATGAGCTGCTCGTATCGTCCCCAAATTGCTATGAATATGCAATTGAGCCGGTATCGCACGACGCGGCGGATCTGTACAAGTGAAGTGCGCATCGTGAGGAAGGAAAATGAAGCGCAACTTTCGCGTAGGGGGTCCTCCAAGCCTAGGGCGCGATTGCCGCCGATCTTGGTCATTCCGGGGATGAGCACGGAGCGCGAGTTTGGTGAAGGCGAGAAAGAGAGGGAAAACAAGAGGAAGCCGGGGAAGCAACGATGAGTGAGAAGGCTATCAGCTTACTCGGCGACTACAGTCCTGAGCGAGCCCGGTCGTTCCGCCGGAGCAAGCCTAGCTAGATCAACTGGTGGCCGGCAGCTTTAAGGACGCTCGTAGCGTTCAAAGATCCGGTCTCCGGGGCGAGACCCTCACTGTGAACTACGAAAGCAAACTCTCTGTCGCAGAGAGCTCTCGCCTCCGTACCGCTTCCGACGAACGCTGCTACAAGTTTCCGAGAGTCACAGAGTATAGCCTTGTTGGCGGATAAGCGTAAGCCTGTAGGTTTCCCGCAGCGGCTGAAGAGAAGTGTAAGCTATAGAGGAGTGTAAACGTCGGTGGGGAGAAGAAAGGAAAGAGGGAAACATGATAACGTTTGAACTGGTCCTCGGACCAAAGTTTCCTCCGAGATTCCTCCCGACCAAAACTCTCCGTACTTCCCAACAAGCCTGAAAGTTGCAGAACAGCAGCGGATCACGGCCGGATGCGAAGCGTGAATAATGCCTTTTCTTGTCGTGGCCCGTCGTGTACTGTGGGACGACGATACATGAGCCCTCCCGGACTTGGAGCTCCATAGTGGAAACAATCTGGCGTGAAAGGCCGGCGTGAGAGTGTTGGGAAGTACGGAGAGTTGTGGTCGGGAGGAATTTCGGAGGAAGTTTTGTTCCGGCGAGTCCGGAGGTCCGAGGACCATGTTCACTTTCATCATGTTTCCCTCTTTCTTTCCTTCTCCTCACCGACGTTTACACTTCTCTCTAGGTAGATATGATTTCGCTTGTCTTTGCATACTCACCGACGTTTACACTTCTCTCTAGCCGCTGCGGGAAACCTACAGGCTTCAGCACTTGCGCCAACACAAGATTCGCAGTCAGAGTCTTTCTCGCCACGGCTTCCTCCTCGTCATCTCACTCTGACTCGGACCGGAACGACGAGGGTGTATCTGCGGTCGCTGGTCTTAGTAACCTTCTATCGTCCCTGTCCATCGCCGGCCTGCCCCAGAGTCCGACACCGTCTGAGCACACACCTCCTCCGGTTTCCTCCGCCCTGGCTTCACCTCCGGACTCACCACCACCTTTGCCGTTCGCCCTCGCATTCGCATCACCAGTCGCGATGGCGACTCAGCAACCTGCTGCGCCCGCTCCGATCAGCGCGCGCAAGTATGACGCGTCCGTCTACGCCTTTCTCCGCAACGTTCCGACTTTGGGGGAATCGGGCAACGGATGGAAGGGGTGGAAGTTCCGCATGCAGAGGGCTGCCGCCTCAGGAGGAGTTATGGGACACCTCGAGGGTACGACCGCCCGTCCAACGGACCCGGCTGCCCTCGTCGTCTGGAATCACGACGACGCTCGAGCGATGAACTACCTCGTTGCCAAACTCTCCGACTCGCTTGCCGGTCAGCTTCACGGTCTTTCGACGGCCGAAGCCTGGACCTGGCTCTGCTCTCGCTTCGAGCTGAGCGGACGCGAGTCGATCCAGTCGATCCTTGCCGCACTTCGTTCCCTGAAGGCCAAGAACCTCGACGCCATGGGCAAGTTCCTCGACGAGCACGAGGAGGTCCTCTCACGTGCGCGCGAAGTCGACTTTGCACTCGTCCGCGACGCCGCTGCCGGAGCGACTCCCGCCCAAACCAAGGAGGCATCGAACCTCCACTACGACTACTCGGACTTCATTCTCGAAGGTCTTCCTCCCACCGCGGATTGGAAGGCCTGGGCGGCCGTCTACCGGACTAGCGATTTGTCGACCTTTGCTCCTCGCGAGGTTCTCGACAAGGTCCGTGCCGAGTACAACCGACTCCGCGCGAACGCCACCGCCAACTCCGGCGGCCTCATCCTCGCGAACGGCAACAACGCCGATTCGACCGCTACCGCAGCGGTTGTCCGCACCTCCGGCAAGAATTCCGGCAACTCGAACCAGCAGAGCAATCAGCGCAAGAAATGCAAGCACTGCAAGAAGGAGTCGCCGAATCATGCTCCGGAGAAGTGCTGGCAGAATCCGAGGAATCCGGACAATCGTCTCGACAAGTCAAACTCGAACTCCGGTACCTTGAACAAGTCGTCGTCGTCCTTGAACGACAAGAACGACAAGGACAAGAAGGGCTCGTCCAAGCCGGTCTCTCTCGCCGCCGTCACGATCGCGGCGTCCATTGAAGAGATTCCCCCCGACAAGTACTTGTTCCCTTCCGAATGGTACCTCGACACGTGCGCCACGAGCCACGTTGTCACGGACTGTTCCAAGTTCGTCACCTACGAACCGATGCGCATTCCGGTTTCGACTGCCTCGGGTCCGGCTCTCGAAGGGGTCGGGCGTGGCACGGTCGAGCTCGAGGTCAAGACTCGCGACGGTCAACACGTTGTCACTCTCCTTGAAGCTGTCCATGTTCCCCACTCGGCCTTCAACCTCGTTTCCGGTACCCGCTTCCAGAAAGCCGGTTTCCGTGTCATCTTCGACAAGGGTGACGACTTCCGCATCGCCACGTCCGACGACTTTGTCGTCCTCGAAGGAACAACCGGCCGTCTCGGTCTGCCTGAGATCGCCGTCGTTGATCAGGTCCTGCTCGTCCTCGCTACCCCTCATGAGGAGCGTCTCAAGATTGTCGAGCAGGCGCACCTGCAGCACGGCCATCCGTCGAAGGCCGCGATGCGCGACATGCTTCGCCTCGGCAAACTCAAGGGATTCACAACTACGGACCTCGATCTGTACTTCAACAAGTCGTGTGCGGTCTGTTGAGCCGCCAAGACGACGAAGTTGTCGTTTCCCATCATCGAGCGCCAGGCTACCAAGCCGCTGCAGCGCCTTCATTCTGATCTCGCCGGACCTTTCCCGTTCTCGTCCTTCGGAGGACCCAAGTACTTCATCATCGTTCGAGACGAAGCTTCGGGATGGGTCGACGGCGAGCCGCTTCGGGACAAGACCGAAGTTCCCGAGGCCTTCAAGAAGGTCTTCTTCCGCATGCGAGCGGAGTTCGAGTCGTCCAAGGTCGGCATTGCCGAATCGACTACTCTCCAGACCAACAACGGCTCCGAGTTCACCTCGCGGGCGTTCGAGACGTTTCTGAACGAGCAAGGCATCTCCCGCCGGCTCTCGATCCCGTACACGCCTCAGCAGAACGGGCTGTCCGAACACACCGTCCGAACCGTCAAGGAGAAGATCACAACGTGCCTTATCCAGGCTCGTCTTCCCAAGGCCTACTGGGCTGAGATCTTCTACTTCGCCCTCTTTCTCATCGACAACCTGCCCTACTCGCCCAACAACGGCGAGACCCCGTACCACTACCTCCGCCATCACCGCAACCCTTTCTTCTCCGGTGCCGTCGTCCCTGTGATCGGCCAGGAGGTTTGGGTGCATGACCCCGACGCAGGTCTCTTCGACGAGAAGGCCTATCGAGCAATCTTCCTCGGCGTCGGCGTCTTCCGTGGTACGAAGGGTTTTCGGGTTCAGCGTGTCGAAGACAAGGGCAATGCCAAGGTCCAATGGTCGCGCAACGTCCAGTCGTCGCCTGGCGATTACCACCAAGCCGAAGTCGACGATGAGGACGACTTCAGCTGGACAATCAAGGGGGAGGAAGAAGGACCTGCCTCCGTCAATGGGGAAATGCCCGCGCGAGCGCCTCAGCAGGTCCAGCAACCTCCTCCGGGCGCCAGCGAAGAGCGACGGACTCCAACCCCTCCATCAAACATCGGGAGCGGTGGACCGCGGCGCGGTTCGAGGGAGCGCAAGCAGGCGACTTGGAAGACCCGTCATTGGGAATTTTGTGCCGGCGCGGTCATCGTCGCTGTCAACATCGCGAGCGAACCGCAAGAGCCGGACGAAGCGGCCATCATTGCTGCTCCAGTCGCCGCTGCCTCCAAGGAGGCTTTCTCGGTTGCCGGACGTCCCAAGCCGGAACAGCCCGCCTCGACCAAGGACACGCTCTCGTCGATCTACAAGACCGAGTGGCGTGCTGGCATGGACGAGGAATGGGAGGGCTTCCAGAAGCAGGACTTCGTTGGTGACCTCGTCCCCCGTCAAGAGGGGATGAAGATTCTGGGAACGCGCTGGCATCACACGACCCGCGTGTTCCCCGACGACAAGAAAGCGCAGCTCAAGTCTCGCCTCGTCGTCCAAGGGGTCAAGACGATTCCCTTCCTCAGTTCTTTCGGCCCGACGTACACCCCGCTTCCTCGCTGGGACGTCGTCGCCGTCTTCTTCGTTCTCGCGACGAGGCTCGAATTGCCCGTCTTCATCACCGACTTTGCCAAAGCGTACCTCGGTGCGAAGGTCGCGAGTGGTGGCAAGCCAGTCTTTGTCAAGCAGCCGCCGGGCTACGAAGTCCCGGGACGCGAAAGCGACGTCTACGAGCTGCGCCGCGCCGCCTACGGACTTCCTCAGTCTGGCCGCGCGTTTCACCTTTGCGTCAAGACAAAACTCGACGAGCTCAACTTCGTTTCCATCTCGGACAATGTTACGCTCTACGTCGGTCGTCGCAAAGGTGACTACGTCCTCTTCATTCTGTACGTCGACGATGGACTCATCGCCGGCAAGAAGGACGTCGTCGAAGACGTCATCGGTCAGCTCCAGGAGGAGTTCGACGTGACGTTCAAGGGCGCCGTCAATGGTCGCGTCTTTCTCGGTCGTGACATCGACTTCGATCCGGACTCCGGCAAGACCGTCGTCCGCGTGACGAGCCAAATTGCCAAGGCTCTCAAGCTTCACGGCTTCGAAGATGCCAAGGTCGTCCACATGCCGATCCAGCCAGGCATCGTCTACAAGTCGTACGCCGGCGCAGCGATCAATCCTTGCGAGTACCTCTCTGCAGTTGGCTCGCTTCTCTTCATCGCGACGACCCGTCCCGACATTCAGTTCGCGGTCGGAATCGCGAGTCGCTTCTCTTTGAATCCCGGTCCGAAGCACTGGGATCTCGTCAAGCGCATCTTCGCCTATCTCAAGGCGACGACCATGGTCGGACTCAGCATCGGAGCCGACAGGTCGAACGGCGGAGATCTCGTTGCGTACGTCGACGCCGATCACGCCGGGGACGTCGAATCGCGTCGCAGCACGACTGGAGTCGTGGTTCAGCTCGACGGCTCAACCATCCATACGGTCTCTCGTCGTCAGCAGTCTGTCCAGCTCTCGACCTTTCAGGCGGAGCTGAGTGCCATCTCAGTTGCTCTGACGGAGCTCGAATGGTACTCGTCGATCATCTCTACGCTTCCCATCGGCAACAGCGCACCCCTGCGTATCCTGAACGACAACAAGGCAGGCGTCGACGCGCTCCATTCTCCTACCTGTATGGAGGAGAAGAAGCAGCATGACGTCAAGCTCAAGTTCGTCCGGGAGCAGATCGAGCGCGGATTCGTCGAACTCAAATGGATTCCAGGAGTCGACAACATCGCCGACCTCCTCACAAAGGCGCTTCCAGCTCGCCGCGTCCTCGAGCTCGGCAAGAAGCACGGTCTCGTCGGATGGCTGACGGATGGAACTTGGGGTGCCTGTTAGGAGGAGTGTCGGGAAGTACGGAGAGTTGTGGTCGGGAGGAATTTCGGAGGAAGTTTTGTTCCGGCGAGTCCGGAGGTCCGAGGACCATGTTCACTTTCATCATGTTTCCCTCTTTCTTTCCTTCTCCTCACCGACGTTTACACTTCTCTCTAGGTAGATATGATTTCGCTTGTCTTTGCATACTCACCGACGTTTACACTTCTCTCTAGCCGCTGCGGGAAACCTACAGGCTTCAGCACTTGCGCCAACAGAGAGGGACTGAACACCGGTCCGAAGCTCGAAAGCCTCTCGGTTGCCCCTTGCTCTCTCAAAAGCAAAGCCAGTGGTGCAAGGAGATCTCTCACGTCTTCACAATGATTTAAGAGTGAGAAGTACTATACATCTCTTATAAGTGCCATGCGAGGCACAACAAGGCCATCAAGCACTCAGGTGTGCAACCACGAAGCCGGGTCGGCGCACAAGGAAACGCGAGTATCCTCGGGCACAAGTCAGGGGATCTATCACGGATGATCAGTGCACCCACCCTGGGCGAGGTGGGCTCTCCCATGCACATGCGCTCAAAAGATGAGTGCGCCGACGAGAGGTGGCAAGTTTTTTGAGCTTCGGAACAGCATCGGGGATTCTCGCAGGCACCGTTTGCACCGGTGCGACGTCAAAAGGGTCAAATAAGACATTGCATCGGCGAATCAAATGGTCGCGGCAAAGCGGGTCAATCGCCCGCGATTGAAGGGCTCTCCGCAGCTGGTACCGGCCTTGGAAGACCGTCGCAAACGTGGTATGGCGACAGTCTCGGGACTCCTGATGTGAACGTGATGCTACATGCGTTGTCTTTAGTTGTCGCTCAGAGCGCCACAACTGGCGGAAACCTGATCTCCATGCGTTTGCGGTACGCCGCGGAGGTGGATATCGTGTTCCCGCGCACGCTCAGGTTGACCCCAGGCTCGGACTTGATGAATTGCAGCCACCGAAGTGACCGTCGTCAAGGAATGCTTCTGCGCCAAGGAAATAAGCTCTGTAAGCGACGGAAGCGTTTGGGAGGTGGCCGCTTAATGTTTCGATTGCGCCGAAGCAAGCGTACGAAAAGTAGCGGAAGTTGCGAGCAGTCAGCGAGTGACCCACTCCGCGCCTGACTTAGCCCCCAACGCCGCCAGCGAGCAGCGCCGGAGCAATATGCTTGGGTTTCTGAAAAGGGTGGTCCGAACCAAGTTCGGAGAGAAACTGACAGCGGACGAACGGCTTCGTCGACGTTCCAAGCGGGCTAGCGCGCCTGGCTTAGCCGCTGCCGCCTGCAAGCAGCGCCGGAGCGGCGAGGATGCGAGTGGGAGCCGAGCTGAGCTGCAGGCGAGACGAGGCAGCCAGCTAGCTTCCGAACGGGGTGACCGGGCGAATTCCGGACGTGAATGCAAGGATTGCCTGCGACGACATCGAAGGGGGATCTAGCTCATCGGCAGAGTGCGAAGCTGCCCCTTCCATCATAGCCAAGGGACGTGCTATAGAGAGCGACACACTGCGCTCTGCAGCTGACCCTATGACGTCTGGCACGCCGCGCACTATTGTGTACTGCAGCTCGGCTGCTCAGCTGGTTCCCTTGCCTCTAGCGCGTGTCCGTGAGAGCTGATGTCCGACTCGTGTGCTCTTGCGCATGTCGGTCGACGTGTAGGAAAGAAAAGTTTTCTAGCCGCGCTAGCCGGGAAGAGCTGCGGCGAAGCTGAAAGCAAGCGAGGGGAAGCAGGAGCAGCGGAGTGGGCCAGCAGGCAGGCCGAGAGCAGTAGCGCACGAGCTCACGTACCATTTCGAGCATATGGGGTTCGAGTATAGAGTGAAGAGGGAAAGTGGACGGGAACGACAGACGGGGACGTCGACGTCGAAGAGCAGCTCGCGGTTGTCCAGACACGCTTATCGCGCACAGTCAAGCAGAGCTTTACCAGTGACCTGCGAGGTATACTCACCCTTCTACGACCCTCTGCACCCAGTCGCTCTCCCTACCTCGAGCCACTTTGTCGAGCCGGCTCGCACTCCACGACCCACTTTTCTCGCCTCGCCGGTAGCCGACTCGAGGCAAGTCCGAGACTAGGCAAGACACGCTCCGCAAACATGTCGACGTGGGCCAAGCTCGCTGCAAACTCGCCCGAGGGCGCGCCCGACGCTGTCGCTGCCGACAAGCCCGCCGCCGTCGAGCAGCAGCCTTCCGCTTCGACGTCGGCAAAGACGACGGCGACGCCGCCGCCAGGGGCAGCAGCCCAACGCAGGCAGTCGACCTCCAAGCCCAAATCGAACGGTCCTTCCAAGGCTTCGACGTCCGACAACTGGCGCGCCTCGGCAAAGGCCAACACTGAAACTTCGGCACAGCCTGCCCGCTCGTCCGACCAGCGCACCTCGAACGCAAAGCACAAGGCAGAGAGCGCGACGACCGACGACGACGGCTGGGAAAAAGTGACCAAGAAGGAAAAGGCTGCGCCAGCCAGCACGCAGTCGCGGGCGAAGAAGCAGGCCAAGGAAGGCGGCGGCAAGAAGGGCGACGCTCGGAGAGCCGGCCACGAGTCGAGCGGAACCGAAGAAAAGGGCAGCAAGGGGGCATCCAAGGGGCAGGGCGCGGCAGTCAACGGCCACAAGGAGGCGACGGCGAGCGCGCAGACGAAAAAGGACGCGCCGACGACCGCAGTCCGGCCTTCGCTGAAACCGGCACAGAGCTGGGCAGACGACGACGGTTCGGGCCGGTTGCCTTCGCCCAATTTCGGTGCCACTGCTTCTCCGGCGACCGTGCCCATTGCCGCTCTCCTCGGGGCGGACGACCACGTCGTCGAAAACCTCGCTTTGCCCCCTTCCGCTACCGCATCTCGAACCGAATCCCCGCCGACTCCGAATCCTGACGCATCTTCCAATCCCGCCGTCGAGATCACTCCGAGTGACAATCAGCCCGCCGCCGCCGCCGAGGCCAAGCCGGCCGTTCCCAAGGTCAACGTCTGGAGCGTGCGAAAGGAGCAGCTCGCTCAAGCCGCACCCGTGACGGCCGGTACCGAAGGCAAAGAGCAGAAAGCCCCCGCACCGGCGGCCGCCAAGGAGAAGGAGAAGAAGGAAGAACAACCAAAGAGCAGCAAGAAGGACGAGGCAAGGCGGTCTCAGCAGCCGAAAAAGTCGACCGCAGCGAACGAGCCGACAACATCATCAAAGGCAAAGGCGCCCGCGGCTGGTGCGCGGCAGAGCGGTAGCAGTGCTGGCTGGTCTTCAACTTCGAGCGTGAAGCAGAAGGGACCGGTGGTAGTGGCGGGCGAGGACGCCACGAGCTGGCCCGCTCCGGTCGAGGCCGTCAAGGAGTTGGACGAGGCTGCCAAGGCGAAGCAGGATCAGGAGAGCAAGCCCAAGGCGTCCAGGGCATCTGGAGCGCAGCAGCAGCAGAAGAAGCAGAAAGGTGGGTGATTTCGCATATCGAAGAGCCGTTCAGACCGGCGATCGGGGAACTGACGTTCTGCACGGCACGCAGGCGGGAAGAAGTGGGTCCCGCTCAAGACCGAGATCACGGTCGCGCCGGCGGGCTCCAAGTCTCGAGGCAAGGGTGCAAAGGCAGCCGAGACCAAGGCCGGCTCGGAGAAGAAGGGAGGTGCAGCGTCCGACTCGCCGTCGAAGGGAAAGTCGGCCGCTGCAACATCGCAGCATCCTCTGCCCGCCAAGCCGACAGCGGCTGCCGTTGCCTCCTCCTCGGCAGTGCCCACTTCCCCTTCCAAGCAATCGACTGCCGCCGCTGCCTCGACGGCTGCTGCCACGGGAACTGCGCAGTCGGCGGCCGGCTCTACACCGGCTTCGCCTTCGGGTCCGAATTCGTCTCAGCCTTCGACCGCGTCAGACGCAGCTGCCGTCACGCCGGCTACGACTGCGGCGTCTTCGGCCAGCGGCGCGGAAGGCATTTCTTCTTCTTCGGCGCCTGCTCCGCCGCAATCGGCATCTTCCGCCGGCCACGGTCATGGTCATGGTCAGCAGGCCGCTTTCGGTGCACGTGGTGGACGCGGACGTGGAGGCGCTCCCACGCGAGGCGCACGCGGTGGCCGAGGAGGAGGTCCCCTGCCCGCCAACAACCAGAATCGGTTCTTCCAACAGCAGCAGCAGCAGGCCACGATGCAAGCTCTCGGCTACGTGCCCGTTTCCGCCGATCTCGACCCATCTGGTACCGGCGTCCTCGATGCATACGGCAACCCCGTACCGGTACCGGTCATCAACCCGGCAGCAGGTCCGGTCCAGATCGACCCGCGCATGCTCGACCCGACACGGTATTGGCTCCTCGGCCAGATCGAGTGGTGGTTCTCGGTCGACAACCTCTGCCGCGACCTCTTCCTCCGGCAATCTGTGAGTGGATGCTGGGTGTCCGGCCAGTCATGGTTTTGCGCAAAGTGTCCGGCTGACCCTGTTGTTTCTCTCTCGCAGATGGACACTTCAGGCTGGATCCCGATTTCCCTGATCGCCTCCTTCAACCGCATCAAAAACTTGACCAGCGATATCAAAATCGTTGTCGAGTGCATGCGGATGACTCCCCTGCTTGAAGTCTCGCCCAAGGATCGGTTTGTCCGCCTTGCGCAGACATGGCCGCAGTGGGTCTTGCCGAACGCGCAGACGAACGAGGACGTCAAGAAGGATTTTGAGGAAGCCTCGAACCCTTCTGCCGAATCGAAGACGGGAGAAGCGGAACCGGCGGCAGCGACGGCGGAGAAATCGACGGCGCAGCAAGAAGAGTCGGCGTCGCAGTCGAATGAGGACAAGCAAGCCGGGTCGGCGGATGTCCCCGAGCCCCAAGTGAACGGTGATGTCGCCGAAGAGGAGACTGACGCTCGCGAAGAAGCGAGCGAGCCGGCGTCTGAACATCAGAACGAGTCTGCCGTCAAAGCCTCTCCGCCTCCGCGCCGCGGGTCACCGCCGGGTGAGCCCGTTTCCTGCACCAGACGCATTGACCTTGGGACACTCTCTCTGACAACTAGGCTACCACAGCAGCGCCGCATGCCATATCTCCCAAGGCGTCTCTCGCACAGCCCGTCCTCGACGTTGCCGTCTCGGCTGTCGTGACTGTCAGTGCCCCGCCGAAATCGTCTACTTAAAATCGCACAGGATACATCTTCCGTTCCCAGGTCCTCGCTTCCCTCGCATGTACCAAAGCAGCCTCTTCGCGCATCACAACAAACAGTCCAGTCCCCTTAGCATATTTCTCTCTTCTTGCTCGTGCCTGTTTCTTCCTTCTGAGCGTAACTTTCCATATACGTGTTCTTTCCGTGCCTCGTTCTGGCGTACCGCAAAAAAACTCATCTCCCGGATTCGTGGGCTCGTGGGATTGACTGCGATATTTGCGATGGGGCGCGCACGTGATAAGTAGCGCTTTTCTCTACACGGACCGACGTGTGCGGGCTGTGCCATCATCTAGTTGGCGTCCTCCTTATCGGCGTCCTTACTCTCCCTCTCCTGCTGCAGCTTGGCATCGAGGGCCTGCAACTCCTCGGCAGTCTTGAAGCAACGAGCCAGCGGGAAACGGGTGGCAGCGGCAGTCCGGAACTGCTCGAGGTCCGCCGCAGACGACTTCTGCAAGGCTGCGAAAGCGTCGGCAAGTTGCTGTGCGGCACGAGTCAGGGTCAGTCGAACAGGTATTAGACGCATCCCCATCTGCGCAAACTCACCGGCAGGGACGGCTTGAGCGACTCGTTCTGGACAAGCTGCAACAGCAGCGCGTCTGCCGATTCGCCGAGCAGGCTCTTTGCCCGACTGGCGGCAAGAACCCAGGCGGCATCGTTCGGGTGTTGCTGCAAGGAGCTGTCGACAAACTGCGACAATGGAACGTCCTGCGAGACGCCAAGCTCAGACAGTGCGTCGGTGAGAGCTTTGGCGAGGACCGGGTCGGTCGGGGCGGCCGAAGCGGCCTGTTGCGCGACAAAGACGGTGGTGCGCAGGAGAGCCGGAGAATCGGACAAGCTGCGGGCCGTACGGAGCGCCTGCACTGCCACCAAGAGCTTGCCTGAGAGGGGAAGGGGCATCAACATCTCGGGATCAAGCGAATATCAGGACGGTCGGGCTGAGCTCACCTCGGCGGGCCTCGATTTCCGCCTTCAGCCGCCAAGTCTCGGGATCGTACGCGCGCACAAGCTCGAGCGCTTTCACAAAGGTCGATGCGTCGCCGAGGGGATCCTTTGAAGTGAGGTGCGCGATGCCGAGCGGGTCCTTGTCGACGTAGTGGTTCGGACCGGCGGGCGCCTCGTCCTCTTCGACCTCGGTCTTCTTCTCTTCGACGGGTGCGGGAGGCGGGGCAGCGGCTATGGAATAGGGGGCGCACAGATATCAGCACGGCATGCATCTCAAAGTAGGACACGCTCAACTCACCCTTCTTCGCTTTCCCTTTGCCCTTCTTGGCGCTAGCGGCGGCGGCGGCAGCAGCAGCGGCAGCTTCCTGCTCCGCCTTCTCTTTCGCTTCGCGTTCCGCCTTCTCACGCTTCTGCTTCTCCTCTTCCTCCCGCTTGGCCTTCTCCGCTGCTTCCTTCTCGGCCTCACCGTTTTGCGCTTCAGCAGGCAGCTTGATCGACTCGGGCGAGTCATGAAGTCGGCAGTAGATCTGGAAGAATAGGGTTTTCGCGTCAAGTTCAGCTGCGGGAAGTCATACGGGAGACTGATCCAGACGCACCTCGACGGCATTCTTGGAGGCGGCAGCAAATCGAGGGTGATCCCGCAAGTGGTCCTCGAACCGAACCAGGCTGCATCGCGTAGACCGTCCGTTCAGCACGTATACTCACACTGAACTACGGCACACGTAGAAAGATAGACGAGGGAAGCAGGGGTCTATTTGACGCACTCGATGTAGGCATTCAGCGTCTGTTTGCGCAAGCAGTACGCGTGGAAGTCGTACTGGTCTTCGTCCATCTCTTGGAATGCCTGTGAGTATCCGGAGGGTCAGCGACGGAAACAGCGACATACAAGCATCGCTGGTCCGCCCGAAATGGGCCCACCAGCCAGATATGAAGCGCGTCGGCCGAAACTCACGTCAAAGATCTGGTGGTATCGCCTGAGCGCCTTTCCAAGGTCTTCCTTGGCAAGGAACGCGTCGCCCTGTTCCTGCAAGAACCACAAGCACTGCATGTCGACCAAGTCCTCGAGCGGGCTCGGACCTCCCGCGCGAGTAAACATCCCAACGAGGCGTTCCGCTTCGTCCGTCTCTCCCCTCCGGATCGCATACTTGGCCGCTTTCGAGTTGAGGAACCGGTCCTGGCCGTCGAGGGAACGGGCGTGCTCCATCGCGGCCGCGGCGGCGATGGGGTCGCCGGCGCGTTTGAGGATTCGGGCGCGGAGCATGTGCAGGTCGGGGAGGGAGGGGGTGTGAGACAGGGCGAGTTGGAGCGTCGCGAGGGCGACAGAGTGCTGGCCGAGCTGAGAGTAGTGCGAAGCGAGGAAGAAGAGGGTCCAGAGGTACGTCGAGGGCGACTCGACTGTCTCGTCTGTGCGTAGAGCGAGATGCGGCGGGTGCACAGTCAGATGCCTGAACTACTGTCTGCCGAAACATCTCGGAAGTGGCCGGTACGGAGATGCTCACCATCGCCAATGTCGTCCGTCACGACCGCCCCCTTCTCTTCCAATCCCTTCCTAAAGCCCTCGACAATCTCGCCCACAATCTTGGCTTTCGCCTGCCCTTCTTCATTCGGGGTATAAAGCGCCTTGACGTCCGCAAACAGACTCGGGACGCCCTTGCTGAGCGCGTTGAGGAGGTACGTCGCCGTGCGGGACCGGAACCGGTCCGAAGTCGCGGGCAGGAGGGTGAGGATCAGGCGCGGGATCGAGAGCGAGCGGGGGTACTTGGATTGCAGTTCGAGGAGAATCGAGACGGCGTGTTCGCGGGCAGAGTCGTCCTTGGCGTCTGTGAGCGAGCGGGGCGATCGTGTCAGAACCCCTTTTTCTTTGCCTCGGAAGATCTTTCGCCCTGGTGGACAAGGGAGAGAACGCACCACAGTCACCGCCCTTGGCTTGTACGGTCGCCTTGATGTACTCTGTGGACTCGGGATTCTCTTCGAGGAGGACCTCCCATGCCCAGAGCGCCGATTCCGTTCGTCCGACCTTGAGCAAGAGCCGGGCTGTGCGACGAAAAGAGCGGAGATGAGTCTCGATTCTGACGATAGAACATACGTCTGCAGGCACGGATGAATCATGCGCCAAAGTTAAGAGCCGCACCTCGTTGAACCGAGTAGGAAGTGCGGTCGACGATCTGGCCGCTCTTTTCTCCGAGAAAGTCGAGGCAGCGCTCGTACTCGCCGGCTTCTTCGAGGACGCGTGCGTGGAAGAGGAGGGCCTCTCCAAACTCGACGTCGCGGTCCGGCACGTCGCGGAGCATGTCTTCGTAGTAAACGAGGGTCTGGCATGCGGCGGCGTGGCGGCCGGCGAGGTACTGGGCGACGGCGAGGGCGAGCCAGTTCCGGCGCATGCGGGGTTGGGATTTGAGGATCTGGAGTCGGACTGCGAGGTAGTCGTCGTAGTGGCGCAAGTGGACGGCGAGGGTCGAGAGGTCGTTCAAGAGGTTGAGCGAGTCCTGGCGCGCGCAAGTTCGTCGGCAAGGTCAGCCGGGGGTTCATGGTCCCGCCAACACACACACGCACACACCTTTTCGATTTCGCAGGCCTTTTTGTAGCACTTGAAGGCCTCTTCAAAGTTCTTGTCTGCGCGGAGGCAGAGGGCGTAGACGTGCCAGACGATGTGGGAGCCCATGTCGTTCTTGACTCCGCGCTTGACCAACTCGTAGCCCTGCTCCTTGCGGTCTGTGCAGCAGTAAAAGATTCCCTTCATGCAGAGCGACTCTCCATGGTCGGGGTTGTAGTCGAGGACGGGCTGGATCGCTTCGAGACCCTGCTTGTACTGCTTGGTCTCGTACGCGGTCAACGCCTGGCGGAACTTTTCTGCGAGCGGAGGAGGCAGGTAGCGCGGGTGCCCTGGCTCCACGCCCGTGTCGTACACGGCTTGCTGGTGCTGTCCATTCGCGGCAGCGGCTGAAGGAGGAGGTGCCGCCTTGGCGGGTTTGCGGCGGGGAGGCATGGCAGGCGGTTCGCACGGGGGCACGGCTTGGCGATCCGACAGCACTCGTCTCTCAGCACGGAGCGTCTCGAAATGCAAGGGAGCGTCGAGCGGCTCGGAGGGAGCGACGAGAGGGACGCAGACGGACGCCGCGGAGACAAGGCGGACACTGGACAGCACTCCCAGAGTGCGGGTCTGACGCTTCGGGAGGCTCTCATACATCGTTCAAAACTCCTAGCCTTGATTATTACCCACCTCCGAAGCCATAGAGAGCGACTTGGTTGACGCGGGAAAACCCTCTTGCTCGACGCGTCGCGGCTCGTCTCTCTCAACCTCTGACCTCTACTCGCTCTCCCCCTCGAGAGCCTGCTGCTGGAACCGCACGTGCGATGGCTCGAAAGAAGGCTGCCGCCGCGCCCGCCGAACCGCCCAAGCAGCGCCTCGTGCTCGAGGGAGCGCTGCACCACTCGTCGTCGTCGAAGGGCGGCGCGGCAGGTTCGCACGCAGAGCTCGTCAAGCGCCTCACGAGCGTGCACGACCAGCTCCGAGACTTTGACCAGGACACGGTCGACACCTCGTCCCTCGACCGCTGCGCCCAAGAGCTCGTCGACCCGACCCTGCTCCTCCACAAGGACAAGTCGGTCAAGGCCCTCGTCGCCGCCTGCATCGTAGACATTCTCCGCCTCTATGCCCCCGAGGCTCCGTACACGCCCGCTCAGCTGCACGACCTCTTCGAGTTCTTGACCAACCAGCTCAAGTACGCCGGAGACCCGAAAGACCCGAACCAGCCCGAGCACTTTTACGTCGTCGACTCGCTCGCGAGCGTCAAATCGATCGTCCTCGTCTGCGACCTCGACCACGCCGACCAGCTCTTGTCCCGCATCTTTACCGTCGTGTTCGACACCGTCTCGTCCCAGACCCCCAAGAACGTCACCCTCGCCCTGAGCGACATCCTCCTCTCGCTCCTCGACGAGGCCACTTCCATCCCGACCGGCGTCATCGACGCCCTCACGGCCCAGTTCATCCCTCCCCGCGCCAACAGCTCGCGCGCCAGCAAGGGCAAAGACCGCGCATCGGGACCGGACAACGACGACAACAACAGCACGGAATCGGCACACGAACGCAGGGCCGCGTTCCGCCTCGCGGTCGATGTCGCCCGCGCCGCGAGTGACAAACTCCAACGCTACGTTACTCAGTACTTTAGCGAGACGGTCCTCGCTTCCGTCAACGGAGGCAACGGGGTTCGGGGAGCTCGAGGTGGCGGCAACGGCGACGACGACGATGAGGAGGATGATGAGATGTCGGAGCCCGAGTCGAGCGCAGACGACGAAGATGACGAGGGCGCGGGACGCGGGCGAGGTCGCGGCAAGCGGAGAGCCAAAACGAAAGCGCGCGCCAAACTCGCAAAGGACTCTTCCCACTTTGTTCCCGGCGGAGGCCGCAACAACGGAATCGAGACGGGCGAGTACGCCTCCCTACCCGCACAACTCGTCGACGCGCATCGCCTCATCCGGTCCCTGAACCGACACGTCCCCGCTCTCCTCCTGAACGTGATTCCCCAACTGGCCGAAGAGCTCACCTCGAACGAACCCCTCCTCCGCATCCTCGCGACCGATTTCCTCGGTCAGATGCTCGGAGAACCGGTCGGGAGGGGAGACCTGGCCAAGCATAACCCGGCGGCGTGGAAAGAGTGGCTCAAGAGGGCGAGGGACAAGGACTCGAAAGTCCGGATAAAGATGTGCGACCGCCTCGAGCCGATCTGGAGGGAACATCCCGAACTCGCGCAAGACGTCGAAGGTCAGTCTCGCTCTCTCTCTCTCTTCTACCGACATCGAATAACAGGTTCGAGTAGTTGGGAACTTGCGGCATGGGAGTGTGGCTGACGATTCCGCTCGACGCGTTTCATGCATGAACAGGAGTCTGGACCTCTTGCCTCCTGATCGATCACGACGAGAAGGTTCGACTCGCCGCGTGCGGCGTGATTGATGGCGTCGAGTATGAGATGGCCAAGCATCACGTCTCGAAGAGGGCGTTGCAGGCGCTCGCGGACCGGTTGACGGACAAGAAGGTACGGATCGGCGATGCTCCTCTCTCTACTCGAGATGTTTTCAGCTCGATTGGACAGCGCAGTCTGTCGCACGTGTGGGTGGGGGATGGAGACTGATGAATGGGCGTTGCATCCTCATAGGAAAAGGTCCGAATCATGGCGTTCCGTACCCTCGGACAGCTGTACGATTCGGCGTTCACCGACATGTAAGCTCGCTCTCTCCTAAAATAGCCCCCGTGACAAGCGCTGACGCCGCTTTCGGCGCGGAATGCAGCGAGAGCGGGGACGAACCGGCGTACAATCACTTTGGCTGGATCCCCGCCCGTGTGCTGGACAGTGCGACGTTCACCGAAATGGGGCAAACGAATGCGTGAGTGATTTCTATTAGCGTTACGAGAACGAGCGGGGCCTTGTGTGTTGACGCGTCTCTCCCGCATGCCGGACCGCAGCGTTCCGCAACGGAATCTGGTCGTCGCCACCTTTGCCGACTACATCACTCCGCTGCCGGAAGAGAAAGAGGTCGACGACGTTGCCTCCTGGGTGGACCGGTTCCTGCTCGTCGAGAGCTCGCTCGCGACCGAGCTTCAGCGCGCGGCGCTCCTGCACCATACGCACTTGGCCGAGAAGGTCCAGGGCAGCATCTGGGGTGCTTACCTCGAGGCATGTCAGAAATACAATGTGCGTCGCTCAAAGGACAAACTCTCGCGCATGCTATGGAGATGCACGAGCTGACTGTACTGCGCTGGCATTTGTAACAGGGCGGCTTGGTCGACGACAAGGTGACGAAAGACGCGCTCAAAGTCTTTCTCAAAAAGGTCGTCGCAGGTATCGCAGGTACGTCCACTGGCCGTCCGTTCCTCTTCACCAGATCTGTGCTGATCACAATGTCTCGAAACCTACAGCTCAAATGCCTGATCCGGAAAAGGCGACGAACGACCTCGACCATTTCGCGCGAGAGAACGAAGCTCAACTGTACCGCGAGCTCAAGGTCATGCTCGACCCGCAGACGGACCTTAAAGCCTTTGTCAAGAACCGGCGCGATTTCCTCAAGCGCGTCGGAAAGTTCAAAAGCACGGGCGAGAGCGTCGCGAACACCTTTTCGTGCTTCATCCGCCTCGCCTGCTACGTCTTCATCAACCGCTCGAGCATCCCGCAGCTACTCAAGCGAATCGCCATCTCGTCTCGCGACCAACTGGATCCGCTCGGTCAATCGGCATACCGCGTGCTCCACTACATCACCAAGCACCGCCCAGTCCTGTACCGCGCGCACATCGCCGAGCTCACCAAGATGCTCGTCGACACGTCGCTCAGCAGCGAGACTCACCTGCTGGTCATCCACGCGCTCACCAAGTACAAGCGGTTCTCCGGCTCCGCCTACTCGATCGATGCAAAGGTCTCGAAGCGGGCAACCGAGTTGGCCAAGGGCGACGACGAACGGATCGCAAAGCAGGCCGCGACGTTGATGGCTTTCGACGAAGGGCGCACGAACACTGTCCAGGACCTGATCGACGTACGTGTTATTTGTTTATGCCCTCGCTCGCAGGCTCGTTCTCACTGCTGACACTCTTGGCGTGATCAGTACTTGACGGATCAGCTCGACACGGCTTCGCCCGAAGAGCTCGTCCCCCTCTTTGCCGCACTCGCCCGACTCGCACGATACGCCCGTGAAAGCTTCGAGCCTAAGTGCGACACGGTCGTCAACTCGGCCTTGCAAGTGCTGACTCGACCCGGCGGAGAAGACGAGGTGAGCTCCACCGCGTCAAGTTGACGTAGCTCTCAAACTCCTACTGACGCGAACGGATGATCTAGGCGTCCGAGGAAGCGTGGTTCGAAGACGACTCGACTCCGCCACTCACGCGTGCTCGGATTCTCGCCGTCAAGATCCTCCAGAATCGTTGCCTCGCTTACGCAAACACGAAGCAAGCCGGAGAGGTCGCAAAGCCGATTGTCGACACCTTGTGGCCGCTCCTCAAACAGTACGGAGGCGGTCAAGATACCTACAGGTGAGTTTAACAGCGAGCTGATCATCGGAAGTTCGCTCTTGAGACTGAAACATCTCGCTTTTTGCAGCCTGGCGGTCTCGTCCAAGATCCGGCTCGCCGCCGCGCTAGCCTTCCTCAAGCTCCTTGCGACTCAAGACAGGAGCTACAACAAGGGGATCATCGCCCCGAGCCGGTTCGAGACGCTCTCGCACATCGCGCAAGATCAGACCTTTGAAGTTCGCGAGAGTTTCCTCCGGAAGCTTCTCACGTACTTGCGACACGGTCGCATGCTGCAAGGCGTCGCTGCTCGATTCAACATGGTCCTCTTCCTGGTCGCACACGAGCCCGAGGATGACCTCAAAGAGGCCGTCCTCCAGTTCGCGCGCGCGCGGCGAAGATTGCCCGACGGTGAGCCCATCATCATCCTCACTGGTCCGCCTTGCGCGTGCTCATCGCAGATACTTTTGGTCGCGCAGAAGAACGGCAAAGCTTGTGGGAGTTGCCTTTCGTCCGCCTTATTCACTTGCTCGCCCACCACCCCGACCTCGACTTTGAGGGCGACGACATCGACCCGGACATCGTCAAAATGGGCGCGAAGTAAGTCTTCCTTGTTGCTATAGACGCCAGATCGATACTTTAACCTGTTGAGCCCCTGCAGATATATCGAGGAATATCTCGAAATCTTTGCCACCGCCGAGAACATTTCGTTCCTGTACAGTCTCGCCTTGAAGCTCAAGACCGTGCGGGACCGACACGACCGCCGCTACGACCGAGTACGGTTCTCTCTTCCTTTGTGCGCGACGGCAGCAGTTGCTGACATGCTGTTGAACCGGCGCGCAGAATCTCTATCTCCTCTCCGAGCTTTCCCAGTACCTCATTCGCAGCCTCGGCGCCCGTCACAGTTGGCCGATTCCAACCTACCCCGCCCAGATCGCTCTCCCGACCGACATTTTCGAGGCCATCAAGGACGATGACGAATGCCGCCGAATCGTCAAGAAAACGTACCTCGACGAGGACGTACTCCGCAAGCTCGAGGCCAAGTCGGAGAAGAAACGCGGAGGCAGCGCTGGCAAGAAGCGCGTTCCGGACGGAGCAGCGGACGGCGAAACCAAGCCGAAGAAGCGTGTCAAAACGTCGCCCCCGGCTAAGAAGAAAGCCGGTACTGCACCGAAGCGCAAGGCGGCGGCCGCAAAGAAGAAGAAGGTCGACAAGTGGGACTCGGACGCCGAAGACGAGGAAGACGAGCTCAGCTCGGAGGCATCGGACGAGGACGAGGCCGACTCGGACGCCGAAATCGTCGCCAGGTTGACGCCGAAACGACCGTCCGCCCCCAAAATGACGCGCGGACAGCGAGGCGGCCTTCGGTCGCATCAGAGTCCGACTGCGAAGCCGTCGTCCACGGCGCCCAAGGGCAAGGGCTCCGTTGTCGATGTCGAGGAAGAAGAGGAGTCGAGCGACAAGATGAGCATCGACAGCCAGGACGACGACGAGGAAGAAGAAGAAGAAGTTGTAAAGCCCTCCTCTCGCAAGGCACGAGCTGCAAACGGCACTGCCCCTCGCAAGTCGCCCGCCAAGACCAAGAAGCAACCGGTAAAGGCCTCTCCGACCGCGAAGAAGGGCAAGAAGGCGGCGGCGTCCGAAGCGGCGGCGCCAGGCAAGACGCGCCGAGCACTCCGAGGTCTCGCCGAACCGCGCAAGCTCAAGAAGACAGCAGCAGTAGCGGTGGATGAGCTGAGTGATGTCGGCGAGTCTGGAGACGACGACGAAGACAAGGAGAACGAGAGCGAGTAGGGACGGGCAGGTTTTTTTGCGGTTTGCGTGCAGATGTTGTCGTGTCGGGACATATCAGTCAGGCGGTGGCCAGTACTATCGGTTTTTGCATGGCAAATGTTGTTCCAACACTGTTTCACACTTGGTGGTGGGCACCACCGAGTCTGTCGTACAAGTGACTACCAGCCAGTCTCGAGCAGGATCCGTGCGAAAGCGTCGAGATTGACGCTTCCCTTGCTCCGCGCGGCATATTCGAGCATCTCGTTCAGCTGGAGTGGAACAGTCCGTCAGTATGGATGAAGGTGAAGCAGCTCAACTCGATCGGGCTCACGTCGCCGTCGGTCATCTTTTCCTTGAGGACGCGACAAGCTCGCTGCAACTCGAGCAAACTGATGTTTCGCTCCCTTTGCGGGAACGCGAGCTGCGGCGACTCTTCAAAGAACAAGTCGAACGTGTCGGACGCCGCGGCAATGTCTCTCGGCGAGAGAGGCTGTGTCGGATCGATCGCGCGACGGCCACGTTTGGACTTTTTCTGCTGCTTCTGCGCTGTTTTCGAACCGGATTGACCGCCTTTAGACGACCGTCCGCCGTACTCGTCTTCTTCGGCGTCCGAGCCGGAAGGGAAGGGAGATCCCTCGTCGTCGACGTCGTCCTCGAAATCGTCCGGGAGCGCCTCGAGAGCGGCGAGTTCTTCCGTGGCCGGCGGAGCAGCTGCCTCTCCTTCGTCCGGTACCGGATGCGCGCGAGTCGCTCGGCGCGATGGCTGCACCCGAGTCGGCTCTTCGGCTTTGAGTGCCGCTCCGCGCCGCAAACGGCGACTCCCCGCGCCTTGCGACTCTTCCTCGGCGACCGGCTCGTCACGGTACTCGTCCAGCTCATCTTCGTCTTCTTCCTCGTCGTCACTTCCGAGAAGGACCTGACACGCCTCGCGGAACCGATCCCGCTGCACGCTCTTGCCGCCTTCGGCGTCCTCGTCGTCACTCGCGACTTCTTCAAAGAGCGCCATGAGTTCGGCGCCTTGCAGGCCGACGCGATGCAATCCGAGGGAGCGGAGCGCGGTCGGGATGGAGATCAAGGCGATCCGGTCAGGAGGCGGTGGTGCGTTCGGGTCGGGCAAGGGGAGGAGGTTGTTGTCATTGGATTCCGTATCAAAGCCGGCCGGGACGTCGGGGAGCGGGAGGAACCCTCCGGCCGAGGCAAAGTCGAGGTCTTGTTGCATCTGGTTGGCTTCTGCTGCCGTCATCGAGTCGGGAACGGGTAAGAACCCTCCTCCTCCTCCTCCTCCTGCTGAGTCGTCTTCTTCCGGGAAGAAACCGCCTGCTTCTGTCGGATCGGGCAGGAACCCACCGCCGCCGCCGTCGTCGTCGTGAACTGCTAGGTCGGGCAGGAGGAACCCTCCGCCAGAGCTTTCCGTCGGTGCTGTAGTCGGATCTGGTAGAATTCCTCCTCCCGCATCATCGTCATCGACGGGCATGAACCCTCCTCCCCCGAGAGGCTCTGGCAAGAAGCCGCCCCCTCCAGCATGTGCACTAGTGGACGCTGCCTCGGGGCCTGCAATCGCGACCGCTTCCATCATCTCGTCCTCGTCCTCCTCTTCGTCATCGCGCACGACTGCCCTGTTCCTCTCTCGTCGCCGCGGTGCGTCGGCTCGAGTTGCGACAGCGCCCGCCGCTGCTGCGTTGAAAGCTCTGTCGATGGCAGCCAACCGTTTCGCAGCGCGACCTGCATCGTCGCCTTGTCGAGGTCGACGGCGAGTACTCATAGTCTTTGGCTGGAGATTCCGTCCGAGTCAATACGCGCGCCCGTGGGTTAATCTCTTGCCGCAGTGACCCGTGCTTACCATTAATGTCTCGCTGCGACCTCGTTCGGGGGGCTGACGTGGGTGCGAACAGACGCGCTGCGGCTGCGGCGGTGCGGTTACTTACAAGTTTTTCTAGAGGCTAATTCGGGGTTATTCAAAGGCTAAATCAAGCCGGCCGAACCTGTGATCGGATCGGCGGCGCGCCACCTCTTCGGCAGCATGACGCGGGTCGACTTCGCTCTCTCGCAACCGCTCCTCCCTCTTCAGCTCTCATACATAAGCCATATCGCCGAAGAGCTACGAGTGACTGTTGCCGGACTCGCACCCGTACCGCCCGACCTCCCTTTCGCTCGCTCCTCTGATCACCTCTCGCGCACACAACATGTCTCTGTCGACGCACATCAACGCCGAAAAGGTCCTCAAGGCCTCGCGCGAACACTCGCACAAGCATGGAAGGCCTTCCGTCCATGAGCTCATGAGCCGCGACAAGCCCGGTCACTACGACCTGCCGCCCGTAAGTTTACCTCGCCGCACGTGGCTGCCGAGACCGCCTCGGAAGGATTCCACGCGGAGCTCTTCCACCCTTTGAGCAGAGCAACCATCGAGCTGAAAGAACTCCCCTGCGCACAACAGTCTGCCGACCGTTACGAGACCGAACCGATCCCGAAATATTCGATTCCGAGCAAGGGCGTCCCGCCTCACGTCGCTTACGATTTGGTCAACTCGGAGCTCGCCCTCGATGGCAAGCCCTTGTAAGTCTCCTCCCCCGAACGAGGAGTGTGTCGCCGCGAAGAAGGACGCAGGCTCGGCGGCAAATCAACATCTCAGGAGCGTGGTTGCTGATCTTGTTACTTCTGCTTCAAACAGCACCAACCTGGCCTCGTTCGTTCACACCTCGATGGACGAGTACGGTGACCGCCTCACGTTCGAAAACCGTGCCATCAACTTGATCGGTGAGTCTTCTCGAGACGAACTTGCCTGAGCGATTGCTGATTGCATACCTTGCCCCCCTTCGTAACTCACGGTAACATAGACGGTGACGAGTGTAAGTCCCAAAATGAAGAAGTAGTCGAAATGCGGTCGAAAAGACTGACGAACCTCATTGCACCCGATCCAGATCCTGCGACGCAGGTTCGTTCAGCTGTTTCCGCCCTGAATGCAGCGAGGACCTAGCTGATTTTTTTTGTTTTACAAGCACAGATGATCCACGCTCGCCTCGTCTCGATGGTCGCCAAGCTCTGGCACGCCGCTGACCAAGGCGAAGACGCCACTGGCTGCGCGACGACTGGCAGTTCCGAGGCGGCTCAGCTCGGCGGACTCGCGATGAAGAAACGCTGGCAGGAACGCAGGAAGGCTGAGGGGAAATCGATCCACGAGCCCGGTCCCAACATCGTAAGTCGGTCGAGGCTCATTTGGCTCCCCCCAAGAAGCTTGACTGATTTGCGGGTCCGCATACGCAGGTCATGGGCGCCAACGCTCAGGTCGCCCTCGAAAAGTTTGCTCGTTACTTCGATGTCGAAGCGCGCATGGTCCCGGTCGATGCTTCGACGAATTACGTTCTCGACCCGAAGCGCGCCATGGAATACGTTGACGAGGTGAACCGATCCGACTCGCTTGCGGACTCAGCAGAGGATTAAACTGACCATCGGGGCCGCAGAACACGATCGGCGTGTTTGTCATTCTCGGCTCAACTTACACCGGAACTTACGAGTCCGTTCAAGGAATGAGCGACCTCCTCGACGAGTACGAGGCCCGGACGGGCGTGTTTGTTCCGGTCCGTATTCTCTCTCCTCTGCTCCGAACCGTCAGACCCGGATTCTGATTGATCTCTATCGGTCATCAACAGATCCACGTCGACGCCGCTTCGGGTGGCTTCTTTGCTCCGTTCGCCACCCCCTCGCTCAAGTGGGACTTCCAGCTCCCGCGCGTCGTCTCGATCAACGCCAGTGGTCACAAGTACGGCAAGGCCTACGTCGGTGTCGGAATCGTCGTCTGGCGTGACAAGAAGCACCGTGAGTTCTGCTTCCCTGCGCTGGCTGCATCCTCATGTCTGCGGTCGAGCTGACACTGCATTGAAATTCACCAGTTCCGAAGGATCTGGTGTTCACTCTCACCTACCTCGTGCGTCTCGAAAAGCGTTATCCCTCTTGCCGTGGACGACCTCACAGAACGCTTTCCCTGAGTATAAGGTCGCAACGTTGACTGTGTTGACTGTCGTGCAGGGCTCGGTTGAGCACAGCTTCAGTCTGAACTTGTGAGCCATTCGCCTCTTCTTGCTCTTTTCACCGGGAGGCCTCGAAACCGAGACTGAATCGCTGACCACTCCCCACTTCACAGCTCGCGACCGGCAGCCCCTATCATTGGCTTGTTCTACAATATGATCCAACTCGGCTTTGAGGGGTACCGCAAGATTGCGCTCCACGACGCCAAGAATGCTCGCCTCTTTGCGACCGCCCTTGAAAAATCAAAGTGTAAGTGGACCATTGGCGCGAATCCCTTCGGGCACTGACAGCGAGGAGCACCTTTTGGCAGACTTCAAGGTCATCTCGCTGGGCCACCACCGCGCGAAGGAGACCTCTTTGACTGAGAAGGTCAAGGAAACGGCCGGCATGGCCGACTCGATCGACGCGTACATCCCGACCCTGCCGGTCGTCGCCTTCATGTTCTCGGACAAGTTCAAGCAGGAGTACCCGCACGTCAAGCAGGTCAGCATCCAGAAAATGCTCCGCCAGCGCGAGTGGATCGTTCCCAAGTGAGTTTCCTGCTCTTCCGTTGGGATTGCTCCATCACTCCAGTTGGGATGCGGCACAGGCCAACATAATGAGGCCCGATGTGCATGTCCTATGCAGTGAGATGCCGTAGCGGAAGAGCACGACTCAAATGTGCAGCAATCTCGAGACTGACGAATATTCGCATCTCCTGCAGCTACGACCTCCCCCCGAACGCCCAGAACGAAGAGGTCCTCCGCGTCGTGTTCCGCGAAAAGTTCACCGAGGATCTCACCGAACGCCTATTCAGCGACATCATCGACATTACCGAGACCCTCATGAAGGGCGAGAAGGAGAATTCTTCCCACGAGCACGTCGTTTCCCACGCCAAGGGTCAGACGATGCACGAGAAGCTTGCCGCAAGCCACGGCGAGGGCACCAGGCCCGTGAGTACAGCGTCGCGCGTTTGCAGATTGCGGCGCGTTGAGATCTGCTGGAGACCTTGACCGCTGAGCCTGTTTTGCCTCCCCTCCCTTTACATAGGTTGGCCACGACTCGGTTTGCTAAAAAGGACACTAGTCTGTAGTCAGTGGAAGCTCTGTAGATCGCCGCTTGGAAGTGAAGTTTACACAAGTGGACCACGAGATTCCGCCAAGATGTAAGAAGAGGAAGTAGAGTACGGGGAGGGTCGCGCGACAAACGGACGACGACAACAACATGAGGGGAACGGAAGGGAAGGCAGAGGATATGGTAAAGCAAAGAAGGTGTAAGAGAACCGAAAAACTAGAAGGGGTCATCATCACCAAACAGGTCGACGTCGTCCAGCTCTGCGAGTGCGGCGATCTCTTTCCGTGCGAGCTCCTCCAGCGCAGACAGCTCTGCCGCCGACTTTAGCTTGGAGCCGCTCGCGGTGCGGACGAGTGGGATCTCCTTCGGCGGCTTGACTCCGACAGGCGCGCCGGGGCGGATCATTTGGCCAGTAACCGGTTTGAGCGATTTCGACGCAGACTTTACCGTGATGGCCGACTTTGCTGTCGCGAGTCCGGGCGGAGGTGCAGACACAGGACGAGTCACATTGCTGGTGCGCTGTAGCGGTCCCCCGGCGGCAGAAGGCATGGACTCGGCTTTCTGAAGGAGCGGAGGAGTGCATGCAGGCATTGGAGCGACGCCGACACTGGGCGAATCGTCCTTTAACGTCTCCGAAAATTGAGAAGTCGAGGGGACGAGAGCGGCGCGAGAGTTGTCTATAGACGGTGGAGGACCATTCGGTAAGAGCGAGTCGACGTCCAGCTGCGACAGTGCCGCCTCGAACGAAAGGTCGTCGTCGTCGAAATAGTCCTCCTCCTCTTCTTCTTCTTCATCGAACTTCGAGACGGGAAGTGGTTTGATGGGATCCGCTTTCGCCGGTTTGACGAGAGCGGGGACGGGAGGCGGAGGCGGCTGTGGTCGTGATGGCGATGCGGCAATTTTCGACGTCGGGGATTCTCCCACTCCTGCGCCTGGGAAGTTTCTCGTCCGACCCGATTTCGTCGCCGAGAGCTTCAAAAGGGTCTGAGCTGCTGGCTTTGTCCGCGCAGCACGGGAAGGCGTTTGTCGAAGAGGGGTGGTTACACGATCAGGTGGATTCGTTGTGGTTGTCGCTTGTCGGAATGGGGAGCCTTTCCAGAGGAGGACAGTCAGCGGCGATAGTCAGCGCCTTAGCAGCACGACTACCACTTACGAGTAGCAGATTTCGCGACGTTTGTGGGTGAAGCCTGGCCGGCCCTGGCAGCCGCGACCGAGGCAGCTCGCGTTCTGCCGAGCGCGGGACTGCCGTGCCCGGCCGCCCGCGCGTGAATCTTCCTCGCGAGTTGACTGAGCGCCTCGAGCGTCTTTGCGTCGAACGGTTCGCTCGAGAGCTGGGGCTGTGCGGCCGCTGCTGCTCTACGCTTCTTTCCGGTGGTCGGTTTTCTCCGCTTCTTCTGCCGGAGTGCCTTTGCGTCGTCGTTCAGGATCCCGCTGCCGGACGGACTCGGTAGAGATGCGTTCGTGGTAGTCCTCTTGAGTTTGGGAGTCCCGTTTGCAGTGACTGCGAGAGAGGGCGAAGGAGCGCCGGATCGCTGAGACGGTCGACGAGGAGGAGGAGCCGCGAGCAACGCTGCTTCGACTCGCGGCGGAGGGGGCGCGCCGTGTAGATCGAGTATAGACTTTGTCTCCCAGTACGCGTACGGCGCCTCTTGCTCCTCGTCGGACCAGTCAGAGTAGGCGAGCATCTCGTCGTCGGTTGTTCGCTCAACACGAAGATGAAACAGCGGCGAGCGGCGTCGTCGTCGCCTGGCCGGGTTCGGGAGCAGCGATGCAGCGGATCTAGTGACTGTATAGCAGGTCTCGAAGCCAGGCTCGTCCTCCTTCCGACGAGTCGCTCATGTGGTCGGATTCAGAGCCTTCCCTCCTTCGAGAGCGAGACATTCTCTCCTTCTCACCCACTCCACAAGTACTGCCCTGACTGAAACGCGCAGAGTGACCCGACACGGCACAAGGTGAGTCACTTAGAACCAATGCGCCGCTCCGGACGCTGATCCCGCATATCCAACAGCCTCGCCCGTCGTGCAATCTTGCTTTCGGAACCTTTTTCATTCTCGACAAGCCGCACAAAACTGCGGGGGAACGATTGAGAGAAGGGAGCATACGAGCTCCGAAGAGCATGGCCTATACTCCCGCGCGGGCCATGAATGGTCACTCGCCCGCCCGAGACGCCAGAAGTCGACTCGTCGCCGTCTTGACTTCTCGTCCGGCCGTCGCCGTCGCTTCGATTCTTCTCACCCTCATCTTTACCTCGTTCCGCACCATCGCCGACCTTTCCGGTCAACAACGATCACGGATACCGCGGCGACTGGTAGAAGGCGCGCCGGACCTTGCGCGCGACTTGACGACGATCCAAGCGACTGCGGCCGGACCCTCGGCCGGCGAAAAACTCCTCATCCTCACTCCCCTTAAGGACGCTTCTCCCTGGCTCGACGAGTACTTTGAGAACCTCGCCCGCCTCACGTACCCTCCGAATTTGATCTCGCTCGCGTTCCTCGTCAGCGACACGACCGACGACACGATCGCGAAACTGGAACGGCGCGCGCGATGGCTCGCCAAGTTGCCGAAAGCGCAGCGGTACGACAGCATCACGATCCTCCAGAAGGATTTCCACTTCAACCTCGGCTCCGAAGTCCGGCACGGATTCGAGGGCCAACCCGTCCGGAGATCGTTCATCGCAAAGGCGCGCAACTGGCTCCTCACCGCTGCGCTCCGGTGGGACCATGCGTGGGTCCTCTGGCTCGACGTCGACGTCGTGCGGTATGATCCCAACATCTTATCAGACTTGATGAGCATTGACAAGGACATTGTCGTGCCAAATACCCTGTACGTGGCCATGCCTTTCTGCGGCTTACACCACGAGTGACGGAAAACTGACTGTTCAAGACTGCCCCTTCGTTTGTCTTGAACCCGCGCTTCTATGGCCTTTGTCTCGTTCTTATTGCGCTGCGATACCCTGTACGACTGCCTTTGCTCGATACGCAGGTGGCACCTCGAGCAGAGTTGGGACTTTTGGGTCAGTCGCACTGACCGGTCCAATAGCCTGGCCACAAACGCGAGGCGCATGTGACGGGTTATGAAGAATCGAGTCGCCTTGACTGACCCGCTATCGCGAATCGCAGGGCTTTGACAGAAACAACTTTGCCGAGACGGAAGAGTCGCTGAAACTCCTCAAGAAGCTCGGACCCGACGTGATGCTCGTAGAAGGTCAGCACCCGGTCTCTGATCACAATGGCTCTCGATCTCGCCTCTGCCAATTCAGAGCGGGCATCTTGAGCCTTCGCAATGGAGATGTCGATGGTGTTGCGCATTTCGACTCACAGCCAATCCGGTCCCGCTCGCAGGCTACCGGGAACTCATGACGAGTCGACTACACCTGGTCGACATGCCGACACATCTCGGTCTCGCCTATGTGCCTCTGGACGGCATCGGCTGCACTTTTGCATTGGTGAAAGCGCACGTCCACCGAGAGGGGGTCACGTTCCCAACTTTCGTGTTCGACAACGAGGTGAGAGAGACCTTTACCCCCGTTCGCTCCCTGACATTACTGCTCCGATGACCATGGAAGACGCGTTTCGAGAAGTTTCACTCCGGACAGGCGGATGCTGACTCTCTTCCCGCTACCATTCTAGGTCGAGACGGAAGGCTTCGCAAAGGTCGCCAAGCGAGCAGGATACGAGGTCGTCGGGATGCCCGGCATCCTGGTTTTCCATGCGCAGAACCATTAGAAAGATTGAGCCGAGGGGACGGGCGGACAGTGGCAAGAGGCAGATTGGGCTGCGATTCGGGACGGTGGTCTCGACATGGACGCTGGTTGATACGCGCTGTATTGTCTATGGACATTCAAGATCAAGTCGGGTTTTGACTCTGTACGTCTCAGGACAGCATAAGGCCTCCGAAGCGACCTTAAGGCGCTCTTGAAAAGCTCATCTTCGACGCGCGCAAATGCTGCACGTGCCGCGAAATCGTCAAAGTTGACCTTTGCTCGCGTCTCGGCCAAACACGCGCTCTTTGTGTCTCGCCATACGCTGACTGGCGGGCTCGTGCGAGTCCATCATGCCGGACCAATCAAGCATCGACGCGTTCATGGCCGATCTGCTGAACGACCTGGGCGATGGTGCACTCAGCTCGCCGAGCGCCTCTGGCTCGTTCCAGAAACCAGCCGCGACGCCAACTCTGATCCGACACAGCGCTCACAAGCGCCGCAAGGTGTCGCAATCAACGCCGATTCATGCAAGCTCGCCGCTCGCGCAGCCGCCGTCTAGTCGATCCGGTGCAACGACCGCCGCGGACCGACCTGGGATCCCGCCGACTCCAGCGCCGTTCTGGTCCGTTATCGATAAGGAAGATCGCATTCCACGTGTGCCAGGTTCCCAGAGATGGGGAGCGCGACATGCGGCGGACGAGCATGGCAACGGGCATGATGCGGTCGAGGCGACGCCGACCAGGGGGCGACAAGTGGGCGCAAAGCGGTCAAAGTCGCCCCTCCTCGACGCGAACCCCAAAGCGGCCTTCGGTACCTCTCCACCTCGAAAGAGACCCGTCAAGCACGTCGAAGTCGGATTCGAAGCGATTGCCAGGAAAGAACGCCTCACCCTCGGGCAGAAGTCCGTCAATGCCCGCGCGGCACCCGCTGTTCCCGAAATCCGCCTCGAACCTCCTGCGCCGCCAGTTCCCGATTCGGACTACTTTGACGACGACTTTACTTTCGACGAGAACGCGCTGGAGGCGACGTTCCGACTCGAGGCGGCCAAGGCGAAGAAAGCCGTGAGTTTCCCGTCCGAGGAAGAAAGCAGTCGCACCTCTTACCTCTCAAGCTGACCCGCCTGAAGCAGGCCAAGGCTCTGCCATACAGCGAGCGATATACGCGGTGTACGATCGAGAACGTGACGGATGACTTCGAAAGCCGCCCGCAGAGAGTACGTTCCTTCCTTCGAATGCCGTCGAATCCTCGAAGGGTAAAAAAGCTAATCCGGCCACTCTGCAGACGCTCACAGTCTCGGGAGACAACTTTGACGGCCTCCGGACGCTCGTGCTCGAAGACGACTGGATGGAGCTGCCGGCGGACGTCGGTGAGTCACAGGTCTGCCGGCGCGAATTGTTCGCATAGCTGACGGGCTGCACCTGCAGGCGACACAATCAACGTGCTCGGAAACTACGACTTCGACTCTTGTGACGAGATGCGCGTGTCCCGTAAGGACGGCGGCCTCATCATTTTGCATCCGGACATCCTCGTCTCGTCGACGAAAGCCGCCGATTCGTCGCACTGCACGCGCAAGGCGGTCCTGCAGGAGCTGATCCGCACAGTCGGCGATACCTCGCCATCGCTCATTTACGGCAACATGCTGCACTCGCTCATGCAAGCCTGCATGCTCGAGAACCGATGGGACGACGCGTTTCGACAGGACAAGATCGTCGAGATCATCAAGCAGTCAGGCGGTCAGCTCTTTGCGGTCAATCTCGAGTTCGAGAAAGCTCGGGAGGAGCTTGACGAGCGCAGCAAGGAGCTCGAGGCTTTCGCCGATCGTTACGTAGCAGAAGAACCCAAGGTGAGCGACTTGCTCTGCCCGTTCACGAATCGCCTCGTCCTTCCCTGCTGACTCGACTTCGACGTCAAGTTCGATGCGTTCCTGTCGGATCCGCAGGCAAAGGATGTCGATCGCTGCCGCCTCGCTATCACTAAATCGATCGCAGAGGAGGAGGATGTCTGGTCTCCGCGTACCGGTCTCAAGGGCAAGATCGACGTCACCACGCTTACGCGGCTGGCGGACCCGCGTCAGCCGGGGACGGTGCGCACGACCCCGACGCCGTTCGAGATCAAGACGGGGAGGACGAACGCCGGCATGGAGCATCGGGCGCAGACGATGCTGTACACGCTCCTCTTGGAAGATCGTTACGGTCGGTCGGCTCGCACCGTTCGGCAGTCAAGTCCAACTGCTTACTTTGGAACAAGTATGCAGATCAAAAGGTCGACACCGGGCTCTTGATGTACACGCAGTCCAACGACGTCTTCGCCGTGCGTAGAGGCGAAAACGAGCTCCGCGGGTTGATCATGGCTCGGAACCGGTTCGCGTCTTACCTCAACAGCCGACTCAGCCTCTCGGACCGCGGCGAGCAAGTCGAGCCTTCCCAAGCTGTATCGACGAGCGACCGTCCGCGGAGGACGCCATCGCCCGCGATGTCGGACGACGAGGCGGCTTTGTGGACGTCAATGTCGTCGTCGTCGCCGACTTCTAGAGTCCCTGTTGATGCGACCCAGTCTCGAGTGTCGGCATCAGCACCGCATGTGGACCGCGCGCTCCTACCCCCGCCCGTGGATGAGGTTCGCGCCTGCAAGCGTTGCTACGTCGGAAACGCCTGCCGGGTCTTTCGAAGGGTACGCTGACACTCGGAGCCGGACGCTGTTAACTCTGTACTGACGTATCCACTGTTGTTGCAGAGCGCTGGCGACGCAGAAGACTTGCCTATAGACGAGGAAGTCCGAGCGCTGTACGACTCGGCCACCGGTCACCTTACCGACGAAGAAGCCTCTTTCTTCGCTCGATGGGAGCGGCTCATCTCCTTCGAGGAGCAAGAGCTCGCTCGCTTCAAGAAGGAGATTTGGACGCTCCACGCGGAAGAGCGGGAGAGTCTCGGCAGGTGCGAGACTCCAGCAGACGCGAATTGCCGCGCCGGATGAAATTGATCAATCACGTTGCAGGTGCCTCGCCGACGTGGTCATCGACGAGGAAGAACTCGGTCCTACCGCCGACATTGCCGAGGAACGGAAGAGTGTCCCCGTCACCGCCATCCATCGCTGGACATACCGCATGCGACGGAATCCCAAAGCCTCGACTGATGCGCCAGATCTGCTCGGGACGTCCATCTCCATCGGCGACCCTATCGTTGTGTCTCTCGAGAGCCCTCGCGTTCTTGCGGTTGCTCGCGGATTCGTCCACTCCGTCTCGCTGTACCACGTCGAAATTGGCCTCGATCGCCGGATCACCGACTTGCCACAACTCGAGCGGAACCCGAAGGAATTGCCCGTGTTTCGTATCGACAAGGATGAACTGTCGGCGGGTATGGGCCGGATTCGCGACAACCTCCTCCAGCTGTTCTACGCCGACGCCGACGAGCGGCGACGAAAGCTCATCGTCGGTCTCGAGGCGCCGCGATTCGATCCGAAACTCGCTCAAGACGCGCACCGTGTCACGCCGTCGCACTTGAACGAGGATCAACGGAACGCGATCGAGCGGGTGCTCTCGGCGGAGGACTATGCGCTAATTCTCGGCATGCCCGGCACCGGCAAGACGACCACGACGGCAGAAATCATCCGGGCCTTGGCGCGGACGGGCAAGTCTGTGCTGCTCACCAGCTATACACATTCGGCGGTTGACAACATCCTCCTCAAGCTCGCGGAAAGCAACACCCCGAGCATCCTGCGCTTGGGCAATTCCGACAAGGTGAGTCTCGTTACGAAGCTGTCCGCTTGAATCGGTTTTGACTCGTCCTTGTTTGCAGATCTTGCCTTCGCTGCGCCAATTTTCGCTCTCGCCGAGCGACTACGCTACGTCGCTGCCGGACATCGAAGCCCGTCTGATGACGCCGCAAATCGTCGCGACAACGTGCCTGGGAATCAACGAGTTGGTCCCGAGCTCGCAAATGCTATGCAAGCTGGATGATCACTGACGGCTTCCTGCCACGCGTACAGGGCAATCTTCGCTAAGCGGAAGTTCGACGTCTGCATCGTGGACGAGGCTTCGCAGGTCACGCTGCCGACGTGCCTTGGGCCGCTCAGGTTTGCCAAGAAGTTTGTCCTCGTCGGAGACCACAATCAGTTGCCGCCTTTGGTACGTCTGTTCGCGGGGCGCTGACCGGTGGGACGTGCTGGCACTGACACCTGACGTTTTAGGTCCGAAACAAGGCTGCGCTCGGCGGCGGTCTCGACATCAGCTTGTTCAAGCGATTGTCGGAAGCCCATCCGCACGCCGTGGTCAACCTGACTTGCCAATATCGCATGAGCGCCGACATCATGTCGCTGTCTAACAAGCTCGTTTACGGCGATCGCTTGAGGGTCGCGAGCGAAACGGTCGGAACTCAGCAGCTTACGTTGCCCAGTGTCGACGCTCTTCGGGATGCGTCGCTTTGGGTGCAAGAGGTCCTCGATCCGAAGTGAGTTCTATCTCTGTTTGGTTGGCCGGACCCGGTGGCAAATAAGCTCACTGTCTTTTGTAGGCGTTCTGTGGTTTTCGCCGATACGGATGCGCTTCCCGCTCGCGAACGGCGAGAGCAGTCGCTGATCGACAATGCGAGTGAGACTGCTCTGGTGAAGGAGGTGAGTGCACGTGGGCCCGTCGGACCGCGGGAGTCGGCTACTGATGCCTTGCGCTCCAGCTCGTTACCGGCTTGATCAATGCGCGAGTTGCCGAACGGGACATCGCCGTCATCACGCCGTACCGACAGCAGGTCAAGCTCGTTGCGCACGAGCTGTCCGGTCTCAGCGGTATCGAGGTCCTTACCGCCGACCGCAGTCAGGGTCGCGACAAGGAGTGCATCATCATCTCGCTCGTGCGGTCAAACTCCACCAAGAACGTGAGTAGGGCCCGATACCATCTCTGGCGTAGGGGAAGCTTACGCGGATCTGACCACATTTTGATCTACTCACAGGCTGGAGATTTGCTCAAGGACCGCCGCCGCATCAACGTCTGCCTCACCCGCGCCAAATCGAAACTTATCATCGTCGGTTCCCGTTCGACCGTTGCCAGCGCCCCCGTCATGCAAGAGCTCCTGGACGTCATGCATGAGCGAGACTGGATCTACGCACTCCCCGCAAATGCTCTCGCCAGCACGGTCCAACCGCCGCCGCCAGAACCGGCAGCATCGAAACCTGCGAGACGAGGAGGTGGCGCTCTCGCGCTGAAACAGCCCCTCGCAACCGACATTCTCAACCAGATGTAGCCTTAGCCGAACGCGGCGCCTCCTTTTGCGCGCCGCCACAGCTCGCCTTCCTTATCTTCTTATGTCCTTATTGTTGCCACAATTAGCCTATTCTACTGCAACAAATACGAGCACCTAGATCATCACATGTTGAAGCCTGACCGGTGGTCCTGAATGTTCGCCGGACTGAAGAAATGGCGAGCGTTAGTCAGTTTTCGCTTAGAGGAGAGGGGCATACGCAAAGCGCACCTGATCTCTCCAGACGGCGCAGGCTTCCAGCGAAGCTTCGCCAACGTAAACCAAGAGCTGCGCAACCGCGAAGTCAGCATCCGCGTCCGCGGATCAAGAACAAGGCCTCGGCGAAGCGCACCTGCAAGTCGAGCTGGACCCAAGCCTTCTCGGGATCTTCCGCTTCAAACACCGGCAGACTGGCCACGAGCAGCGAGAGATCTGCCGAGACTGTTCCAGCGTGCTGGAATGCTGGATTAAGGGAGTCTACGGACGCGATGGAACGGTCAGTTCAAGATCAGATACACTTCCCAAGGACTTCGCACCGTTTTCGTCTCGTAACCAATCCTCGCCGTCGTGCAGCGAGATACAATCGAAATCGCGTATGTACAGCGCTGCTTTGAAGACGGGCTCGCCGGCTGCAAACCGATACTTGAGATTGAACGGCCGTGACCAGGTTCGGTCTCCCCGGATCTCATCGCCCTGAAAGTAGTGCACTCGAGTCAGTTCGGTCAAACACTTCCCCATGCACACGCAACGTACCTCGTGCACAATTGGCGTGAATTTGCCGCGGATCAGCCGCGTACACCCGCTGCCGCTCAAAATCTGGCGGTTTTCCATTCCTGGTCCCCAGCACGTGCTCCAATCGACTGCCGTCTCGACCCCCAACGCATGACGAGCGTGTCTCGGTACGAGCGTCTCGGCCAAATACAGTCTCATGGCGCCCTCGGATATTGCTGCGGGCGAAGGAACTTCAGGCCTAAGAAGGCTCACTTGGTCTTTCGCGAAGGCGCCTTTGATCCGGCGAGCAAGATAAAACGAATCGCCAAAGCCCTATGATGAGGAGGTGCTGTCAGCCGGGAGAAGACTGGATGCTCGAGACGAAGCGGATGTGACTGACCCCAACAAGTAGAATGTGCTGCACTTGGCCGCGCGACAAGATGGACGACAATCGCACGACTATCTCATCGACGACCGCTCGAAAACAATCTTCGACGTCCGCTCTAGAGGCCACGCATCAGTTTGCACCCAGGAATCGGTAAGGGAGGGATCTCCGGCAACGCACGTTGATAAGGTCAGGGTGCCGTCCCGAATGTGACAGCCCGAGTCAATCGCTCGCTCCAGCCTATCCCATTCCTTCGTACCGTCGTCTTTTCCGTGTATCCGCAGTCGGAAGTCGGCACCAGTATCGCAAGAGAAGACTTGTAGGATCTTGTTGCGGAACTCTTGCACGAGGTGCAGAACAACCGAGCTCGACTTCAATTTTGTGCGCGCAAGTCTCGTTTCGAGCAAGCGTCGGAAGGCTTCGACAACGCTTTCAGCTCCGACCGCCAATCGTGCAGTGTCGTATGCTCTCACTTTGAGCCGTGGCCAAGTCGCTGTAACGTGGTAGCCAACCTGGGCGCGTGAGGTTTCCAATTGAGCAGGACGTCGCCGCTCGGCCTTCACAAAACTTACGACAGTTGTACCGGCGCTAGCTGCGTCGACGAGAGCAAAAGAATTCCCTTCCTGCAAGCTTAGACGGCTGTGAGTGACCAGTCCACAGCAACGGCAAAACCCTCCCGAGAAGACTGACCCGACACCACGACGTGTCAGAGACGAATCGCTTCGCAAAGTGCACAACCGCAATTGGCTCCTTGACGAAGAACTGGTGGTGAGATATCGTCAGTCGCTGAATTCTCCATCAGGCCTGATGCAAATCTGACGAACCAATCGTCCGACCTCAAATTCAACGGGCAAAAGTTTGGCATCTTCGACTGCTTGCCGCAAGAGGTCCGTCTCGGCAGGCGACCAATCCGACGGCGTGGCGAGTACAAAAATACTCGTCGACCAGAGGCGGACAAATGTCGCTTCGCCTTGAGGCACCAATTCGGCATACCAGGCTCGAGCTGCGGCGACAAGGTATCGAAGAAACTCGGCATACACGGTTCGGAGGCGCGGACCTGGATAGCGCTCCGAGTTTTCCTCGTTCGTGCTACTGGCTGCTGCCGCTTCTTTGCGCTTCTTGTGAAGAGTGCTGCCATTCGTGAAATCGCCGAGAGCGCCGGTTCCACCGTCAAGACCGGCTACCCGTCGAGGCGTAGTTGAATGGGAAGGAGCCGGAGCGACCTCAGACCTCGCATCGAGTAGCGCGTCCGAAGACGTCGAGTAGCTGGAAACTGTTGCGATCGTTCGCGACGACAGGTTTGTGGTTGTCGGGTGCAAGGAGTGTCCTGATTTCGAGCTCGAGGTTTCCGGCCACACGGTGGAGCGGTGAAGCTTTGTCAACAGTTTCTTCTTCGACGACTCTCGGGGCCGGCTCGACGACGATGAGGCCGCGTCAACGGGCCGCATTTGCTCCTTCCAACCCTGAACCAGCAGCCATTCTCCTCGGCGGACGAGGTTTTGCACGTCCTCCGTTAGACATTCGGCTCCGAAAGCCTGTGGCTCGTCATCTCGGTCGAACGCAATCAAAGACGGGACGCGAGCTGAAGTCGACGCGCCGAGGTGAGATGAACAGAACGGGTAAGTCAGGACTGTGCGGATGCACGGTTTCGCTGTCGGTGCCGAGGAGAGCGGATCGGAACCCCAGGTGAGATGTGCAAGAGTGACTGAGGCTGAGGTAGACCCTTCTATTGTCAGTGCGAACCGGCGCTTGACCAGACGCATTCGAGAGCGAGCTCACAGGCGGCATTTCCGATATCGATCGAGATAATGAGCTTGTCTTCTGTCTCGAAGTATTGAGAACTGCTAGGCTGACTGGTTCCGGTAGCCCCGGCTGGTGTAGTGGCGGAAACCATGGGGACGTCTCGGCAGCAAGAGACGAGTGCGAAAAGCGGATCCTTCGCACGCCTCGACCTCGGTGCCGCCACCACCGGTTCGCACTTCCCGCGCGAACCAGCAAGTTTGGTAGCAGCCACGGAAAGAAAGGGACTCTCGCGGTTCGCTTAAGTTCAAGCCCCGAAGAAACGTCCGCGGACAAGCCGCAAGGGGCCCGAGCGGCGAACGGGCCGGAGCGATTGTGATGTCCGTCCAAGCGCTACAGGGCCGGTCTCGGCGCTGACTGGCCGCAGTATACGCAGCATCTAGTCGTCAAGCGAGGGGCTTCTAGGTAGTCAATTATCTTGGCAAGCAGCTCCGGCCTGCAGCGATGCAGCAACCTGAGCGTTACCGGTGGGCCGCGGACGGAGATCTCCTGCGCAGCCTGCAGCTGGAGAACGGGAGCGACGGATTGGACGGGCTGCAACGTCGAGCAGGTCCCATCAACCTCAAGGAGTTGTAGTCTACAGCTTCGCAAGTTGATCTCGCTGCCGCTGCGGAAGCCAGCTCGGTTCCGCTTCTCTTCAGGGGGTAATTGTCGTGGTGAAATTGAACGCAAGATACGCGTCGAGAAAGCGCGTCTTTCGCCGGAGCACAGCCTCCGACACGAGGTGCTGACACAACCTACAAAGGGACGCTGCATAAGCTATATCGCGTCGAAGCAAGGTCGCTACACGCTTACCGCCTGCGTACCTGCTCGGGTTCCACCGGGGCTGCTAAAGGCTGTGGAGGCTGTGTGTCCTTACTTCAGCACCTCCGCTCCGCGACTCCGCCGTCGAGTCCGAAGCATTCTTGACGACCTCGCTCGAAGCATAGACGCCAGTCATTGCACCACGCTATCGGGGCCAATAGGACTACGACGTCAACATGTCGGCCCTCCTCCGCCTCCGTCGCGACCACAAACGACAAGACTCGGCAATGTCGAATCAGTTCGACCCCGTCAGCGGTCGAAACCTCTCCGACGTGACCCATCCAGACTATGATCCCGCCACAGATCCCGAATTGCGTACGTCCGTTTTCCCTGCTCCACCCTACCTGAGTGCAGAGGCGCCAAGACGAAGTAGCGAGGCGCGTGCGTTCTGTCTGCAGGGACCTCGGCAGTCTCGAGACAACTGCAGACGAGTCCATATCTGGTGGATCCGAGTCTTAGGGAGTCACCGCCATTGATCTGCCGGGCCGCTGCTGCCCAAACAAGATGTCGAGGGGTCTGGAGGGAAAGTGCTGACAGTCTCGTACTTCACTCCCTCGCAGGTCTCCGTGTCGTCCACACCGCGACCCAGTCGCTGCACTCGATCAATATCGAAGAGGATCGACGACGCTTCAAGCGCATGGCTTCACGGCGAGCGAAGCGGACTGATGACCAGGCGACCGGCTCGTCCTCGCTGAAACCGCGGCGAACAATATTCGGGCGGCGGCGACCTCGCGCGTCGACGATCACGAGCGGCGAGAACGGTAGCAAGGATGACCACGAAGGCGAGGAAGGAGATGTGACGCTCGAGATGGACGAGGACGCCAGAGCCAAGCTGGAGCAGCAGAATACGCGGCTAGCAGCAGCCGCAGAGGCGGAAGAGTCGGCTCGGCGGCAGGAGAAGAGCGACGGAACGGATGCGGGCCCCGATGGCTCGCGAACCAAGGATCAGAAGAAGAGAGGCTGGGGACTCTTTGGACGCACCCAGAAGCCGAAAGAGCGTCGAACGGTCTGGGTGAACGTCGAAGGCGCCAAAACCGACCCGCGAGGATACGAGCGGAACAAGGTCCGCACCAGCAAGTATACGCTGCTGTCATTCGTGCCCAAGGTACGCACGTGATTTTCGCTATTAAAATTGGACAGGCAGCCTAACCAAAACCTCGTCTGCAGAATTTGACCGAGCAATTCCGACGCGTGGCCAACATCTACTTCCTGGCCTTGGTTGTTCTCCAAGGTGTGTTCAGCCTCCATCGACTCCCTCAACGAGGCGGCTGACCCTCCGTTCTCCACAGTGTTCCCGATCTTCGGAGCGACGACACCTCAGATTGCGATGCTTCCGCTGGTCGCGATTCTCCTCATCACCGGTATCAAGGACGGTCTCGAAGACGCTCGCCGGCATACCCTCGACAACGAAGTCAACGATTCGGCCGTGACCCGCTTGGGCGACTGGGCCAACGTGAACGTCCCGGAAGACGATCGCCCCTGGTGGGCGTTCTGGCGACGTGCGAACCCGAATCATCGCATCTCGAAAGGTGTGCGCAAGCTTCGTCAAAAAGAAGGCGAGTTCGATGCGACGTTCCTGTATGCCAACAACCCGACCGCCGCCGAGTCTCGGGATACGTTCGCCGATGCTTCGATCCAGATCGCCGGGCCGACTGCTCGAATGCGTGGCAACAGCTCGGCGTCCGCGATGCACATCCCAAAGGTCGATTCGTTCGTCTCGCTCGACAGCATGGCGAACGACCCGACGCTCGCCTCTTACCCGCCCCGGCTCATGCGGTCTGCCCCCTCTGGAACTTCGTCCTATGCAGCCTCGTCGCTCGGTCGCTCGGGCCGGTCTCAAAAGGCGCCGGACGTGGTCTCGTATGACCAGGCTACTCCTGGAACTGCTCGATGGGAGCGCACACTTTGGAAAAAGCTCGAAGTCGGTGATGTCGTCTTGCTCAAGGAGAACGACCAGATCCCGGCGGACGTTGTCGTCCTGTCAACTTCGGACTCGGACGGTGTCTGCTTCGTCGAGACCAAGAACCTCGACGGCGAGACCAACCTTAAGCCGCGCAAGGCCCTCAAGGCGACGATGGGGATCAGCAACGAGGAAGACATTGAACACGCGCAATTCTGGATCGACAGCGAGCCGCCGCACGCCAACTTGTACTCGTACAGCGCCGTGCTCAAGTACCGGTCGCGCGAGGAGAAGCTCGGGATGGAGCACCCGATCATCGAAGGCAAAGAGCGTCAGGGTGGCGAAGAGGTCCAGGAACCGGTCACGATCAACGAGCTCCTGCTGCGAGGGTGTCAGCTGCGGAACACCAAGTGGGCGATCGGACTCGTTGTCTTTACCGGAGCCGACACTAAGATCATGATGAATCAGGGTCAGTTCTTCTCCTTGGACCGTTCTTCATTTGAAACAGGAAGCTGACGATGACTCCCGTCGGGCACAGGCGAGACTCCTTCCAAGCGATCCAAGATCGAGAAGGAGACCAACTTCAACGTCATCGTCAACTTCTTGATTCTCCTCTGCCTGTGCATCGGCTGTGCCGTCGGCGGCGGCGTCTACGACGGGATGACCGGCCGGTCGTTCAACTATTACGAGCCGGGCGGCGAGTTCTCGAGCTACGCCATCGTCAACGCCTTCATCACGTTTGGGTACGTCTTGATCCCCGAGTCTGAGCGGCAGCATGCCTGCTGACATTTTTGCACCCCGCCGCCAGCGCCACCTTGATCTTGTTCCAGAACATCGTGCCGATTTCGCTCGTCATCACGGTCGAACTCGTCAAGACGATCCAGGCGTTCTTCATCTGGCAAGACATCGACTTGTACTACGAGCCGCTCGACCTGCCTTGCGTTCCCAAGACGTGGAACATCTCGGACGACCTCGGCCAGATCGAGTACATCCTTTCGGACAAGACGGGCACGCTCACTCAGAACATCATGGAGTTTCAGAAGTGCGCGATCGGCGGTGTCTCGTACGGTGAAGGCATCACGGAGGCGATGCTGGGAGCCGCGAAGCGAGAAGGGCGAGACACTTCAGCCGTCGACCCGGCTCAGAACGTCGGCATGCTCGTACAACGGAAAGAGCAGATGCTCGACACGCTCCGCTCGGGTTTCAAGAATCGCTACCTGCGGCCGGACAAAGTCACGTTGATTTCGCCCCCCATGGCCGACGCGCTGGTCGCGACGGATACGGAGCAGGCACGCGCCCTCGCCGAATTTTGGCGTGCCCTCGCCATTTGTCACACCGTCTTGACCGAGCGACCGGACGAGGACGATTCCAACGTGCTCGAATACAAGGCCGAGTCTCCCGACGAAGCAGCGCTCGTTTCCGCCGCTCGAGATGCCGGATTCGCGTTCATCAGTCGAACGTCTCACGAGATCAGTATCGAGGCGCTCGGACAGCCAGAGCGCTACGTTCCGCTGCGCACTCTCGCCTTCAACTCGGCGCGCAAGCGAATGAGTTCGATCGTCCGCACCCCCGACAACCGCATCCTCCTCATCTGCAAGGGCGCCGACAGTGTCATCTTGCAGCGCTTGCGCGACGACCACGACCAGGAAATTATCGACCGCACGTCCAAGCAACTCGAGGATTTCGCAAACGCCGGTCTGCGAACGCTGCTCATCTCCAGCCGTTATCTCGCTGAGGACGAGTTCCAAAGCTGGTCAAAGGTGTACGACAAGGCTTGCGCTGCGATCGTTGACCGGGAAGAAGAGATCGAGCGCGCATGCGAGCTCATTGAGCACGATCTCGTCATCCTCGGCGCGACGGCCTTGGAGGACAAGTTGCAGGAGGGTGTGCCAGAGGCGATCGCGATGCTGCACCAGGCCGGCATCAAGCTGTGGATCTTGACCGGTACGACACAGACTCTAAAGCCTTACTCTGAGTTACAGGCGATCCGAGACTGACCGGATTTCCGAGTCACAGGCGACAAGCTGCAGACGGCGATCGAGATCGGCTTCAGCTGCAATCTCCTGACGAACGAGATGGAGATTGTGAGTACCGTTCTCTTGCGGGGGATTCGCACTCGTTGCTGACCCGATGCTACGCAGATGATTATTTCTGCCGAGACGCAAGAAGGAACGCGCGTGCAGATTCAGGAGGCGATCCAGAAGGTCGAACAGTCTCGCAACGGCCTCGTTCCTCTCGACACGGATGTCGGCGGCGAAAAGATCAGCGGCGCAGTCAAAAACGGCGGTTTCGCTGTCGTGATCGATGGCGAGACCCTGCGATACGCATTGGACGAAACCCTCAAGCCTGCGTTCCTCGAGCTAACGACGCAGTGTAACGCCGTCGTCTGTTGTCGAGTCTCGCCGAGCCAGAAAGCTTTGACCGTCAAGCTCGTCAAGGACGGTCGTAACGCCATGACCCTCGCCATCGGTGACGGCGCGAACGACGTCGCGATGATCCAGGAGGCGCACATCGGTGTCGGAATCGCAGGTCTCGAGGGCGCGCAAGCGTCCATGTCTGCCGACTACGCTGTCGGCCAATTCCGATTCCTCACGAAACTTCTTCTCGTGCACGGTCGATGGTGCTATATTCGAGTCGCGGACATGCACGCGGTACGTCGGCGATGCACCTTCCTTTGCTCGCCCTCCTCGCCCTGCTGACACCGGATACATTTGCAGAACTTCTTCTACAAGAACATTGTCTGGACTCTCACCCTTTTCCTGTATCAAATCTTCTGCAAGTACGTACGATGCCGCGGAACCAGCAGTGGGTGAAAGCACCAGGGTAACCCGATCTCTCGCCTCTAGCTTCGACGCGACCTACCTCTACGAGTACACCCTTCTCATGCTCTTCAACCTCGTCTTCACATCACTGCCGGTCGCCATTCTCGGTATCCTCGACCAGGACGTCGACGCCAAGACGTCGATGGCTTACCCGCAGCTTTACCGTCGCGGCATCCTCGGCAAAGAATGGACGCGGCGACGGTTCTTCGGCTACATGCTCGACGGCCTGTACCAGTCCGCCATCGCGTTCGGTGTGCCGTACTTTGTCTTTGCGTGGTCAACGACGCATTCGACGACCGGTCACGATTTCGCCCTCTGGGAACTCGGCACGACTGTCGCTGCTTGTGCCGTCACCGCCGCGAACTTGTTCGTCGGTCTCAACATCCGGTACTGGACCTGGATGGTCTTCGTCATCATCATCGCGTCGACATTGGCTTTCCACGTCTGGATCGCCATCTACTCACAATTCCAGACCTTCTTTTTCCAGAACGAGGTCGTCTGTACGTTACCAGTCCCTCGAGCCTTCCGTCCACCGGCGACGACCATGATCCCTCATCTGATCTATTCCGTTCCCACAGACCTTTACGGCACAGCCCAGTTCTGGTTCTCAATGATCCTCGTCCAGATCGTCGCCATCGGGCCTAAATACCTGACCAAGTATGTCCGATCGACGTACTTCCCGCGCGACAACGACATCATTCGCGAACTCCGGGTCGCCGGACCGCGGAAAGTTGTCGACCGTGAGGCCGATTTGGAAAGCGCAACGCTCCCTCCCGCTTCACCGGAGCAGTATCCGCTCGTGCGCGCCGAACCACCCCTCGCCACCCCGCCCGTACCGAAGCTAGGCGTCGTCGGCGGCATGCCAGAATGGGTCGAACCGCTCTCTGTATCTCCAGCACCGTCGCCGGCGCCCGCGTACCGCTCTGCCGAGACTTCGCCGTCTTTGGCGGGACCGACGCGCTTCCTGGAGACGCCGTTGACCGAGTCCGACTTGATGGCACGCTCGCCACTCGATGCGGCGCACCGTCAATGGCGAAATGAGGCGACGCTGGACGGCAGGACCCCGTCTCCGGCGCAGTCGAGCCGATACGCCTCTCCCTTGCACTCGCCCACCTCACAGGCCTACTCGTCTCCGCTACATTCTCCGCAGCAGCAACACTTTTCGAAACCCTCGTTCGACACTCCGGGGATGGGCTACGCGCTCTAGAGCATTGTTTACCCGCTCGCTCGGGTTGATCCGCGGATCACCGTTGTTGTTCTCGACAGACATTTCTTTCCGGGTCTTGGGAACCAGACCCTGATACCCCTATGAATCTCATTTGAAGTATATCCTGTAACGCATCCCTTTCACGACATTCTGCGCTGGATCTTGTGTCTTCCGGAACCGCGGAGTTAAAGAGATGCACCGCCTCGCTTGATCTCGCTCATGCAGCTGCAAGACGAGGTCGATTTCAGCGCAATCCTTACGCCTGGCCGTGCACAGATTCGCTCTGAAGCGGAAGGATGCTGAAGGAGAACATGAACAGGAGTCCACGGCAACCTTCTGCCACTACAAAGCTCGTCGAGGAATTGCTCGCGTTCGGCAAAGACGATGCTGCCTCTGCGCCGTCCTCGAGCCTCGACCGGGAGGCGGAAGACGTAGCTGCGAACCGGAACAAGGCCCACTCGAATTCGCGCGAACCCGTCGCCAGCACGAGCCGCATCGCCGACGGCAATGATGACGAAGCGACTGCCAGACTCTCGAAACTTTCACTCAAAGACCGCGACGCCTCGGCACCGCAGCCCAAGCCAGCCAAGCCCGCCAAATCGCTCAAGAACCTATTGCGCTCGACCTCGCATACGATCCGGCTCCAGGACGCAGGGGGAAGCGAGCGGAAACGAGTCTTGACGAGCTGGAAAATGGCCGACTACGCTTACAAACGGGACCCCTGCCCCTTCCCGACCCGCGCACGAGGCCTGTTCACCGAGCGAGTCAAAGGCAATGGCAACGGAGAAGAGGACGAGTACAGGATCGTCGCCCGCGGTTACGACAAGTTCTTCAATGTCGGCGAAGTGTCCTGGACTCACGTGAGCTGTTCTTTCCGCTTTCCCTCCCAAATGATTCGAAAGCTGAAGCATGACTCTGCTGCAGTGGGACACGATTGGACAGCATTCGACGGGCCCGTACGAGCTCACGACCAAGTCAAACGGTTGCATCATTCTTATCGGCGCTCTCGACGAGAAGAATCTCGTCGTGACTTCGAAGCACAGCATCGGACGGAACGCAAACCTCTCGACCGAGAACGGCGTCTCTCACTCCGAACGAGGCGAGCATTGGCTCGAACGACATCTCGAGTCTGTCGGCCGGACGAAGGAAGATTTGGCCGCAGAACTCTTCCGGCGTAACCTGACCGCAGTCGCCGAGGTGAGCAACTTCCGCCCTGCGGCTTTCAGGCGTAAAGTGACACATCCTGACAGTCCCCACTGGCATTCGCAGCTGTGCGACGACTCGTTCGAGGAGCATGTCTTGGCGTACTCGTCCGAGTTGACCGGTCTCCACCTCCACGGTCTCAACGTCAACGAGGCCACCCTCAACACTCTTCCGTCTTCCGAGGTCACACAGTTCGCCAAAGACTGGGGTCTCATTCCGACGCCATACAGCGTGTTCCCCTCCGTCGTCGCAGTCCGCACCTACTGCGAGACTGTCCAGCAGGCCGGCGGTGTGGAAGGTCCGGACGGCAAGATTACGCCCGTGGAGGGGTTCGTCGTCCGCGGACACCGAAGAGGCGGTCAAGCGGGCGAGGCGTTCTTCTGGAAGGTCAAATACGACGAGCCGTACCTGATGTACCGCGAGTGGCGGGAAATTACTCGGCGACTTCTTTCGGCGTACCCCGATCTCGACTCGGCGACCCCGAAACTGCGCAACGAGGAGAGCCGCCTCTACCTCTGGTGGGTCTCGCGGGAGATCAAGCGCGACCATGCCAAGTTTGACCCGTGGAAGCACGGCAAAAGCATCATCGCCACGCGGGAAGAGTTCCTGACATGGAGCAAGACCCCCGAAGCGGACAAGGCGCGACGAGAGCTGGGGCAAAAAGTCGAGATGGACGAGACGGAGCGGAAGAATCGTCGCTTCGATCGCACGATTCTCGTTCCGGTCGCAGTTCAGGGTTGCGGTACGTTGTCAAGTCGATCCCGAGGAAGTCCTCCGCATGTCACTGACGATTGAGCTACAGGCAAGACGGCGCTCGGTTTGGAGCTGTCCAAGCTGTTCGGATGGGGCCACGTCCAGAGCGACGATTTCCTGCAGAAGAAACCGGCACCGCACTTCCTCAAGGCGATCCGGACCATGCTGGACAAGGAGTCGGTAGTCATCGCCGACAAGTACGTCTACGCTTGACCTACTCGATCTTGTAGTCCACAACTGACGGGCTACGTGCAGGAACAACCACCTCGCAAAACACCGCGCCGACCTGGTCTCCCTCGCCGAATCGTTGCACCCCCAGCACACCGTCCGACTCGTCGCGCTCGTCTGGCCGACAAACTCCGACTCCCTTCCTCGCGACAAATTCCATGCTCTGTGTGCATCTCGCATCGTTGATCGAGGCCAGAATCACCAGACGCTGCGCGCCGGCGAGGAGCACGAGCAGATTATCTGGAAATTCCTCGGTCAGCACGAACCTTTCGATGTCGAGGTCAACGCCGCAGACGGCAAATACGATCATGTCGTCGAGATGCATGCCGAGTGGACTCAGGAGGAAGCGCTGCAACAGTGCGTCGACGCGCTGGCGAAGATCGATGGACTGCTGCCGCCCGAGACCCAGCTCCCGCTTCCCGAAGGGCGAGTGGCTGAAGCGGTCGCCTATGCCAAGAGCTGGACGCCCTCCGTACGGAAAGAGACACCGGCAGTGTCGCAGCCCAAGCCTCGACAGAAAACCGCGCCGGCGCGATATTACGGCATCTCGGTCGACGTCGACCTGGAAGCGCTCATCGACAAGGCTCTGCCGGCGAGGGAAAAGCAGGACCCGAAGTCTCTTTGGTCTGCCCTCGTCAAAAGCTCGCGCGTCGAACGGCACCCGCACGTCACCCTCGTCCACCGGAATGAGCTCGAAGGGTCCGATGAAACCGTCCGCGCGCAAAAGCAGGAGCAGTGGGACCGTTACGCGCATCTCGTCGAGCAAGCGGTCAAGGGTGACGGAAAGGAGGCCGCTCTCAGCGTCGAGGTTACACTCGGGCCGCGGCTCGCGTGGGACGGGCGCGCCATGTCGATCGAGGTTTCGGCACTTCGAGCCAAATCCGAAGCTTCTTCCATCACTCTCGCCGAAGATCGCGGTGCCCACATTACTATCGGCACGCGGGCTTCCGACATCCGACCCGTCGAGGGACGATGGCTTATGGAAGCTGTCATGAATGGCAAGAAGACGACGGCCGCCGGCGGGGACATTCACGTCGTCAAGATCGACTGCGTCAAAGTGGACGGCAAACTCGCGGGTTTGTCGTGAGAGGCTGGTAGCGATAGACTCTGCCAAAGACGCTTCAAGAAGCACAATTTGACGATTCCAGTGTCCGCTACGTCCCTTCAAAGGATCATCGAACGAAACGAAAGGGGGAAACGAGCGTGTCACTCTAGTCTTGAACGATGGTGACTTTTCCTTGGCCACCCTTGACCGTCACTGTTCCCGCCTGCTGGGATTTGCCGTTGACGGAGAAAGAACCGGAGAAGGGCGGCGAGATGGTGCCAGTCGTGCCTTTCGGCGCCGTGACTTCCATGTGAATCCTGCCCGCAGAGTCGTAGCCCCACGCGGTATAGATGAGACCGTGCGGCGTCGCTGTGAATGCCAATGCGTTTGATCAGCAATGGGGCGTAAGCAACCGGTCGCGAGCTCCGAACTTACGAACGCGGCCTTGGACCCAATCATCCGACCAATCGGACAGCGGCACGACCTCAAACGTGACGAAGCCCGGCGTAGTCGGACGGACGCCGAGAACGTATTCGGTCATGAAAGCGGTCGGGAAACCTCCCCAGTAGTGCGACTGGGCGGTTTCGAGATCGTTGCCGGGATAAGTTCCGTCCGCGCTCTGAATTGTTCGGGAGTAGCATGTTAGAGAGGCACATATTTCAGTCCGGGACAAGTCGGGTATGCAATAGAGACTTACAAGGAATTCCCAATAAGCGCCTGTGTAGTTTACTGTCCGTTCCACCTGAGGCGCAAAAGAGCGCATGAGGAGGTTCGCTGCCGTTTTGCCGTCGCCACGCTCGCCCAAACCCCATAGGAGCTCGCCGGCCACGTTCATCGAGATCTTGACGCCGCCGCCGAGGAGATCGAATTGGTCTCGCCAGCTGGCGGGTCAACATAACCGCCCGGCTCTTCGCGACCCGGGAGCTTCGACCAAAACATTTCGCGCTGCTCCGGCGTTCCGATCTTGGTGCGCTCGATGGCCGACATGTCCTGGACGGCGTAATCTTTGCCCGGCATCGCAAAGAAGCCGCCGGTCTCGTTCCAGGTCCGCTCGACCGCGGCGCGCGAGAGCTGAGCCTGAACGCCGTAGAGAGCGACCGACTTGTTGTAACCGAGAGCTTGTCCCATCTCGATCATTTGCTCGAGCGAGTCAATCATGAGGCAAGTCGAGTAGAGGTTGGCGCCTGAACCTCCGTTGGTTCCGAAGCCAGTGACGGGGTCGATAGACGACGAGATGGTGTACGACATCATCGCAGTCATCTGCGGCCAGTACGACTGGATGAACGTGTCGTTTCCGGTCCTGCCAAGAAGGCGGTCGTAAGCAGGTGATCGCGCTTCTTGGGGTGGTAGAGCGTGCGGAGAGAAGAAGGAGAACGTACTTCTGCCAGTAGTAGTAGAGGACCGAGAAGAACTTGTTCTCCCAATCGACAAGGATCAGATCGAGGGATTCGGTCCGCCCTTGCGTTCCGAGGAGGTCGAGCTCCGAAAATAGCATATTACTAGGAACCTCACCGGACGAGATTTGATGGTCAAAAGCCTGCGCGGCGGGACCCCAGACGTATTCGAACTCGCCGACGGCCTCGATCGAGCGCGCCGAGATCTGCCGGTCGCCCAACCAACTGGAAAGGCAAAGAATCAGTTCCAGCGCGTTGATCATACGGGCCACTCGAGCACGCACGAGAAACGGTCACGCTTGCCGGCGTCCGAGCAGACGTAATCGGAGTTCGTCGCAACGCCGTACTCGATCTTGATGTCCTCCGAGGTCATCGAGTTCGAGTAGTAGTTCTGCCCTGACGCCAGCGTCACGTTGACGTTGCGGTACCATGCCGCTTGATCTTGCCATGGGGCGAATGCGAACGAGTAGTACGCGCAGGGGGGGAAGTACGGAGGGCGAGCCCCGACATTGTAGGCCGTGAGGTTGAAATGCGCGATTTGCTTGCCGTCGAGGCGGACAGTGTAGGTACCGTCTCCGGGCGAGTCCGTCTCGATGTTGTGCCATTCCTTCTCCGTCACATTAAACGGAATGTCGAAAGTGTCGAGCTTGTAACCGGTGAGAGTCGTTTGGTTCTGCAGCGACCAGCCACGACCGAGGACGAGCGTGTTCGGGGGGACAAGCGACGTGTTATAGTTGACGAAAGAACCCTCGGGGTAGTTGCTGGTGAGTACGACTGAAAGGAGAATTGAGGTCAGGCGGTATGAAAGGCGCGGGAGAGCAAATAGCACGTACGGTACGGTCCTTCGGCATAAATATTGTCCACCTCGGTATCCAGTCGATACTACGCGTGCACCGTCAGCACGAGTCGCGGGATATTGGCTGCGGAAGTGGACTCACCCCAACGCCACCGTAATCGATCATCGTCTCGAACGAGAGGGTGTAGTTCTTTGCGTTGGCACCCTTGACCGTAGTCGCCGGCTTTTGGCCACGGATATAAGCGCCCTTCTCGCTGTCGACCTCCCACGTCGAGACTTGCGAGCCGGGTGGGAAGCAGGCAAGCTGTTGTGTCCGAGGTCCGAGTGCCCAGATGTCGGTCATCGTCTGATTGCTCGAGGCAAAGTAGCCCGGCTTCGATGCGATCTATAAAGGAGGATCATTAGCCTGCGAGCTTCACATCTGGAAACGCCGATGGAAGCGGCGTACCGGGACTTGGTCGACCATCGAGATGAAACCTGCCGTCTTCATCGAGACGCCGCTGCCGTGGATCAGCGTGATCGACTGCCAGCGCTGCGAACCTTGGACGAAGAACGACTTGAGTTCGCCGGGCTGGGTGATGTTGAGCGTCTCGACGCGGAATTCGGAGGAGAGGCCGTTTGCGAAGGGGAAGGGACCGTCGGACTGGTTGACAAGCAGGCCACTGTAGGTCCTCGGGTCAGCTTACCGTTATGAAGAAAAGGTAAGCTCCTCCACTCACTTGTACGATTCGGTGTACTTGATCTCAATTTGCGCGTACGGACTCCCGAGCGTCTCGACGTCGAAGAACGGTATTCCAGCCTGATCGCAACCGTAGTCAACTGCAGCGGCAAAACTGATCAGCATAAGAGCACAGAAATCAAGGAAGAGGAGAACGCACGAGTGACCATATCGCCGACGGACTCGAGGTTGTATTTGGCATTCCCGTGCTCGCTCGTCAAACCCGTCGCGACCGAGATCGGATAGACGCGCACAGGTTCGCTGGGCTTGGTGTACGCTTCGGGTTCCGGGATCGCAGGCCATGGCGTCGAAGCAGCACCTTTGCCTCCGTTGTTACGGCTTGCGAGCGGGCCGGCAAGCGCACCCGTCGCAGCGAAAGTCGCCAGGAATACGAGCTGGGCTCGTCGCATCACGACCTCTGTTTTTCCCGCTCAGGACAAGGATGAGGAGTGACTTGAGCTGCGATGTATTGCGGCGTGGAACTCCGCTACAGCAAAGGCGGGGATACGTTGAGTGGGAGAGCCGTCGGGGCGAGCCGCTGCCGCTGCAGTACGAGTGTTGCGTACGTGCATACCGCTCCAGGGGATAAATCGATCTTCTCGACTGTGGATTAAGGTTCCAATGTCGTTCCCGCCATTGAAACAAACCGAAGAAGAAGGCTAGTTCCGGTGGGCAGAGTAACCCAACGGAGGGGAACTTCTCCACAAAGGCAGTCGTAGCCCCGGCGCGACTGATTTTCCACTTCGTGAGCAAGTAGAGGAGATCGCAAGCGTTCCAGGCGTCTGGGCGTGGGGGCGTCAAGCACGGCGAGTCGGAGGAGGAGCGTCCGGGACTGATGAGATCCGTTGTGTTCGATGGGTCAGCGCGCAACACCGTCAGGGGACAGCTGGAGCGGGGCAGCCTGTCACGGAGAAGCTGCAAGGGGCAGGGCATTTGGCCAGCTAAGCCACTCTGAGAAGTGACGAAGACTGCGCGGACTGAAAGGGCGACGCAGGCCAACGTCGCAAGCCAGCATCGGCGTTCACATTGTGGACAAGCATAGACAAGTACGATCCGCCGAGTCGACGAGCGGTCTATAAGCGATCGATTTTTGGGCCTCATAGGGTTACCGCAGATCAACAGTCGGGGACAAGAAGTCGTGGCGTGATTGCTTAAAAGGTCTGTGCAAACTCTAGTACGCTGGCCGATATGTGCAAAGATGTTTGCTTCGAGTGAATGCAGGGATACATAATACACATTGAGACAAGGACCAGAGTGTCGAGCAGGTATGCCAGTAAGAAACGCCGACGGTCGCTCAAAGGTACTGAAGAATGGGTACGGATTCAGCGCTCGACTCAAGGGAGGCAAACACACGAGAATATGGCTCACCAGGGAAGCAGCGAACGCCACAGACGAGGGACGTTCCAGGCACGCCAGCGAGTCGTTGAACTTTTTCTCGAGTTCCTCCGAGCCGATGGCCTTGGCGGCTGTCGAGAGAAACGGTGTCAGCCTCTCAACCGGAGAGAGACATGCAAAAGCTAGGCCGTGGGCAAACATACCCATGCTCATCTGCCGGATCAGCTCTTGCAGCCGCCGGAAGACACGAATCAAACTGCCTTCGAAGACGTCGGTCATCTGCAGACAAGCGGGAGTCCGTCAGCGCCCGCACTCGCGCGCAAACGGCAGAGAAAAGGTCGCCCTGTACTCGCCTTGCAGATATCGGAGAACTTGGCTCCGTTGCACCAGGCAAAGACGGCATCCATCAGCTGCGGCTTGAAAGATGCGACATACTCGTCTGTTGCGATAGCTTTCCCGTCAGCGAAAGCACCACGCCACGCGCACTCGATGATGAGCGCGACTCACCCTCGACGACCGTCATCTTGGACTCGATCGCAATCTTGGCGATTCTTCGTGCGGCCTCTTGCATGACCCGGAGAGGTCCGGCGAGCTCTTCCGTCAGCTTCGAGGTTTGCTCCGACTACTCATACGCGTGAGACGTCAGCATACCGAGCGAGACCCCTCGGAGAAAGTACGAGCGAGCGCCGCACCTTTTCATCAAAGACGAAGCAACTGAGCAATGCGGCGCACTGCTGCGGAGTCAAGTCGTTGAAGACGCCGCCAAACACCATCTCGGTCAAGAGGAGTTCGTCTCCACTCGAAATTTCGCATGCGACTCGACCCTTCTGCTCGACGACGTCGTCCTGCGTCGCGAACCCGAGACGGCGGAGCGTGCGCTTGCGATTCCGGAGCTCGTCGAGGTGCATGACCGAGTGCGCCGCCTGGATCTTCTTCTTCAGGCCGCGAACCTTGGTCTTGAGCGACTCTTTCGCCGCGTACTGGTCGTACAGCGCCGGCAGGTTCGGGTCAGAGTGCAACGGGTTCGACACAAGTCGAGATTCGAGGATCTCGATTTTCTGCGCGAAAAATCCGAATTCATGTCGATCAGCTGTCTGGCCTGGATCTTGACACAACAAGAGGTTGTCCCGAAAAGACGCACCCGCAGCAGCTTCTTGAACGCGTCGTCGACGATGCCCATGTTCTCGACCGGGTCCAACAGCGCAATCCCGTCCGGGAACCTCCGCTTGACCTCCTTGACGCTCCGGAGGGCCTGCATCCTCGCTTCGAGGGGTTTCAAGTCCTTCGCGAGGAAGATGCGGATGTGCGAGATGCCGTCGAGGGTCGAGAGCAAGACGGGCACGACGGCAAACTCGCCCTCTTCGCCGGCCGGACAGGGTTGGATCGTCGAGATCGAGGACGAGGTGCCCTTGTTCTTGGGCAGGATCGGACCGGGCGCGGTCCCCTTGGCGAGATGAAGGAGGACGTCGACAATGTACTGATTCTGCGGCGGTTCGTCGGCCGGCAAAGGTTTCCCTTTGCTGCCGAGGCGCTTTTGGTAGTTGACGACGACGCCCCAACCAAAGTCGAGGTCGTCGTGCTTGACGCGGACGAGCCGACCGGGTTGCAAGAACGGCAAGGCGTACGTCGGGTGGTTCAACACGTCGCGGAGGTCCTTGTTCAGGATGTCGAGCTGCTGCCGGAGGTCGTAGTAGTCGGCAATGTTGTCCTCGTCGGGGATGACGATCCCGGCGCGCTGCTCGTCGAGTTGGCGCAACTCGTCCTCGAGCTTGGGGACGCTCGCCGTGTTCTGGAACTGGTAGAACGACCGCTCGAGCATGTACTCGGGCGTGAGCCCCTCGACACGCATCAGGTTCAAGATCATGTTGTAGCCGAGGTGGAACGCCGAGTCGAGTCGGTCCGCCTGGCCCTTGACCATCCCCTTTGCCGCAGCCGGTTCGAGTTTCTCGTCCGTCATCATGATGACGATCCCGCGGTCGTCGAGTCCACGACGTCCCGCCCGTCCCGACATCTGGATGTACTCGCCTCCGGACAAGTTGCGGAAATCGCGACCGTCAAACTTGCGCACGCTCGTAAACACGACCGTCTTGGCCGGCATGTTGAGACCGATCGAGAAGGTCTCGGTCGCGAACAGGACCTTGAGCAGACCCTCTTGGAACAGGATCTCGATCACCTCTTTGAGGATCGGCAAGAGACCGCCGTGGTGAATACCGATGCCGCGCTTCAGGAGCGGAAGGATGTGCTCGATCTGCGGCAGTTGGCGGTCGTCTTCCGACAGGCCCGAGATGGCGTTGGTAAACACGGTCTGGACCATGTCGCGCTCCTCGTCCGAGTTGAACTCGAGTTTCGACATTTGCAGCGCGAGACCTTCGCACTCGCGCTTCGAGAACGCAAAGACGATAACCGGGTTGTAGTTCTTGACCATGATCATCTTGACAATCTTGTAAATGTCGGACGGGCCTGTGGGTGTGACGGCAAGCCGAAGAGTCAGGTCCGGTCCTTCCAGGTTGCGCCGTGTCGCCGCCTCCAAAACGCACGCCCGCCCCTCGCGCTAACCCAAAAACTCACCTTTCGTGGCCCCCTTTTTCGACTTGCCCTTGCGTCCCTGTCCGCTCGTTGCGCTCGCGGGATCTTCCCCCTTGCTGTCACCCCCGAGCGCGCCCATCGCCTTGGCAAAGTTGTCCTCGCGGAAGTTGCCCTTCTCGTCGACGACGAGGTGGATCCCGTCCGCGCCGGCCGGGAACAAGTAGTGTTGCAGCGGGGTCGGACGGTAATCGGTGTAGACGACGTGACACGGTTGTTGGTGAGTCGTGCAGATCCACTCGGCAAACTCCATCGCGTTGGGGATCGTTGCCGACAGGAAGACGTAGCGGACTTTGTGCGGCAAGAGGATGATGGTCTCTTCCCAGACGACGCCGCGCTCTTTGTCGCGCATGTAGTGGATCTCGTCAAACACGACCCAGGCGACCTCGCGCATGATCTCGGAACCGCGGTAGAGCATGGACCGGAGAATCTGCGGTGGGTGGGGGGGGGGGGGGGGGGGGGGGGCGCGCACACGGATCAGTTTTCGGACATGGGGAGGGTCCGAGTCAGAGTCTCTTCTCACCTCGGTCGTCATGACGAGGCAACTCGCGGTCGGGTTGATGGTGACATCTCCCGTCATGAGACCGACGTCGCCAAATTCGGCGAGCATTTCTCGGTACTTTTGGTTCGAGAGGGCCTGTGCTTGCGCGACCAGCACCACGCGAATGTGAGCATTTTGAGCGTTCTAGACGCCCACCGAGACGCGAAGGGGACGGACCTTGATCGGACTGGTGTAGACGACGCGCTGTCCCTGTTTGAGACACTGGGCGATGGCGTACTCTGCAACGACCGTCTTTCCCGCCGAGGTGTGAGCCGAGACGAGGACCGACTCGTTCCTCTGGATCGAGGCGACCGAGACTTTTTGGAACGGGTCGAGTTCGAACGGGTAGGTCCGCGCGGGTTCGGCGGGCGGGACGTGCTGCGAGATGGGCACGTAGGGGTAGTTGGGCGGGAGGGCGACCTGGTGTCTGACCTGGTGCTGGAGGACGAGGCCTTCTTCCTCGTGCTGGGCCCCCGTTCCCGCTCCCGCCCCGCCTGCTGCTGCTGCCCCTGCCGGTGCGCTGCTGCTGCCATCTACCGGAGTGGTGGTCGTGAAGCCTGCACTCGGTTTGACCGTGGTCTGGGCGGTGATTTCGATCTCGTCCGTCACCGAGAAGGGTTCTGCCGTTGCGTTGGCTGTAGACTGGTCCTCGACCGTGTCTTGCTTTAGTTTCTTGAGCGAGTCTGCATCGACGTGCGGGTCTTGGGGCGAGAGGGGACGCTTGGGCGCCTTGGTCGTCGCGGCAGAGGTGGGAGCGTCTTGATCTTTCGCCTTGTCCTTGCCCTTTCCCTTTGAGCCTTTCGAGCCCTTGGAGGTGGACTTTGAGGACGTTTTAGCTTTTCCGTCGTCGACGGCGGGAGCACGGCGAGAGTCGCCTGGTGCGGCGTTTGAGGGCGGCGGTGGCTGGTTGAAGCTGGCGAACAGATCGTCGTCCATGGCTGGCGCACTTTGCTCGCCCAGGCCGGAGCGAGAGCCGCGAGAGAGCCGCGAGAGAGCAGCTCGGAGATGGGAAAGGTTGCTTCCGCGTCAACCTCTCGCTAGCTCTACACTCGCTGTGCCATAGAGCACTGGCAGGCAGCGCAAAACTAGAAGCCAACAACGCCAGCTGCTCTGCCCCCAGGAGGATGCCTTCGGGGTACTTTGACTCGGTTCATGTCCCGCTCCATCTCGCGCCGAGTGCGTACCAACCTCTGGCCCCTGCCACCAAGAACCCAAGGGACAAGGGCAAGGGCAAGCAGCCAGCAGCAGCAGTAGTCACCCCCTCGGCCGCGGCAGCCAAGTACAACGTCGTCGAACAATGGACCAAACAGGAACGAGACGACATGCTCCGCAAATGCACCATGGCCAGCCTCCGTACGTGTACACACCCGCCCAGAGGAACGTCTAACTAGAGCTGACGGCAATCGACACGGGCACACAACAGTCGGCTACTCGACCCTGCTATGGACCATCTCGATCCCGCCAACTTTTGACCCTTCGCTCCTCGAGTTCCCGACGCCGCTCTTTCCTCAACTCGACCCGAGAACTGCACCCGCAGGCACCCAGGGACTCGTCATGCAGTTGTGGAGAATCAACATCGACAATTACGGAGACGATGCCGTAAAGGGAGCGGGCCAAAAGGGTTACTTTGGATTCGTGAGTCCCGCGCGCGGCGGTCGCCACAAAGGAGATTATAGTGACCCGAGCCCCGGACCCTTTTCCCCCCATCCTGCTGACACTACCACTCGCACAGTCCAACTCGACCGCGCACTTGTACCCGCCCCAGACGACGCTCCTCTCCGTCTCCCCCTCGACCCTCTCCTCCTTCTCCCACATCGCCCTCTCGGTCGCCCCTCCCTCCCCCTTTGCCCCAACTCTGATCACCCTCGACCCTTCCCTCTCTCCGCGCCTACCCTTCCCCCTCAAACGCGGCATGATCTCGACCCTCGCCCGGACCGGAGTCGGGTTCGAACTCGTCCTCCGCGGCGTCACGAGGCTCGACCAACCGGGCGAGCAACCGGGAGAGGCGGGAAAGAGGAGGAGGAACTGGATCGCAGGAGCGAGAGAGGTCGTGCGCGCGACAGAGGGAAAGGGCGTCGTCATCTCGAGCGGTGCCGTCAAAGCCGGAGAGATGCGAGGCACCGAAGACTTGATCAACTTGTGCGCGGCGCCCGTGTCCTTTGCTCAATCACAGGCACAAGAGAACTGAACCGTCCCATCCCTCTCTCCCCTGGCTCACAGGTGCTCTCTGATCGGTATGCCCCCTTCAGTCGCCAAGGACGCCCTCACCGTCAACCCACAACGAGCCGTCATGCGAGGCTGCAAGTCCCCTTCCTGCCGTCTTTCACTTTCCAGAGTGACAAAGCTGACACACGTCCGGTCCATCGCGTACAGTATCACTCCGGCAAACCTACCGCGGCGTCATCTCCAACCCGACCTTGACGACCTATCCTCCTCCTTCCCGGGAGAACGACCCTTCCGAGCCACCCTCGCGAGATACCCCCAGCGAACAAGAAGCACCAACTACCCGGACTTCGATTCCGATCTCGACTCCTGCTTCTTCTGAGCTGGGCAAGAAACGTCCAGCGGGCGGGTCGGTCGAAACGGCACTCGAGACGGGACCGGATGTGCGGGAGAAAACCGAAGGAGCAGTACCAGCCACCGCCGACGGTGCGGTCAGTGTACCAACGCAGCAGCAGCAGCAGCATCAGCAGCCGAAGCGGAAAAAGAAGCGAAAGGAGTAGGGAAGATACGGGGCTCAATGCCCTTCTTTTTCGCTGTCCTAGGACGCTTTCGAAAAAGTCACCGGTAACCTCAATGATGAGCTCCGTCTGGAGGGAGGGAAGAGAGAGAGATCTGATGGGTCAAAGTGGTCTGGGCACCATGTGGATGCGACGAGTGTTGATGGTATGCACAATGCTGAGAGTGGCTCGCCTACCCACCGATTGTAAGCCGGAATGCAAGCTCGTCTCCGCCCTCCCGCTCCTCCTCTGCCCCTCCCCTCCCCTCCCCTCCCCTCCCCTCCCCTCCCCTCCCCTCCCCTCC
>JAKEZK010000034.1:0-192350 GCA_021654155.1 Rhodotorula sp. CC01
ACCCTAACCCTAACCCTAACCCTAACCCTAACCCTAACCCTAACCCTAACCCTAACCCTAACCCTAACCCTAACCCTCGCCCTAACCCTAACCTAACCTAACCTAACCTAACCCTAACCCTATAATCCCCTAATGTTCTGCCCGTGATTCCCTACTCTGTGTGCCCGGAACAATGGACTTGTGAATACGAGAGGGCAGTCTGAACCGTGCCGATAGTTTGGTCCGCTCATCAAATGGCAAGGACCTCTCGCAATGTCAGGTGTTTGCCCTTCACGCCGAGGTAGCACATGCTTAAAAGCCCAAGAGACAGGAAACCCACTGCTTCTTGTTACACCGCGCCGGGGAGTGAAAGAATACACGAAGCGCCGAAACCCTCACGCCTCGCCCGAGTTGGCGCGCATGACCTCGTCCTTCTCGACGTACTTGACGCCGTCCTGCGCCGACAACGCCGACGACCACGAATCCAATCCCTTGTCGGACAACGCTGGGATCGTAAAAAGGATGCCCTTGTAGACCTGCCCACGCAAACGGGGTCAGCGGGAGATGAAAGGAGCCGAGGAACGAGAGCCTCACCCGGTAATTGTACTCTTGCTTGACGACGGCGCCTAATCGCAACAAGACGTCCAGTATCTTGTCCTTGCTGACGTTGGTAATGGATCGATCCAAAGTCACGAGCTGTGAATTTGGTCCCGATCAGGAGAAGCCAAAGTGGAGGCGAGCACAAGTCAGCGAGCAGGCCCACGAGCGTCAAGGGGGGTTGACGAGTCCATCTACACGCCCAACAGAGCCTCATTCCGCCGCATCCGGCGCCCGCCCACGGGTCAGAAGGCCTTCATCGCGATCGCTGAAACAAAGGGGCGAGTGTGCGGGCGCTAGTGGCGGCGAAGGAAAGCGACTCACGTAGTTGGTCGTCGCATCGGCGGATCCATCTGTTGAAGCACCGCCTGTACGCCCTCCAGCCTGTCCGCGCTTGGGGTCGTCACGTTCGAGGACTCCGGCCGGACGGCCAAACATGCGTTCCCTTCGTCCGACCAATTCGCCTGCAGCGGCGCCGGGCGGAGCACGCGGGATCGGTTCAGCAAGTGCGAGAGTGAATGCGAGCGCAAACAGCGCAAACAGCGAAGCGAGATACCGCATCGTGAGTGCGAGTGGTGAGAAGCGATCGAAACCTCGGCGAACCATCCTCTCGCTTTCCAAGAAGGAATTGCCTCGGGCCACTAGATAGGGTATCACAGATTCAGGGACTCTCCGGAGAGAGACTCCTCGAAAACCATATAAATCCACAGAAAATCACACAAGACCGCCGCCTACATGGCCAACTCGTCCTCGCTGCTGATGTCTCCCCAGCACCGCCTCGCTAGAACCTCTCTCGGACATTCCACCAGTCGCACCTTGGCCGACGATCCTCTTCCCCGTACACCCTTGCGCCCTTCCGTATCGACTGCGCGCAAACCCGACCGCGGCTTCGGTTTTGCGATGCTAGGCTGCTTCTGGACGTAGGAGGTTCCGCGATCCGAGGTAGACAGCGGTACAGACAGTAAAGGCGGTGATGGACTCGGCGGCGGCAGTCTCGGCGGCGACGGACTGGGTGGTCCAGCCGAGAACGACAAGGGTCGAGGGACTTTGGGTGGCGGCGAGAGCGAGCATGGCGAGGCTTCATGTTCCGGCGAAGGCGACAGAAGGGAGGCGATTGCATGTCGACGTCGACGAGCGGAATGCAACAAGTCGAGGTCGTCTGTGTCAGAGGCGGTGAGGGAGAGGCGTGCTGGAACGGGGTGAAGACGAATAGGGAGGCTGGAGGGAAGACTGTGGCCACACTTGAAGGTTAGTCGACTTCCGAGAGAGCTGCAGGCACCACGAAAAGACACGCACCGAGACTCGACCACCTCGACGGAAGAAGAGCGCCGATTCTCCGACGGCGATTCGGGCAAGGCCCATCTGCGCCTGCGCTTTCCACCAGGAGGCCGCCGCTGCGACAGCACGGGCTGCTCGTCATAGTCGGTCAATCCGGCTTCGGAATCAGCCGGCGTCGCAGAACGCGTCACTCTGCGTTCGACTTCTCCTGGAGCGTGCGACCGATTGCGCAAGCCTAAACGCCGTTCGACCTGTTCGCGCACCGTCGGCTGCGAGCCCTTGGTCACGAGAGTCGCACGCAAGAGTGCGGTGACCAAATCCATGCCTTTTCGAGTATCGGACCGCCCTTCGAGCTGGTCGCAAAGCTGAAAAATGTCGGCGAGGTTTCGGTATGGGCACAAGAAGCGCGAGAGCGTATGCAAAAGAGTCGAAGAGTTTAGGCGCCGAGATGTCGAGCTGGACACGTGCCGGTGCGAGTGCGAGTCCGCGTCCGAGTCCAGGTCGGAGGAGGAAGACGAAGACGAGTCGGATCGAGCAAGGGAAGCTAGCCGGACAGAAAGCGCCTCGAGCCGGTCGTCCAGCGATGTTGGCGCCAAGCCCAGCTCGACGACGGTGCCGAGGTCCAGAACCTCCCGCACCGGATCCACGCCCGCAACGGTGTCGAGCTCGGCCAAAGCGTCACCGAGTTCCTCGAACGCCGACCGCAGCGATTCCAAGATGTCGTCCTTCATCCCCTCACTCGCCGTCATCCACAGCGGTATAGCTGCTCTCAGCTGTGTCGCCACACGTCGACACACCTCGTCAACCATGCGGCTGACGCTGTCCGGATCGAGATCTTCTGCTCGCGCAGTCGACGAGATCGCTCCGAGCATTTGCCGCGCAACGTGCATCAAGCCGGTGATCAGGATGGCGGTGGTGGCGGTGTCTTGTCCACTCCGTAACCGCGTGCCGACCGGTAAAGACGCAAGGGACAGGAACGGCTTGTAGAAGAGTCGATCTGCGAACGCAGAGTCGAGCAAAGTCGGCAGGAGGGCGTCATCGATCGAACGTCGAGGCGAAGGCGAGGAGCGTAGGAGGGGGAGAATGTGACCAGAGGAACCGTATAAAGCAGTCTCGATGAGCGGCAGGTAGAACCGTGAGGCCTGGCCGTGAACGAAACAATTCGTCAGCTCCGAAGCGACTGCGAACAACGACGACAACGCACCTCTTGCTCGGCTCGGCACATCAAACAAAGCTGGTAGCACGCGTCGACGACCGGGAACGGCATGCCGACGTGGAACGCATCAACAGCAATCGCAGTGGCGTGTTCGGCGAGGATCCACCTGGCGGCCATGCAGGGGCTAGTCAGCCACCAAGAGGGTGACACAGAGTGAAGAAGGTATAGACCCACCTCCATGTCGACGCCGGACAAGCTTCGTACCACTCGTCCTGAACCCTCGAAGCTTCGAGCTGAGCCTCTTGCGCCGAAGCAGTCCGTTCCATCGCGCGCGAGTTTGACGACGAGACCGCCATGACAGCCTCGTGATCCGAATCCTCTGCGTCCGAAGAAAGGTCGAGATCGAGACAAGCGCGCACGTTCTCCTCGAGCGTGGCGCCAATCTGCCTCGCCGAGAGTTCCAGCAAAGTCGGCACACGTTCGCGCCCTTTGCCCTTGTCGTTCGGCTCAGAGCCATGAGAGGAAGAACCGACGGCATACAGCGCATCAAGGATGTTGGCATAGGCGCGGAGGAGTTGTTCCGCCCTTTGGACGAGCTGGACCGAGATGCCAGGACCGGAGCCGCGGCGGAGGTGCGCGATTAAATCGTCAACCGTGACGAGGTCGTCCTCGTACGCCGTCGCCGTCGCCGCCGCCGTCGAAGCCGACTCCAGACCGGCAGCAGTGGTCGACGCGACTGCCTTGGATCCGTACTTCTTGGTGCTCCGACCGAGCGTCCTTCGCCAACCCGGTCCGAACGGACTGCTCGCGCCCACATCCGAGACCTTCTTGCTCCCTCTGGTCGTTTGCGCCGCTGCAGACGTCCTCCTTCGCTTCGATGTGGAGCCGCTCCGCTTGTTGTTGTTCGATGACGAAGACGCGCTCCACTCGCCGTCCTCGTCGACCACGGATCGCCGGCTTGGCAGACGGCTCTTGGGAGCTACAGGAGCGGCGTCCGTGTCCAGCTGCGCGGCCAAGTGGTGTACGGCGGTGCGGAGCGGGCGCAGCAAGCGGTGCACGCGCGACAGCGCGAGTTGCCGGTCCAGCTTGGCGTAGCGTACAGGGCGGGCGTAGGTTCCCACTCGGGGTATATATGAGTATATAGAGTACACGGTATGTATAGCAGTCTAGAGCGAAGCCAATCTCTGCTCGATCAGCTGCTCTCGTCGCTTCCGCGCAGCAGAGTCGAAAGACTTTTCCTCGGAACATTGACTCGCCTTCATAGCGTCCCCAAGAGACAGAGGAGACGTCCTCGGGCGTGGCTCACTCCGGAGAAGCCAAGTCCGAAAATCCCCATCGGCGGCTTTTCCATCGCAATCCGAAAGCGTTCGCTGAGGAAAATCACGTTACAGAGGCGAGACGAAGGGAAGAATACAGAGCAGAAAGGCGCGCATGGATGCGAGCTGCGGAGAGATATGTGTTGCGCGAAATTGAGAGAGTGGTGGCGGAGGTGGCGTTAGGAAGGAAATGGACAAGGAGCGGAAGCGAAACTGGCAAGGGCGAATAAGGGCGGTAGTACGACAATAGTTGTGTGCGTTGAGAAGGCGGGTCCGACGGCGAGGCGAGGCGAGGCGAGAGAACGGGGACAGAAGACGATGCAGAGACGGTAGACGCGTGAAGGGAGAGGGCGAGGAGACAGAAAGGGCTAGTCGTCCATGCCGGCGGTTTCGTCCTCTTCTCCCGCGCTGTAGTTCATGTTGTCGTCGTCCTCCTGCACCACGGTGTTCGAATCATGTAAGCAAGAAAAGCCAGGGTATAGTGGACGACCGACGGCGTCACTCACATCCGAGTCGTCGTCATCCGAGTCGTCGCCATCTGAACCTGCCGACGCTCCGCTGTTGGCGTACTTCTGGACGTACTCTGCCGAGTCGAAGGAGGTCGCGTGAGTTCCGTGCGCTCTTTCTCAAGGCTCGCTATGCAAATCCCCGTCGTCGCTAAAGCGCAGAAGATCCTGCATCGACAGCCCAAGAGAGTGCACGAAAACGCACCCTTGACCTTGGCATCGTAGGCCTTCGGATCCCGCATCAACAACGCCGCCGCCTCGCCGTTCAAAGGGTCGGCCGCGTTCGGGTACCGGAGCAACTGGGGCAAAAACACTTCAAAGATGTTGACCATGTCAAACATGGGCGACCAGGTCTGGTTGATGACGTCGAGGCAGACCGAGCCGGACAACTCGTCAATGTTGGCTGCCAGAGGCGGAGGAGGTGGTGTGAGCGTGCAAGCAGCAAGAACAGACTGCAACCCGTCAAAGCCTTCCAAGGCAAGCAGAGTTCGCGTCAAAAAGGCAGCATCGCCCAAACTCACGGTGAAAGATCTTGTTGGTGAACCCAATCGACGGCGACTTGTACGGGTACCCCTCTGGCAATTCGACGTGGATCTTCCATACGCCGTGTTCGAAGGGGGCTGGTCACAAGAGGTTTTCGAAGGTCAATCCCGAATGTCCAGACATCAGCTCGGTACCGGAGGGCAAGGTATAGCCATTCCAACTTCAAAGCACCGAGCACAATCAAGAGGGCAAGAGCAAGGACTCACTCTCTTGCGGTCCCTTGAACGAGACGTAAAACTCGTTCATCTTGCCATCGACGAGCGTCACCTCATAGTCGCTCATGAGGCTGTGCGTCGCGTGTATTGTCAGGGCAATATCCTAGGAGGAGGTCACGAACCTCTCGTGCCAAGAGAAAGCAACATCGAGGGACGCACAGCTTGTGCAAGTCAGTTTCCATGCGCCGTTTCGGAGAACTCATTCTGGCGACGAGTTTGGGGGATCGGAGAGTGGTTTGGTCGGAGAGTGGTTAGGTTAGGGTTAGGTTGTTGTTCGACCTGCAGAGATGGTCGGTACAGGGTCAGCGCAACGTCCTCGAGACACGCTTCGATCGAGATTGGGAGCGAAGAAGGTGTGCGTCGCTGCGGTGGTCCAAGTGCACGTCCTTCCGATCGCTAAAGGTACACTGGCAGTTCCCTCGAGGCGTGACGTTCGCCGCAGCACTTCCATAGTCCTTGTGCAGGCAAGCCCGTGACGCTGTTGCCGGATTCCCGAGTCAAGCGAAAGGGGCGCCCTCTCTAGCCCCTCAACAGCCCTTGCCCAGATCCCTGATCGCGCCTTCTGATCCACTGTACACCCTATCTCTTGATCCTGCTCTTCGGGCTCAAGGGCCAGCGAGCCGCGAGCGTCGATGAGATGAGACAAGATGACCGGATGGAACGGACGATGACGATGGAGAAGTGCACGCGCGCTTGACGAGGCTGCGGTAGCGGATCCCAGACTGGTACAGTGTGTACTCACGGCTGAGGGACTCGCTGTCCAAAGGCAGTCAGAGTCGCAGGAGAGGGGTCGAGTCGAGGTTCTGCGATGTCGATCTTCGGGACCTGAACAGCGTCCGAGGCAAGCAATCGAAGAGCGTGCGATGCGCGGCGTATGCAAGGGATTCAGCAGTCGAGATTGGGAGGCTATATGCTCGAATGCTCTGTGCAAGTCCGAGTCGGTGACTTGATTGGAAGAGATCAAGGCAGACCTCGCCATGTTGGCTCACGCGACTCGCGACTCGGAGGAGTATATCCTCGGACATTGATCGTGCAATCAAAAGTCACTGAAAAAGAAATTGCAATTTGCTCATAGGAATCTGTACATTCGAGAGAACCTCCCGCTCATGAAAATTTCCCCTATCCCCCTTTCCGTTCCCGCCTTCAACCCACGAACCAACACGAACGTAACCCGGACGAACTCGACAGCCAACGAAATGATATGCTCCTGCCCTCGCAAAGAAGAGCCTCGTGGGAAACCGCAAGCGGAGGAAAGAGACGGCGGGGGAAATGCGAGAGTGAGACAGAGAGAGGAAGGCCGGGAAAGCGAGAGCCGCATGCCACCGGCTTAGTGACCAGCGAGTACGGCTCCGATAGTGCGCTGCGCAGGAAGCTGGATCGTTAGACTCTGGGAAAGAGGCAACCGAAACGAGGCGGAGCAGAGAAACGGACCTCGAGTTCGGGCGCCGAGGGGCTGCGCAGTTCCTTGACTTTCGACTCGCCATTATAAAAGTGGAACGCCGGCGTCATCTTGACTCCCGCGTCCATCGCCACGTCCTGACGGCGAGGAGAAAGGTAAGAGCCAGGTCGACGAAAGGAAAGCGAGGCGAGGGAGGGAGAAGACGCACCTGTTGGTCGCAAATGTCGACGCAGTAAAAGTGAATGCCCTTCCACCGCTCGTTGCCGGCGAGGTCTTTCCACTTGGCAGAGATGCCCTTGCTGCGAGCCAGCGATCGTTAGTCAGAGTTAAGGGAGCGTCGCGAGAGGGACGGGAGACAAGTGGCGGCGGACTTACCAGGACTCTTCCCAGGGCGCGACAAACTCGATTCCCTTCAAGCCCGGTTCAGACAACTGTCCAAAGTGTCGACTTTGTCGTCAGTTCATGTTCAATAACCCTCCAGCACGCGAACGCGCGACTGGACTGACAATCTGCTTGTACTGGTCCCCGGACTTGATCGTCGTGACAGGCATATTGTCTCTGCGGGCGGGACAGGTCTGCGAGGTCAGCTCTCGCGTTGTGCGACTATTTTGCTTAGCACAGCTTGCCGGGCCATAGAGTAGCCCGAGACCCGCGTGTTCCCCACTTCGAATCCGCGGTCCCGCCGCCCGTCAGCTGACCGCGACCGGCAGAGACCCGCACCTAGAGTGCAAGCGAGCGGCAGTTGCATAGAGCACAAGCAGTTGTTGAGCTCCTCTTGCGGTTCCCTTCGAGCCTAGGGGACATGTCACACGACTCGGCGAGGTCCATGAGATGGCGAGGTCGGCCCCGCATTTCCGCAAGGCAAGCAGCAGCGGCCGAGGCTAGGGGAGCGGGCAACAGACGAGGACACACTCACGGTCAGGCGGTGAGCGTGTGTCTGTGAATGTGTGTGTGTGGATATGGATATGTTAAGAAGGAGAAGAAGAGAGAGTGGGGGGACGGACACGTCCGCCTTCTGACGCTGACGGCGATCTCGCATCTAGGCCCCTTTTCCACGTTGACTCTACACGTGAACGAGACCCGACCGTAACAGTTGCCACCGAATGAATGCAACAAGCACAAAGTCCATGGTCACAGGGAAAGAAAAAAGGGAAAGGTGGCAAACTCGCGGCGAGTTCTGATTTGCAGCCCGTAACCTTCTATGCAAGCGTATATTCACATTCGCAGGACCAGTCTCACGCATCGATGGCGGCATACACCTGCTCTTCGACGCGCCGGAGCGTCTCGGCCGGCGAGTTGAGGCTGCTCATAAAGTAAATCACGTTCCCGAGCGGGCGCGCATGGATCTGCAGTTCGGCAGACTCGGACCCGGACCCGGAGCCGTACCGCAGGCGGCGCAGGATCGACTCGGACGCGGTCGACTGGTACCCAGATCCGTCGGCGGCGCAGAGGTGGATCGCGAGGACGCACCCGAGCGCCATGACGCCGTCGACCTTTTCATGCTTCGAGACGCGGTCGACAAACTCGCTGGACCACTTGGACCAGGGCAAAGTATCGACGGCGACAGTCGAGGTCGCCGGCACCCAATCGCGCTTGGCGGCGTCGAACGCGCCCTGTTCGTCCGTGCGGTCGAGGATCTCGAGCGTCTTGTTGGCGACGCCGCACCCGATCGCATGCGCCGTGTATGAGTGGCCGTGCAACAGCGCGTCGACTTTTTGCTCGCTCCAGAAGGACCGGAAGATGGCATCGCTCGCTAGCGTCAGCGCCATTGGGACCAAGCCGCCGGTGAGGATCTTGGCGTAGCAAGCGACGTCGGGGCGCGTGGCCGAACCGAGAAAAGTTGAAGACGTGACCCGGCCGAGTCGACGCAACCCGACAAAGACCTCGTCAAAGATGACGGGGAGGCCTTGCCAGACCGGCGTCGACACCGCATTGGACGCGGCCACGGCCGGGAACAGGCGACGGTTCGACCGCACCGTGTCGACCAGGACGCGTTGGTACAGCGGGTCGACAAAGATCATGCCGCCAGCGCCCATCACGACCGGTTCGAGGATCAAGGCGCCAAACTGAATCCCGTCGCCGCGAGCGAGGCGCGCCTCGATCTGCCCCTCGATCTCTTGCCGGTACTCGTCCGCGAGGGGATCTCGGCGCTCGATCCGCCCGTCGACGTCGTACAGCTTCGCAAGCGAGTCGAACGCGCCGACCTCGCGGCCAGCCTGTCGCACCCGTACCCGGCCGTGTTCGATCTTGACCTCGGGCGCCTCGAGCCAGAACCCTCTCCCCTCGTACCACTCGACCCGCTCGCTGTACACGCCACCCTCGCAGGCGTCCATGGCGCCGATCGTGTCGCCATGGTAGCTGCCCTTCAACCCGAGTACGGCCAGCTTGCGCCTCTGCTCCGGTGCGAGTTGCTCTCGCTCGGCGAAAGCCCGCAGTGCCATCTTGAGCGCAACCTCCATGCCGGTGCTCCCGTTGTCGGAGAAAAAGACGCGGTCCGCCCAGCCGGCTCCGACCGACGCGAGCATCTTTTCGGCCAGCGTCAGCGCAGGCAAGTTGGTCGCGGTCGGGAACATGACGTGGCCGAAGCGACCGGACGCGTGGGCGGCGGCGAGCGTCAGCTCGGGATGAGCGTGACCGAGGCATTGCGTCCACCACGAGGCGGAGCCGTCAAAGACAGGAGAAAGGAGCGAAGGGGCCGAGGGGGTTTGGGCGTCGTCGGCGGGTGTCGCCGGCGGTGAGCTGGTCGAAAACGCGCTGAAATGGTCGCCGTGCGCCGAGTCGATGACCATGACGTCCGACTCTTTCGTCACCAACCCGTGTTGAACAAAAGGCCACCACACCTGGTCGAGCGTCCGCCGGGGTGCCGTGGCGAGGTTCGACATTCGGTCGAGATGAGTCTGCTGAAGCTGGTGGACGACACGCTGCAGCGGCCGGTCCGCTATCCGAGCATAGTACGCTTCGAGGTTTCGTGCATCTTCAGTCGCAGACGGAAGTTGCTCGGGCGGGTGCTCAACGACGCCGACCTTGATGCCGCGTTCGGTGAACCATTTTTCAAAGTAGCTGTAGTTGGCGTAATAGTCCTCCTTAAAGACGAGGACGGCATCGACGTCGTACCCTCGCAGCAGCAGCGACTCGTAAGCCGAGATCGTGGTCGAGATACCGCCGAGAGCGGCAGACGCGACGAGAATGGTCGGAGGGAGCAGAGGTCGGAATGCGTCGAGTTGCGAAGTTCCGGACAGAGTGGGCGAGTGGACGCCTATTCGGGGATCGCAGTCAGCTCGGTGTAATTTTCCCAAACGCGGCCCAAGAGTTAGGCTCACCTCCTGCCGACTCGATGTAGAGACTGCTCCGTTTGCCTGCTGATTCCCGAGCAAAATTCCGCGCATGCCTGCCGACAGCCGCCGCAAATTCCGAGTCGGTGGGCGCCTTGGTCACTGCCTGGCCATGCGCTGCTCGCTCGACAGCCAAGTGCGGCGAGACGGGCTCGTCGAAATGGAAAAGGCATGCCGTCTCGGCACCGGGGGCAAAGCGTTGCAAGTGTCTGCGCGACTGATCGGTCAGCTGGTTCCGAGGAAACGCACTCCAGTAAGACCTCAAAGACTCACAGCTCGTCGTCGCCATCTCCGCTGCCTGTCCCGACCGGTTTCAGGTAGCCGACTTTTTCGCCGAGAGCGAGCGAAGCGCGCACCAGCCCGGTACTGAAGATGCTCTTGCCGACCGAAGTCGAGGGTGCGACGACCAGGTGCGTACGCAAGTGTCGCGAGAGCATCCGAGGCGCTTGTGACGCGTGTGCGCGAGCCGGACGAAACTGTTTTGGGGAAAGCCTGGTCCGACTTATCACAGGTGGGGAAGCGTAAAGTGAGCGACCGCTCCTTCCCAGAGACCGGCGAGCAAGTCAGCACTTTGGTGCAGTGCTCTGGAGTTTGCAGCCGTGAAAGAGAGAGAGTGAGAGAGTAAGCCCGAGTCTGAAAATTTCCCACGAGCTGCGCGCTCTCGGCCGACTCTTCAGAACAAGCGATCTTGACAGTAATCTCGCTTGAAGTGCAATATCTGGCTCGCCCCTTCTATCCAAACATCTTGAGCTCGATCCGGGGTGCCTCATCCGCCGCATGACTGCCGGCGACACTCCGCTTCGACCCTTGCCCCAATGCAGACCGAATGCTCTCTTCCAGCAGAGTCCGGTCGCCAGCATCGAGAGCGGCAGTCGCCTCCTTAAAGTGCGAGGGCGCAGACGTTGCGAGGGTGACGAGGTGGGCAGAGGCGATCGGGCGGAGCGGAGGCGGAGACGAGGTAGGCTCGACGAGTCGCAGCAAGACCGGCAAGAGGATTGAGACCGATTGGGTTCCTGGGTTGCAAGGGTGTCAGCTTGCGGAAAGAGAGAGACGAGCGACGCTTGTAGAACTCACTCCTCTCGACCGGGACCCCCGTGACCAGCACGGCAATGCAAGCCTTGATCGCATCGTCGACGACCTTGATCATCGGATCCGACGACCCCACCTTGCTTCTCGAGGCAGACACGACCATCTCGAGAACTCCAGGCAAGATGCGGCCGGCGCAGAAGGCGAGTGTGCCCGAGGAAGAGCGTGAGGCGGCGATCAAGAGCGAAAAGAGGCAGTTGCGCGCGGCGGTCTGAGCCTGCGTGGACCGAAACCGTCAGCTCAAAGTAACCGCAGCCGCAGCGAAAGGACCGCCTCACCTCGCCATCGCCATTCTGTGCCGTCTCGGACAAGAGGTAGCAGGCGTGGTCGACTACTTCGCGACCGACCGAAACCGCTGGCGGAATCGAGGTGAGGAGGAGGACAACAGCCAGCAGGTTGCTCCGCATCTTGATCATCGCAGCGGTCGACTTGCGGTTCCTGGAAAGAGGCGAACAAGGTGAGCCTTTGCGAGGAAGGGAGCAGAAGAGAGAACGCCTACCGGACAGCGTCAAAGTTGAGCAGGCATGCGCTGAGCATGCCGTTGATGACCCGCGGTAGAGACGCAGATTCCCCTTCCCGAGTCGCACAGCCTCGCGTGGTGAGCATCTTGAGGACAGGCAAGGTCAAGCCCGCAAGATCGAGTTCTGCCTGTTCATCCTTCAAGAGGACTGCCGAAGGAGCTCCCGTGAATACGCGCAGGTCAAACACGAATAAGCTGTAACGCACGAGAGTAGAGATGGAATGCGATGGCGTAGACTTCGCTTCGCAGCGGGTCGGGCAACAGATCGGCGAGGTCCGCGTAGAGGGAAAAGGCCCGCTTGACACATTCGGCGTGAGCTGTCAAAGTGTGTGCGTGCACTGCGAGAGTCGTGATCAGCACCGCGCAAAGTTTGAACGTGAAGGCACAACCCACGCTTGACCGAGGATGCCGACAGGGGCAAGACTTCGCGGATGACGGTGGTCGCGATCTGCAAGCACTGCTTGAGGCGGCGATCGCTCCCAAGTCCGGCTGCGTCTGCTCCCGGAGCAGCTTGGACGACCACGGCGGCCAGAGCGACGGCAATCTCGAGCACCCGGACCTTGACGGCGAGACCTTCCGTCAACCCAAGGCGGAAGAGGAGGTTGCAAATCTCCTCAAAGATGGTCTCGTCTTGCAAGACCGGACCCGACACTTCTGGGCGCAGCAATCCCGAAAGAGCGTCGAGCGCAATCGACTGGATCTCGGACGCCGAGACTTGGCCGACTGCGGTAGGTCGACAAAGCGTTTCGACCGCGATGCCAAACGTTGTCCAGAAGAATATGGCAGGCTCGGATCGAGTCGAGGCCGGGTGTTCCGGCTGGCCATCGGGCACAGAGGCACCGTGCATAGCCTGAATCATCTGCTCGTCCGAGGATTTGAGCAGGACGGCGACGGCGTGCAGGACCTGAGGCCAGGCGTTCTCGTAGAACTGCCGAAAGGGATCAGTTCCACTATTTCCGCGTCCACAAGTCAGAAATCACAACACACCGGCAAGGCAGTCTCGCGCGAGAGTCCCGAATAGACCGAGTCAAAGGCAGAGCCGGCTTCGGACGATAGCGCCGTTGGATCGACGTGCATCCGAGCGTACTCGCGCAACGAAGCCACCCAGAAGGGGCACAGCAGCGGCAGGTGCGGGCGAATGACGTCGACGAGGTAAGGCTGTCGCGTACTGGCAGTCTGGAAGCGTGCCCATGCGGCCAGGATCGAAGTCTTGAGCATGACGGCGGCGGTCGAGCTGAGGTCCTTGACGTCGCCGATTGAGGTCATGTCCGAGTCTGCGCACGTCAAACGCGGTGAGGCTAGAACGGGGAGCGCAAAGGCAAAGGCGGGAACCCACCCTTGCAGCTCTCGAGTGCCGTCGTGAGCAACTTGAGGATCCGACCCATCTTGTCAATCTCTTTGGTCACACCCGAGCCGACAAAGACGGCGCAGACTTGGATCGCCGACGCGATCACCTCGGGGTACGAGTCGGCAGCGAAAGCCGGAGTCAAGGCTGCGGCGATCGGTGCTTGGTACTGTTCCAGCAAAGGAGCGTCCTCGAAATCGATATCTTGCGAAGCGCCAAAGTTCTGCCGGCGAGAGAAAGAGAGAGAGTCAGCAACAAGTCGACTCGAAGAGAATCAGCAGAATCAGAAGCGGATGCCTTGGCCCCTGGACGCACATCAATGACATCTTTCAGGACGACGAGTCCTTCGAGGCGGATCTCCATGACTTGGGCGGTCGACGCCGTGAACGCCATCTTGATGAGGTCGGCGACTCGCGTGATGAGCAAGCCGCGCTTGTTGGCGCGGATCGCGCGTGCCTGAGCGACATCGAAATGCTCCCGTCGACCGCTGCGGCGGACCGTCACAAAGACCTCGTGCAGGCACTCGAGGGCAAAGAGCTGAGTTCGCCATCGCGACGAAGCACGCGCGGTTGGCGCTCCCGGGCGGGCGTCGTTGTCGTCTGAGACGCCGAGACCCTGCACCTCCTCGTCGGCTACGGCGCCGACAGCCACGCTGGCCTTTTCCACCTGTCGGTCGACGCTCGCCGACCGAGACATGATCCGCTGGCACAGGTCGATCCAGCCCGACGGGTTCGCGTCGGCAGTCTGGTGCAGCCAAGAGAGGATCGCGTCGCGGACACCTTCGATCGTCGTGTCCTCGTCCAAGAGCGCAAACAGCTCGCGGACGAGCCCGTCGCCTCCCAACTTGGACATGAGGCCGGCATCGCGCTGCACCAACTGGTAGACGCTGTTGACAGCGGCGACCTTGAGCGGCTGCCTCGGCGACGACAGCTGCGCGCGCAAGTTCGAGACGAGCTCGGCGTGGTCGAGGGCGTTCGGCGCAAAGATCAAGAAATGTTGAGTCGCCCTGATCGCTTCGACCGAGATCCCTTCGTCGTCCTTTTCGAGGGAAAACTCGCGCAAGAGGACGAGGACGACCTCGCGGACGCGTTCCGATTCTTGCAGCTCTGGGCCGAGAACGCCGACGATCGCATCGAGGACGCGGACCATGGCCTGGTAGGCCGGCAGGTCTCCACGCAGGTTGACGGAGCCGGGCGTGCCGCCTTCCGGTTCGTGCGTGTCTTGCATGTAGAGCTTGCACAGGACGCCGAGGGTCAAGTTGGTGTAAGGCGCGTACGACAAAGAGGCGGCATCGATGACGTGCGAGAGCGCCTGCAGCGCCGAATAGTGCACGAGGGGGTGAGGGTCGGCGGCGAGAGACAAGAGCACATCGATGACGGTCTTGAGAATCGGGGCCGCCGCGAGACTGCCGACGTGCGAGTAGATCTGGCTGAACGCGAGCGCGCAGCCGGCACGGTTGTCCGGGTCGGTGTTGTTGACGACCTGCTGGACGCAGAACTGGATCTGGCCGGCCATGAACGACGTGCCGCCGAGTCCGCACAGGCGGCCGAGAGACTCGGCCGCCGCCTGCCGCAGCGCCGCATCCGGATGCAGCAATGCCTCTTTGACGAGATCGCGCATCGGCGTAGCGACTTGCACGCTGTCGATGGCGCGGCGAGACAGCCGCAGCGCGCCGAGGACGGCCGTGATCGAGTTGGCGAGGATCGCCTGCCGACGACCGGGATTCTTGTCGAGCTTGAACGAGCGCGAGTTGTTGAGCAGGAGCTGCAGGAGCGCGGCTTGGTTGCCCGGTTCCTGGAGGGGAAAGTAGAGCGCGAACAACTCGATTGCCGCGTCGACCAAGCCGACGGCGGGCGCCGGTGCCTCCTCGAGAGGTTCAAACGAGGTAGTCGCAGCGGCGAGGACGGCAGTCAAGACGGACGAGTCGTGCTCGCCCGCTTCGAGTACCGGTCGCCGGAGTTGTTCTTCAATCTCGGACTCGGCGCGGTCGCGGTTGAGGCGGCCGAGCTTGCTGACGGCGGAAGAGGCCGTCCCGTTCGCGAGTTCGTCGCCTCCTGCCACCTCAATCTTGCCACCGCCGCGGATCAAGCTCGTCACGCCAAAGGCAAACCCGTCCGTCTCGTCCCAGATCGACGTGAACGACCCAGACGTGGCCGCGGCTTGCAGAGCCGACTCGCCAAAGTAGCGCTCCGGGTCTGAGACGATGGCGACCGCTTGCTGGAGGAGCACGATCTGGTGCTGCTGGGTCGCGGCACTCTGCCCGAACGCGACAAAGCACTGCAAGAGGCGGCGGCGGTACATCAAGTCACGGTCGACGAGTTGCAACCGAGACGACGTCGACGGTGCTTGCTCTGCCGCGAGGTTCGGATGCGAGTTGGTGAACGAAGTGGCGAACGACAAGCCGTTCGAGAGGAGGAGCGCGAGCCGGCGCGCCGTGTCTTCGTTGACGAGACCAGAGCTGGTGCCGGTCGGACCGTTGTGGCGGAGAAAGCTGAGGATGGCGCCGAGGGTGCACTCGCGGATGTGCAGCAGGAACGCCCACTCGTTGTCGCCTCGGACCTGCGCCGTGGACGCGTCCTTGCTGGTCGGTTTCGGGAGCGCGTTCCTCCACAGCAACAGCAGTTGCGGCAAGTGCAAGCGGACAAAGTGCGGACCGAGCGACATCAACGCCGAGACGAGGATCCACGCGACCTGGATCTCGATCCCCGAGATGTGCAGTTCGTGGTTCCCCGACTGCTTCAAGAGCTGGATCGCGAGCGACATGCACTTGGCCGACAGGTCGAACGAGACGTAGAGCGGCTTGTGCGGGATCAGGTTGATCAAGGCCGCGAGGGCGTGCGCGTACCCGACTGCGCGGCGGTGGACCGCGGCAGACTGGTTCGGTCCGTCCGAGGTGATGAGCGTCAGGTCCTTGTTGAGGAGTTCGGTCACCTGACCGATCGTGCTCGAGAGGCGGTTCGGAACGGCGTTGCAGAACGTGCGAAGCGCCCACGCGCTGGCGACCTGGACGCTGTGACTCGGATGCGCGACGAGGCGGACCAAAGGGTCGTAGAGGACTTCTTGAACCGCGAGTGGTGCGCATCCGAGCTGCCGAAGGAGACTCGTCGTCTCGTCGAGGGCGAGCAGCAGCGCCTGCTTGCTCGGTCCCGGTTGGTTCGGCATCAGCGACGGCCACTTTTTCAAGTACAGGGTTCCGATCTCGCGCAGGGCGGCAATCTGACCCGCTTCGCCGAGCATCTGGGCGCTGATGACATCGCCGAGGAGGATCGCGACCGCCTTGCGCGCGGCGAGGGCGTCGTACCGCGCCCGAGCGGGATCGAGTCGCTCGGCCGCGCGCATGTTCCAGCCGATCCAGCCCATCCCGGCCGCGGCACCGCACCCGATCTCGTCGATCACGTGCTTGACGACGTCGGCGTAGTAGTGCTCGATCCAGGACGAACCGAGCGCCTTGAACAGCTCGGCGTAGACGTCGACGAGGGCGTTGCGGAACCTGCGCGTCGAAGTCGAGCGGTTGTACGGACCGGCGAGTTGGGCGAGCATCTCGATCGGCGAGAGCAGAGTTTTGGCGGCGCCAGACGACGTCGACGGAACCCCGATTGCAGGGTACCCATCATCGTCCTCTTCGTCGCCGCCGCCGCCGCCAGCGGTCGCGTCTTTGGTGCTCGTCTTGGGAGCCGGCGCGGGTGCGGCACTGCCTTCAACCTGCGTCGCAGCGAGGAGACCGGCGACGAGTCTCGACAGCGACCGCCTCGTGACAAAGTCGGCCGACTCGAGCGCACGGAACGCCGGCATCAAGACCTCGTTGATCTCGGCCAGGGACGAGTAGGTCCCGGCCGCTCCCGACATGGCGAGCAGGCACTCGGCGCTGCCGCGGACGAGCGCGCCGGCTTTCTCGGACAAGCCAGTCTTGAGTGCTTTGAGCGTGTCCTTGATCGTTTGGTCCGACATGCTCTTGGCAACGACAGTGAGTACCTTGCGGAGGCAGGCAAGCGCCGAGTGGCGCAAGATGACCGGCTGTTCCAGGCTGGGTCAGTTGACGGCGGGAAGCGGACGCGCACAGAGAAGACTGACATAGGACGTGGAGCGAAAGATGCGCGTCGTCGTCGTCACAATGTCGATGTACAAGCTCATGACCTGGGCAGTTACGCGGTCAGCTTTCCATCCAGATCGAGGGACAGTCCGGCGCGAACGCACCTGGCTGCCAAAGACGGCATACACTTCGCCGAGAACAAACGTGCAAGCGATCCGCCATTCCTTTTCGCGTTCGGGTGCGCCCTTTGTCTCTGACCCGTTGACCCCTTTCAGCAAGCTCTGCACGACATCGTACAGGCTCTTCTGGTCGCCTCGGGTGAGGACAAGGATGATGATGCGAGCGATGAGAGCGCGAGCCGGACGACCGGGTTTCACGCTCGGCACGGCGGCGGCGGCGGCGGCGGCGGCAGCAGCAGTTGGGGGCGGTGGCGGTTGAATGAGCCCGAGTAAGGCTTTCAAGAGTTGCGGCTGCTCGCGAAAGATGGCTTCCTGTGTAGCCCAGCATGAGTGTCAGTCCAACTTCTCGGCGAGTCACGAGGAGCGTCAAGGGCGCCGAGGTTTTCAGGGTTCGCTCGGGCGAGTGATATAGCGCAGTACCAGCCATCGACCGACGTATCCCACGCCTTGCACTCGCGCCTGCACAGCGCGCTGTGTGTTTCACCCCCACTTGCTCGCGTCGAGGTTCTGGATGCGCCCTCCTGTCCTCTGCACCAGTCCAGAGCCAAAAGGCATCAACGCACCTTTGGCAGTGACTTGACTGCGCGCTCGCACGCGCTGAGCCACGTCAGGAGAAAGTGTTCGCCTCGTCCGGCTGCTGCTGCCGCCTCGAGTTGCGACTTGTCCCACTGCAAGTCGTCGAGCGACGCCAGCCGGCGAGGGGCAGAGCTCATTATTCGCGCTCGGAACCCGTCTTTGAAGGGCGGCGACGATACAAGTGGTCGAGAGCGAGTGATGAGGTCAATGATGGAAGGAAGGAGCGGAGAGATCCAAATTTTTCACGTCGACCTCGAGTTGCGGACCCTAGTCTGTGTGTATTGTTTTCGGTAGAGTGGTCTACCCCTCTACGAATTGAACTGATGCAGAAGAGGCGGCGAAAAAGAGAGGGACAGAACGGATGACCTCTGAGCAGAAGAAGGGAATCCGAGTCCTTGGAAAGGCATCTCCCGAGCCTGCCTCCGCCATGCTACCTTCTCTTGCCTGGAAGGCAATTGAATCGTCTGACACTGCTCCACGCATTACTTCACTCGGCCAAAGGACAACTCCGGAGCCAGCTTTGCCTGCACGCGGTGCTTCTCCGAGGAAGATTCATGATTGCTGCCCTTCCATCCACGTGCCTAGACCTGAAACGCGACTACCGTCCCGTTCAGGATCATACACGGCTTGCGAATGGTTGTCCAATCCCAGTAGTTGGAGTCGGTACCGTCGTCCTTCATTTGCTCATCGAAGGAGCAGAGACCACCCTCGAGGTCGAAAACGTCAAGCACGTCCCTTCCTTGAGTGTCAACCTTCTCTCGACAACCGCACTCCAAATGACGGGCCACGAAGTCATCTTCCCGCCAGGAGGCGGTGTCAAAATCTACAAGAACAGGAAACTCATTCTCCTCGGCCAAGTTGGAGATCATGGCGTGCCGCAAGCCGCCTTACTCGTCTACGAGTCGCCGACGAAACGGAATGAAGCGATCAAGAATGCTCAGGAACGGTACGGCCACCCGGGTCAAGCTGCCATGAGGGAGATGCTCAAAAAGGGCGTCCTCGACGGCTTCACCCTTGTCGACCTCTTGGCGTTCTTCCGATCCATCTGTCCCGCTTGCGTCCGAGGCAAGGCTGTTGCCTATCCTTTCCCTCTCTTGACCCATCGAGCTACGAAACCTCTCGAACAAATCCATTCTGACATCGCTGGTTGGTTTGCAACTCCCCAGCTGGGAGGAGCACAATACTTCATCCACCTCGTCAATGACAACCGGCTGGGTCGAAGTCGAGGCAATCAAAACCGAGGAGAAGTACTCAAAGCTTTCACCCGCACGCTGATCCGGCTCTGTCACGTCCTCCGCTACTCACACATCTCGACGACGACTAGCCTGGTTACCAATCGCGGAACCGAAAACATGTCGGCTTCCTTCCAACAGTTCTTGCGAGACAAAAGCATTTGCCACGAAACAAGCATTGCCGGCACGCCGCAACAGAATGGCTGCAACGAGCGCTTCATCCGAATCCTCGAGGACAAGACTTCGGCCATCTTGATCGGCGCCGGTTTGCCTCCTGCTTGGGCAGAAGCGGTTCGCCATGCTGCCTTCCTGCACAACCGTCATCCTTCCGCTATCCACAAGTTTTGTTCACCTTATGAGCTCGTTTTTTGGCCACAAAGACGCCACGCTTCGCCGCTGCCCAACCTGTGGCCAGAGAGTCTGGGCTCGAATCGATCGCGTCACCGCCTTTGCTCCTCGAGCTACCGAATGCGTCTTCCTCGGGTTTGCTTTTGACCGCGGCACAAAGGCAATTTGCCTCAAGCGCGTCGACACGCCCGGCAAAGGTGGTAACATCCTCGCCCGAGACGTCAATAACGAGAACGTCGCGCTTTTGCTCTATGTCAACAACGGGTTACTTGCTGCCTCCGAACGTGCGGCAGAGAAGCTTTTCGGCATCCTCCTCGAGCGGTTCAACATCAAGGTGCGAGGAGAAATCACCACGGCCGGGAAAAGCTTCCTGGGCAGAATCCTTTGCTACGATCACGAGCTTGGCTATATTTGTATCTCTCAAGAACCTGCGATTGCTCAAGCTCTGCGCGACATCCACCTCAAAAACCTCAAGCCCGTCCACTTGCCGATCCAGAGTCGAGTTGACTTGCGACTGAATGACGGGAACCTGCTCCTGAACGACAACGAGTACCTGAAGGGAGTTGGGCACTTGGGGTGGATTGCTCAAACTTGCCCTGAGATTGCCTACGCCACGAATTCGCTTGCCCGTTTCGTCTCAAACCCGACAACAACTCATTGGCACCACCTCGTCCGCGTCTTCCGCTACTTGAGCGGTACGCAAGATCTCGAACTTGAGCTTGGTGCGACTCGCCTCTCAGGAACGACTTTCCAAATCTATGCCGAAGCCAACTTTGCAAACGATCCGGAGACTCGCAAGTCGACCAGCGGATACGCTATCCTTTACCGCGGTTTGCTTGTCAGCTTTGCTTCGAAGAAACAAAAACTTCTTGCACATTTGACCTTCCAAGCCGAGATCATCGCCTTGTGCCGCGCAGCCCGAGAACTCGAGTGGTTGAGCTCAGTCACGCCACCTTCTCCCAACAGACAGTTTCGCCCACACCTCGTCTTTACCGACAGCTCAAGTGTGACTCTGAAGCTCCAATCTCCCACCTTTTACGAGTCGTCCAAGCATCTCGACCTTTGCTTGAAGTACCTGAAGGGACTACCTGAAGCAAATTTCATTTGTCTCACGTGGATTCCCACCGACAAGAACATCGCCGACATCTTTACGAAACCGCTTCCTCTGAAAATCGCCGACAAACACCTCGAAAAGATCGGATTGCTTGGTATCGAGAAAATCGAGGGCTTTGGCTTCGGTTGAGGCGAAAAGGGGGAGTGTTGTGAGGAGAAGATGGTACGGAGTCAAGGAGGAGATTACAATCGCGGAATAATCGGGTGATTACTGTAATAACCCCCACCCCGCGAGATCGCTGTTGCTCTTGTTCTCCAACAGCTCAGACGATCCTCGCAGCTTGCCGCTTCCTTGCAGTAAAGCGTTACATTTGTCAATGCACCGGAGGAGCCTGACGATTCCATTCGAGCGACTGTGTTTGGAGATCCTGCTCTCGGTGACAGCTGCATACGCCGTGGCGAGCTCGCGTTCCTCGAGTTGCTCGATTTTTGCCACTGCCACTCAAAGTAGCTTGACCCAGCCGTTGGAGGCTGGTTAGGATCAATCTCCCGATGGTGCATAAGAAAGGCTTGACAAACAACTTGCCTGCACTGCGAGGAGATCGGGACTCGCCTCGAAGCCGGCAAATCCGGCGCGCATGCGCCAGCGAGCAACCTGCAGTACGAGGAAGATTCTCAGCAAAACGACGATTGCGCCGGGCACGGATTTCCGGCGCGCTCGTGGTGGAACACGTAGCGCATGACACCTTCAATCTTCCATGCATGATCGTCACTACAGATATCGTCTTATAGGGCCGGAGAGGCTATCTCAGTTGATAGCGTCAGACTGGCCTTCTCAAAGTGCTTCCCCCGTTTGTCTTGACTGGCGTCACGCACGCCTTCACGATGCTGTGTCTTGCACACATGACCTGCCCGGGCCCTCTCTCTTCTAGAGTGTCCTCTCCTTCATCGAAAGCCTGGCTCAGGGAGCGAAAGGAGCTCGAGCTTTCTTTAGCCCATCAGACTCAAAAAAAAAACCCGACAGCGATAGATTGCATGGAGGCTCCTGAAAACGCAGAGTGCAGGGAAGACAACAACGGATCATCGAGGAGGGAAGTGAAGACAAATTCGAGTCGACGCGAGCGAAGCTGAGGAGGAAAAGGGGAACGATTCGGATCGGATAACTGACCAAGCGTTGACCATATGTGGAGGTGCCCTCGTCACGGCGTAAAGATGCGACTGAAGCCCTGGACCGGCGTGCGACACGTCGGGCAGAGTTGGCCGCCCGTACCGCCGGCAGCACCCGCGCCGCCTTCGTCAAACATCGCCGACGTAGTTCGTTCAGCGAGTGCAGCGCGGCACGCTTCGCACAAGCACATGCAGCCTGGGTCATGGGGAAGAAACATCAGAGGAAAAGAGAAGAATGGTCAGTTCCCGGAAGCGTACGCCACTGGGGAAACGCCAGAAAAGAATGCCAAGGAGGGAAAGACTCACGACACGGCCACAAGACGACGGTCCGTTCCTCGACCGTGCACACGACGCAGAACCTCGACTTTCCCTCCCTCCACTTTTCGCGCTCCTCCTCCATCCACCGCGCCACATCCACATCCACCCCCCCTCCTCCGCCTTGCCGCTTCTTCGCCATCTCGAGCACTTGCGCCCTCCTGTGGTCAATCGCAGACGAGAGCGCCGCGATACCGCCGTCGTCGTCGTCGTTGTTGTTGGTGTCGATCCTGGTCAAAGTCTGTTGCTGCGACGCAGACGAGGAGGAAGGAGGGAGCAAAGCCCGGTACCGCCTCCGCGTGAGTGGACCCGCTCGACTCGGCGCAAGGTGATGCGCGAGCAAGTACGGCGCGAAGTCCTCTTCCTCGGCGGCGAGCGGCGACGAGGACTGCCGCTGAGGACGCCGAAGGGGCTGTGACACCAAGTCCGAGTAGAGCACGAGAGGGTTGGTGCCACCGACGTCTTCGTCCTCGACGACGGTAGTGCCGTTGTCTTCGTCCTCCTCCTCCTCGTCGTCATCGTCCCACTCGCCGCCGCCGTCCTCCTCCTCATCGTCGCCGCCGCCTTCCGGAAGCCACTCGCCTCCATCGCTGTCCTCGTCGGAGCCAGCAGCAGCAGCAGCAGCCCCCAACAACGCCCACGCCTCGGCATTCGGCGGCGGCGGCAAAGGACTCTGACTCCTTCTCCTCGTTGCCATCGTCCGACTCGCGTCCCGCTCCCTCTCCCTCTCACTCGCGGTGGCCTCACGCTCTTCAGCTCTCCACCTCCTCTCCATCTCCCACTCTTCCCTCCTCCACCCCATCACCCTCGCCGCGACCCCTCTCACCGCGTACCTCACTCCCCTCCACCCCTTCCAAACCAGATAAACCGCAATCCGAGCACAGAGGCCCATCAACCTCCACAGGGCCGATTTCCGCTCCCCTTCGACATGGGCCATGCGGCGCGAAAACGGCGACGACAAGGAGGAAAAGGCAGGAACGGACGAGGACGAGGCGGTACCGGTCCAGGACCCATCGGCGGCGTAACCGTCCGCGTCGACTTGAGCGCCCAACGGCGATTCGACCGAGACGCGACGGATCTCGTTCGTGAACCCGGGAGCCGGTGGCGTATACGAAGAGGCTCCATGCAGCCCCAAGATCGGATTGCCGTGCCCATCCAACGGGATCAGGTCCCAAAACACGACCTCGCCATTCCGCTGCAGAACGACCTCCTGCCCCCCACCATTCCTCACCAACTCGTTCGCCTCGCGCGCCGCGTTCCGATTCTCGGCTCCATGAACGGGGCAGTCTTCCGAGTCGCACGGAGGCGGTTCGATGAACCCGAGAGTTTCGAGAGACGAAGAGACGCTGCCCGGGAGGATCTCGAGCGGCGAGAGTTCGTGCGCGAGACCCGAGAGGCGCGTCGTCGACAACAAATGGGTCGCGTACCTTAAGGGGGCGGGCAATCACTCGCGTCAGGTCAGTAAAAGGCAGGCTCACACGAGTGACGAGACAAAGGACCCACTTGATGAGGGCGACGGCGTAATCGTCTTCGGGGCGCGGCGTCAACGTCGACGGTCCCACCAGATTCTCCATCGAGAGCTGCGCGCGAGTTTATTTCGTGGTTCAGTTTCAGAGCCAGCATGTCGAGTTCTGGACCAGTCCGAGGCTGACTGACCTCTTCGCCCCTGATGACGGCCGCGAGGGTTTTCAACGCGACGCTCGTTCCGACGATGGTCTCGAGGACGAGTTCGGGGACCTTGTTGAGCCAGACGGTACCGAACTCTTGCGCCTCGGCGACCTTGCTGTTGTGTTCCCGCGACGACGGCGAGGAGGAGCCAAAGATGCGACTCCAGGAGCGGAGGGCAAAGTACTGGGCTGTGAGGCTGCAGAGGGCCGTGATGGGGAGGCGGTAGATCCTCCTCGAGGCGAGGAGGCGGGTGGTCGTCGTTGCGGGCGACGAGGCGAAGCGGGACCTGTACGCTGCGTCGAGTTTGTTGACGAGGGGGAGGTGGGGTGCGCAGTAGGTGATTTGGAGTGCGAGGATCTCGCCGAGGGTGATGAGCAAGTAGGTGTACAATTCCGAGTGGTTGCCGGTTGACGAGGCCGAGTCCGAGTGGACGTGGAGGAGGAAGGAGAACGAGAGGAGGTTGAATTGGTGGTGGGCGTGCGGGAGGTCGTCGCCGAGTGCGCGGACAAAAGTTTCGCCCGTGACGGTGGCACACACGGCGAGGTAGCACTGCCACAACAAGGCGGGGTGGTGGTTGTTCGATTCGACGTCGGGATGGAGGATGTGTCTGAGCAAGGCAAAGACTGCACTCGCGAGCATGGCGATCCCGGGAGCTCTGCACCCGAGTTGGACGAGGGGTTGCATGACGCGGCGGTGCATGGATGCGTGTGCTGGTGCTGGTGCTGGTGCTGGTGCTGGTGCTGGGTGTAAGCGGGGCGGGACGAGATGGTGGATCCTGTGGAGGAGGAAGGCGAGTGCGAGCGACGAGACGAGGTACGCCGAGGTGAGGTACGTCACTGGCGAGGGCAGGGTCGTGGGCGTGGTCGTGTTCGTGGTCGTGGCCGTGGTCGTCGTCGCAGTCGTCGTCGTGGTGGCCGTCTCGTGTGCAGCTGCTGTGCGACTCGAGTCGGTGAACCAGCGAGCGGCTGACCTCGGAGCGGCGAGGGCGAGGCTGCCGGCTCTCTCGGCGGTGGACCGGAGGAACCCGATCGCCGCGCTGTCCATGCCGCGCGCGTGCCCTCTGAGTTATGGCTAGCGTGTCCTCCGGTCGAGAGAGAGATGACGAGTGCCGAGCGTGTGGAGCGGAGCGGAGCGGTGCCTCCCCTCGACGACTCGTCTCATTCCTGGACCACCGCCTCGCTCTCCTCCCTCTCGTCGACTCTAGCCCCGCGTGGATGTCGTACCCGCAGCAGCAGCAGCAGCAGCAGGCTGCGTGGGTCGCGCACCTGCAGCAGCAGCAGCAAGCGCGCGGACTCGCCCCGCTCACCCCGCAGCAGATTGCCCACCTCGCCGCCCAGCTCCACTCGCGGCAACAACAGCAACAGCAGGCCGCCGTACAGCAGCCAGGACAGCCACAGCCACAGCCACAGCCACAGCCACAGCCACAGCCACAGCCACCGGCTGGCATCACCTCGCACGAACGACCGACCGCAAGAGACCACGCCCCGCCGCTCCCTTCCTCCCTCCCCACCGACCGCTCGCTCCCTCCTCTCGCGTTCCACCTACACGACGGGCAACGAGGACCCTCGGACGACAAGCTCGCTCCCTCCCTAGACGCGCTGCAAGCACTCGCGAAATCCTACGCCGACTTGCAGCACCTCGAACGCAACCTCGACTGGACCCTCGCCCGCAAACTACACCAAGTCTCGGATCAAGCCAACAACAGCGCCCGAGGCCAGCAGCAGCAACCCTTCAAGAGGACTCTGAGGGTGCACGTCATCGCCACCGTGCACGACCAGAGTTGGCAACTCGAGCCAGACCAACTCGCAGCCCAGGCAGACTCGTTGACCTCCTCCGGACCACAACCAACCCCTCGAGTCGAGTTGCGCATCTCGGGACAACTACTCGACGTGCGTCCCTTTCTCCCAGAGAGAGAGAGAGAATCTCGCTAACCCCTCCCCACACCGCACCCGCGCAGGATTCGCGCTACCCGGCCTCGTCGACCCCGTTCACCCAGTTTGTCCAACGCCTCGTCGTCGAAACCCCGTCCCGCGACCCGGCCACCTACCCCGTCGGGTCCCAACCCCTCACCTGGACCCGCCCACCACCCAACCCCTCTCCCTCAGATCCTCCACAACAACAACAACCCGACGCAACAGACGCGCTCCCCGCTCTCCTCACCACCTCGTTCCCGACCTCGTCGACCCTCTCGCTCCGCCTCGCCCTGTACCCCTCCCACCCCGCCGGAGACCGCTACGCCCTCCACCCCGAACTCGCAGCCGTGCTCGACTGCGCCGAGAGCGACCGCATCGGTGTCTTGGAGGCCTTGTGGACTTATGCAAAGAGTAACGGGTTGGTGGTCGAGATGGACGCTGCGGCTCCCGCGGCCGCTGGAGCGGGGGCGAACGCAGCAGCATCGGCTCCGAAGAGTGGGATCAAGACGGACGAGAGGATCGCAAAGGTGCGTGCGGCTTCTTCGCTTTCAAGGATTCTGAGAGGATCTCTCTCTCTCTCTCTCTCTCTCTCTCTCTCTCTCTCTCTCTCTCTCTCTCTCTCTCTCTCTCTCTCTCTCTCTCTTGCGCGGGAAGGGGAGAGGAGAGATCCCCCAAACTTGCAAGCCAGCCGACTCGTCGCCTCACCAGATATATTGTACTGACCCTCTTCGCAACTTTTTTTTCCTGTTTTACCCTCGACGATAACTCGCGCGCCCGCGCGCCTTGGCAGTTCTTTGGCAACATGGGCATGGTCGCGTTCCACCACGTACCCGAATACCTCAACCGGTGGTTGATGCCCCCCTCGCCGCGGTTGATCAACCTCGTCGTCTTGTGGGTTTCTTCTTTTTCCCGCACTTCCCTGCTCTGCTCTTCTTCTTTCTTTGGAGCCTGGACCTAGTCTCTCCTGCTCCGATACTCCTTCCATCAAGCGAGTCCGGGCGGGGAGGCAAGGAATTGGGCACGAGAGAGAGAGAGGGAGAGAGGTTCCTTTGCTGATCCCAACCGCCCCAAAAACCACGAATGGACAGGGTCGATCCCGCGGCTCCGACAACTCAACACACGGCGTACGACCTCGACATCTACGTCCCGGATCCGTCCCGTCCCGCGTTGGAAGCCTGCGCGCGGTCGCTCGCATCGCTCTCCTCCTCATCTCCGTCTTCTCCTCCTTCTCCTCATCCTTCCGCCGCCGCCGACGCTCCTTCTTCTTCTTCTCCTCCCACAAACGGCCCCTCTTCCAAATCGGTAGCCGAAGAACTCGCCTCGCTCGACGCACAGATCGCCCTCGACTGCCTCGCCACGACCACCCACCTGCGACAACTGCACGCCCTCGTCGCCTTTACCCGCGACCCCGTCTCGTTCCTCTCGCACTTCATCGCCTCGCAAGCTGGCTCGCTCGAACAGATCCTGACGAGTTCCGGTGGCGGTGGTGGTGGTGGTGGGACGATCGCGCCGCTCGGGATGGACAAGGTTTTGGGTGAGCGGTGGAGGGACGAGATCCGGCGGAGTGAGAACTGGGAGTCGGGTGAGGGGGCGAAAGGATGGCTCGAGGACGCGATCGCCGTCTGGGCTATGCGAGAAAAGGAAGGCGAAGCGCAGAGGCTGAGGCAGCAGCAACAACAACAGCAACACGTGACGATGCAGTATGGCCGGAGGCAGTAGAAGTAGCGCATCATCTCTCTTTGTTCTCTTCTCTACGCTTTCCTCCTCTGCTCTGTACCGGGTTCAAAAGAAGCACATGAAGAGGAATCACCGTGTTTGCGACAGCGCCGTTTTTCCTCAGGTGATTCCCGTAAGCTGGGATGTAGAAAGAAAGATTCCCGAGTTTGAAGCCCTACTGTAACCGCTGAAGAGCCTCTTCCGTCATGTCTATCACCTGTGCGCAGCAGCAACAGCGTGATACCCAAGAGAAGACAGGGGTCAGCACTTGAATTGATCGAATGACCCACACCTCTTGTCATTTGCGACACGACCCCGCCGGTGAAAAAACACCGCACCTGCTGAATCGTGGGCCTCTCGTCCGGATTGACTCGCAGCATCGTCCGAATCAGCTCTCGGAACCGTTCACTGTAGTGACCCCCTTGATCCTCCCCGGGAGGGAACGAGTACTTGCCCCCCATGGCGGCCATGGCGATCGAACCTCCGTGTTCGGATTGCTGCGCCGTCTCAAAGGGCGAGGTGCCGTACGCCATGGCAAAGAGGGTACAACCGAGGGACCAGATGTCGACGGCTTCGGTCAGGGTGACGCCCGTCTTGACCTGCGGCGGTGGGTACGTGGTGGAGTGAAGATCACCAAAAAGTCAGCGATGGCCCTGTACAGTCGACCGCCATCACCAAAGGCGAGGTATGGGAGAAAAGGAAAACCCCGCGACGCGAAGGGAACTCACGTCAAAGAGTTCCGGCGCGCGGAACGGCATCGAGCAATGCTCGGCCGCCAAGTCCTGCTGCAAGAGTGCGACCCTCCGATCCGGGATCGGGATCCGCGCCGGCAACGCCGACCCGAAGTCCATCAAGATCGGAGTCGAGTTGTCGTCCGCGAGCATGATGTTGGCCTGCGGGCAGAGGAAGACGTGCGTGATGGTTCAGGAACGGTGAGGGGTTTTTAGAAGAGGGGAAGAATAGGCGCGGGCAACTCACGGGTTTGATATCCCTGTGTGCCCACGGTTCGAGTCCATCACCGCCACCGCCGCCTCCGAGGGTCGTTCCTCCAGTCGCAGCCTGTCCGTCTCCGACTTTACCGATCACGTCCCCTGTGGTCACCCCGTCGTCGGCGGTCCCAGCCGCCGTCGCCCGAGGAGCGGGATCTCGTCCTCCTTCCTCCTCTTCTTCGAGTTGCGCGCGAGCCGATTCGATCCCGCCAATCAAAGCCTGACCCTCGTCGCCAGTCCTCAACCCGCCCGACTCGTCTTCATCCTCGTCGTCCTCGTCATCATCATCATCATACTCGGCGTCGTCAAAGAGAATGTCGACGTCGTGTTCGTTCCCAGTCTCGTTCGCAGAGCTGCTGCCGCCGCCGTCGAGCGTATTCTGAGGCGGGTACGACGACCCTGTCCGCATCTTGGGTGGTTCCACGTTCCGTTGTCGCCGCGAGCCATTGGAAGAGGAGGCGCCTCTTCTGACGGCGGCGGCCGAGGGTCCCGATTTGCGGTATTGGTGCATGGCGCGGACGGCGAGACAGGTGCCGTGAAAGATGGAGAGCATCTGTTGTTCCGGATAGCGGGTCCCGTTGACGGCATTGGCAGTGATGACGTGCTGGACACTGCAGGTCGGCGACGCAATATGAACCTCTAGTCAGCTCGGCTCTTTGGATTCGTGCTGCGAGCGGACAGAAGAGGATGGCCTCGACTTGCGTTCCGTTCTTGTAGTAAGGCAGGAAGAGCTGCAATGGAGGGAGCAGTCGTCCGCGTCAACGCCCGGGATCTAGCCACACCAACGAGAGTCACCCAAAGCAAGAAGGGGACGAGGGTGACTTTGTCTCCAGACCACGACGACGACGTACGTAGATGATCTTGCCGTCGTCCTCGCGCGACTGGGCGACGACCGAGTCGAGGCATCGGATAATGTTGGGATGGCGGAATCGCTTATAGGCTGTGTACGGGCGCGGGTTGATCAGGTCATGACGGACCGAGTCTATCGCCGCATGCACGCACCTTCGACCTCTTTGAGCGCAGCCTTGACCGAGTCGCCCATGCCGCTCGGGCACCTGATCTTTTTCAAGGCAAACAAGCGACCGGAAGCTGTGTCCTGGGCGAGGTAGACCTGTGCAAGGCGAGTTGAGGTTCAAGTCGGCGCACTTGAAGGAAGTGGGGCAGGAACAGCGCTCACGTAGCTGAACCCGCCCTCGCCGAGCAGTTGAAGGATCTTGAAGCTGCGCCCGTTCAGCTTGAGTGTCGCATCTAGCAACGCAGTCCCCAGGCGAGCGTGTCAGCAGTTGTTTTGGGGTCGATGGTTGATGATGATGAACACGACTCGACGACTGACCCGTCTTGCAGCACGAGCCAGTCAGGGCATAGAACGCATCCTTGGCCTGATACAACAGCGCAGAGACGTTCATTCTCACCACACACGTGCGTGTCTTTGAGAGGAGGCGGAGAGAAACTCAACAACCGAACGAGACAACGGACGCAAAGATCAACTCCGCGGAGTTGACGCTCGCAAATATACGGCGTCAATACACGGGTGACGTCTAGATCCTCTCGCTCTACAACCTCGCCCGCGGAACTCCCACCACCGCCGCCGCCATCGCCTCCGCCTCGGACCCATCCCCTTGCACCACCCACTCGCTCAATGCGTCTGCCAACCCATCCACCTCGTCGACCGTATTCGCCGCGTGCAAGCAAACTCGAACTCGCTCTTCTCCGCGAGGGACCGTCGGGTACGTAATCGGCCGGACGAGGTAGCCCTTTGCTTGCAGGAACGCCGACAGCGGGCGAGGCGAACCCGTCAAAAGGGGAATAATGGGCGACGTAGCGGGGACGATTCGTCGAGGACCGTACTCGGTGACGGGAGAGGAGGAGGAGGAGGGCGATGGAGAACCGTTCGCGATCGCGACGAGATGAGGAGGCAGCAACACGTTTCGGGTCGGGCTAGGAGGCGTCGGTGGTAGCGACGCCGCGAGTCGGGTCACCAGCCTCTCTGCAAGCATGTGCACCTGAGCCGCGCGCTGTGAGTCGCAGACACGTCAGAGGCAAAACACCCCACCGGGTCGAGCAGAGTCATCAGTGAAAAGATTCGACTTCGGATGCAGCTCAGGGAAGGGATTCGCGGGCGGAAAGACTCACTGGATCGGCTTCCCCCTCTTCGAGCATTTCCAAAGATTTCTGAACTGCCAATACGCTCAAGTGGGTCATCGCCGTCGAGTAAATCAGCGGCCGCGCGTAATTGATCAGGTAGTTGCGGATCAAGGGCGACGCGAGCACGGCGGCTGAAAAGGTAGGAATGGGAAGAGGAACATTGGGGTGTCAGCAGCACTCCAAGAAATATTCGGATCGGAGAAACACCAAGGAAGGGAGCGAAGTAGAGAGGGGAACTCACCTCCGCTGCAAGCCATGCCTTTTCCAAAGGTGTGGACGCGGATCAAGACGCGGTCCGCAAGTCCGAGCGCGCAGACCAATCCGCGGCCGTTTGGGCCGTACAATCCCGTCGAGTGGGCCTGCACACAAAAGAGGTTGACCGCTCACTTTAGCGAGATCCTTAATCGGAAAATCGCGGCGCAGCGGAAGAGCGACATCGCACCTCGTCGACGATGATGTGACCGTTCCCGCGCGGGAGGGCCGCCTCGACGGCGTGGACAATCTCGTCGAGCGGCGCGAGGTCTCCGTCCATCGAGTAGAGCGACTCGACGCCGATCCAGACGCTCCGCCTCCCGTCCCGGACCCCTTCATCCTGGCTCACAATCCCTTCCAACACCTCGACCAAGTTCCGGACCGAGTTGTGCGCAAACGCGCGCCGCTGCGAGCCGGGGACGCGTGAAGCCCGCATACCGTCGTGCATGCTCGCGTGGACGAGTCGGTCGTACACGATCCAGTCTCCCTTGTCAGCGAGGCAGGTCCACAAGCCGACGTTGGCGTCAAAGCCCGAGTTGAACAGCAACGCGGTCGGGGCGCGGAAAAAGGCCGCGAGGCGGAGTTCCAACCCGGCATGGAGGGGCGAGTTGCCGTCCAACAACCGCGACGACGGAGGTCCGTACACGGGGACCTGTTCTTGCTCTAACGACGAGACGAGCTTTCGTCGCAAGCGGCGCGAACGGCCGAACGAGATGTAGTCGTTCGAAGAGAAATCGACGAGGGTCGTCTCGTTCGGCTCTTTCGGGCGCGGGTCGAGCGACCGGAGCATGCCTCGCTCGAGGCGGGACGCGAGTGCCGCTTCGAGGCGTTGTTCGTATGCCGGAGCCATTCCCTCCCACTGCGTCTCGCGCCTTGGAGACTAGAGTTGTCGAGCTGAGAGGATCAGCTTTTTCCCAACACCGGTCTCTCTCGCTCGCTCGATCGACACGGCCGACCCCGTGTTCGCGACTTTGCTCCGGCAAGTGACGCGTGTGAAAATGCAGGCTCACCGTTGTGAGTACAGAGTGCTGCCGTAGCGGTCGAGTTCGGCCGAGTGTACCGGATGCTGATAATCGATGTGTAAGGCGCGTAATGAGCTGGTCTAGACTCTGATGCCACGTCATCACGGAGGCGTTTCCCCACCTCGGCGCTCGTCGACTCGAGTTTCATCGCCCTTCCCTCTTCTCTCCTCTCTCTTCTGCTCACACGTTTCACAGCGATCAAGTACAGCGATAACACACCAGCCTACGGTGAGTGCAAAGATCCACTCGAGTGTCCTCTCCCCCTCGACGTCGCTCCCTCGCTTGGCGATTTCCGAATTGCGGGGCCGAATGAGAAGGCCCTCCTTTCGCTGGCCCATGCATAGAGCCCAGGGCAGCAGGTACCTGGCCAAGACTGTGCTCTTCCTCCACCCTCAGGCATGTTGCCGCTAAACGAGAGAGTGATGGACAAGACCCTCATGTCGCGTGACTCGTTCTTCATCAACCCAGACCATCTTCGCAAAGCCTCGATTCGGCTGACGCGCTCCGCTCTCGACATCTTCGTCGATGACTCGCAGTACTCCCTCTGTCTCTCGCCCGACCACCCCAAGAAACCCCACTGCCAAAGATGCCTGTCACGACGATCAAGTCCGAGGACCAGTACCACGACATTGTAAGTCATCCCCCCTCATCGATCGCACGCAACCGCATAACTGACTCGCCGTCGAGTAGCTCGCTATTCCGGGCCTCTCGGCCATCCAATTCGTCGCGCCTTGGGACGAATCTTGGTGCGGCGGTTATTCGTTGTCCTTTCCCAGCAGTCGAACCAAACTCTGACTCGTCCATATGCGGCACGCATGCACCCGCGCGCAGCAAAGCGATCACGCCCAAGTGGAAGCAATACGCCGACTCGTCGCGTTGGTCAGAGCACATCAACTTTTACCGCGTCGACATTTGCGACCAGCAGGTTCGTCGTCTCCCCTTCTTCTCGTCGAAACGAAACTCCACACCGCTCGACGGACAGCTGCGCTGACATGAGCGTTTGGACACATGGACTATTATTAGGACGTCGCCATGGACGCCGCGGTCCAGATGGCGCCCACCCACCGGTTCTACAAGGACGGGAACAAGATCGACGAGTACGTCGGGTCCTCGTACCCGGCTCTCGAGGTTCGCCACGTTTCTTCTCTTTTCCGCACTGCTACGACTTGGCTGGAAGCGTGCTGACGAGAGTGTTTCTCCTTGCAGCGCATGATGGGTGCTGTTGTCGCTGGTCGGTAAACAAACACCTTGGTCCCGGATGATCAATTCGCCCACTCGTACTTCTCCCTCCCACGCAACTTGTCTCCGGTCTCTTTGTCCGCCTCCACTCTTGTCTTTGCTCTCATGTACCCGTCCGCAGGCTCTCTGTTTCCGAAAGAGCTCAATGCGCCAACGCAATTGTCCCCCTTCATCTGCATGTATAGATAGGTATGACGAGATCCCAAATGCAGTATAACCCATTCGATTTCTCATTCTCGTGAGAACCTTTTTTTTTTCCCGCGCGTCGAGACAAAATCGTATAATATGCGCCGCTGCTTGACCTTCTTGGCGGTGCTGCAGTCGGCGGACAAGAGGATCTAGGTGAAGAAACGAAAGGCGAAAACGAGAAAACAGCAATAGCCGTGGTCTAAGAACTCTGGCTGCTTTGTGCAAGAGAGACTTCTGTCTATGCGCTGATGGGGACGGCGGCAAACTGCGAACGGCGACGCATGCGACGAGCTTGGGCGGTTCCGTTCCGGAGAGTGCCGAGGTCATCGCCGTAGTACCTGTCCATCCCGAGCCCAGACCAGAGAAGCACGCCTGTCAGCGTAGGCGTCGACGAGGCGAGAAGCAATCTCGAGAAGGAAGGACGCACGAGCCGTTCAGAGAAGCCTGAGGGGCGATTCCGGCGGAGTAAACCGAGTCCCAGTTCTTGACGATGCTGTATGCGCCGCAAAAAAGTACGCACAAAGCCATCACTCAGTCAGTCGCAAGGTCCGATTGACGAGCATCGATACAGAAAAACTCACTCCTCAACGACGGGACGGCCAGTGATGAGGATGTTTTGAATCGCCGGCTCAAAGCCACCCTGTTCCGCCTCGAACGCGGTGTAGGCGTCGACGGTCACGTTCGGCGCGCGGTCAAAGTCGGACGCGGTGCGGAGGAGCATGATGCGAGCTGTTTCGTATGTAGCCATGCTCCGGTCAGCGACGAAACTTGCAACAAGCGACGTGGGTGAAACGAACCGTAGTCGACAAGGCCAGCCTTGTGAGCTGCGGGAATTTTCAAGCAGGTCAAAGGTCAGCATATTGTTCCAGACTGACTCTACCAAGCGAAGCTCCTTACCCCGAACCATAGCCTGCAATCCGGAGAGACGACGTTTCCTCTAGTCAGCTGAAACTGCGCAAGAGAAGCAAAGTTCGGAGAATCGAGAACGAACCTCGAGCGTAGCATTGTCCTCTTGAGCGGTGGTCGCGTATTTGCCCTCGCCCTTGGTCATGTAGGTCGTGTAGTTGCCCCAGGTCTCGGCGAGGAGGTTGCCAGCAAAGTACGCGTCCGAGCAGAGACTACGGTAAAATCAAAACAGGCTGTCAGTAATGCACGGCGGACGAAGAAAAAGGACGGTGAAACTCACGCATCGCCCTGGGTGACTGTCGGGGGTTGATTCGCCGGCGCGTACGAGAAGCGGCTCCTGTACTGCTGAGCGACGGACGAGTCGTTGAGCTGAAGACCCGAAGTGAGATTGACGGCGCGGGCGAGCAAGTTCGTGTTGAGCTCAAAGACCTCAGTGCCGTACAAGTCGGACGTCTGCACCCAGAGAAACCTGTGTCAGCAGACGGAAAGCGAAGGCGAGGGAGCGGTGGCGGTGGCGGAGCGTCGGGAGCGGTGGAAAAAACGAAAGCGGCGCTTCGCTCACCTGAGGAAGCTGGCCGGGCGCCTTTGTGCCCAGTGCCCAGTAACCAGTCGACCAGTTGCTCGGAGTCTGGCGAGTGTCGAGCTCGTACGCGAGTCCGGACTGGACACTGAAACGAGCCCAGACGGCAGATCCGAGAGTGCCCATGTGAGGGTTCACACCCGCGATTCCAGCAATCAGGAAGTACTGGAGGTACGATCGTGTCAGCTCTGATAACTATTGGTTCATCTGCTGTGACGCACCGTGTTGGTCAAGTCAAAGTCGCGGCTGAGAGTGAGAGCGGTGACTGCAGAAAGTGCTTCGTCAGTGCAGCCGCTCTCAAGCAGAGCTAGAGTACCAAGATGCACACGGAGGGACAAACGTACTCGTCGCAGCGGCGTTAATCTCGGCTTCACCGGTTGTCACGATGCAAACATCGCGTTTCGCCTCGCAAGAAATGTTGGGGAAGAGCGGCGATCCGCCAATAAGGGGGTAGTCGTTGTTGAGCTGCATCGGCTCGAGCCAGACCTGACGTTCCGGTGTAAACTGTAGGCGCGCAACGAGATGATTGGGTCAGCCGTCTGTTTGGGTAGCGTAGCCGTTCGTCAAGCCTCTCGCGAAGAAGTAGAACGGGATCGGCCATCGGCTCATCCCTTGGCCAGAAGACTGAACCGGACGTACCATGCTGATGATCATGACCTTGGGCTTGACGACAAGGTCGCGAGCGGCGAGCGCATGCCCACTGGAGCTGGACGAGCCGGCGGCGATAGGGGCAGGAGCAGCGAGGACAGAGCTGGCAGCCGCGATAGCCGCAACGGCTTTGAGTGCAGACAGCATCTTTTGCGCTGGGTGTCAAGAGAGCGGCGGACGGACGAACGTAGCGGGAAGCAAAAGAGTAAGAACGGACGAGAGCAGTTGGCGAGACCAGCGCGCAGGCGGACCAGCTCGTGTGAGCCGCGTTGCCCCGGCCTTACAGAGCTTTACCTGCCTAAACTAGCCGGGAATTGCGGGCACCCAGCGTGTGTGACCACGCGAGGAGACTTTGGCGCGAAGAGATCGAGTGCGGAGGATCTCTTCGCGCCAAAGATAGAGCTTCCGATCTGCGCTGAGACAGCCGTAATCAGTCAAATCACGACACGGAAAACTTGCAACGGACCCGAGCGGGATGAGCGCCTCGCTGTGCAACTTGAGAGCCTTATCTTCAGCGTGAGGGAGGAGATCAGGGGAGATCAGAGTCATGCCAGAGAATCGTCCCGGCCACATCCGGCGCGCCGTGCAAGTTTGGCGCGAGCTCAGCATAGGTTTGTGACCGCATACATGCATTCAACTCGTGTGTTTCGTAGTATGTGCACTCCTCTACATAGGCAAGACAACCGCGAGGGGCAAGCGACCAAGCGTGCATGATCGCATAGTCCGAATTCATTGCTTCGAGCAGGTTTCCCAAGATTGCGCACTCCAGCCCGCTTGCACGCTGTCAGGGCACCTAAAGGAGCACTTTACCACTTGTGAGTAAGTGGGACACCAAGGATCAACGAGATCCAGCCTTGCGCTCACACGATCCGAGATCCGGACGTCGACATCTGTCCAAGCGCAAGCGACGGTTACTCGTGGGACCTTTCATAGCCATGCTGCTATGCCCGAGCTGTGACTTCCTTGCGAATGGTAACGCACGTAGACTGCGGGTGGATTGCAGAAATGACTGTCCGAGTACAAAGATGCGGTCTGCAGACTTCGATTTTCATCGACTCACAAACGCTACAAGTACATCGGAACCAACCATCTGCCCCGAAATGCGAGAGAAACAAATGAGTTAATTACCTTCGCCCTACTGTAAAACCGCAAAGATGTCTCGAGACCATAGCTTCCTCAAAGTCGAGGCCAAAGCCAAAAGGTCGATTTCGGTGGCAGCTTTTCCACACAGTCCGGAACCTGCGGGAAGAGAACAAGACGGACCCACATACAGTCGAAAGTGCGCCCAAAAGAACAAGGTACGGCGCCCGCCTTCTGCCATCGCTACTGCCGTTGTTGCACGACCGAAGCGAAGTTTGCCCTTGCCTGAGCTGCACCAGCGGCCAACGTTTCTGCTGCAATCCCCCCTCCACACGAACACTTAGACTGATGGGCAATTGCAGATGCGGGTGTGTGGACGATGCATATGATGGAGACAAACGACAAAGCAGGCTACAGATCACAAAACATGCTACAAAGCACAAAAAAAAAAAAACACCTTACTCGTCGGCGCCCATAACAGCGTCCGGCGCCGGTGCGCCGGCCTTTTGACCAAAGACAAAGGCAATCTGTCCACCACAGAGGTTCTGATCCGCCTCCTGCAGCTTGGGAAGGCTCGTTTGCGATTTGGCCCGCTCGAGAGCTTCGTAGATGACCGAGAGCAACAGGATGTCTTCGATCTGGTCCACCCTGTCGAGATCGCGAGTGTTGTAGTGCGTCCAGGTTCTCAGGATCGAAAGATCGCGACGTTTGCGGGCGAGCTGTACGAGCAAAGAGCCAGAGTCAGACCTCCAGCGCGACTGAAAGGCAAACCAACCCGAGGAATGCGAGACGGACCGCGCGTTCCGAGTCCTTGTCCCGATATTGGGACGCCTGTACGAAACCACCTTCGAATTCGTCCTCGCTCGAGTCGGCGTCGTCGTGGTCGCCGCTTGACTCGGACTCGGCCGCATCGTTCTCGTCGACGGCAGGCTCGCCGAGATGGCACCGGCACCCGAGGAGGTCGTGCGTCTGACACGCTACATCCTCGTGCAGCGTAAAGAGGTTTCGGAGCTGTATGTGTCCCTGCGTTAGCCGAGCATGTAGCTGAAAGCCCGAAATGATCTTACGAACCTCATCGGCGGTGAACGTGTTCTTGCTCTTGCTGCTCGCTGCGGTTCCTTCCCCGGCCTACCACACAGGAGCATTGTAAGTCACCGTGCCTGGGATCCAAGCAAGAGGAGGACACACCATGATGGACCCGCTCAACGCAAGTTTGGTCAGCTGACGCTGGTAGATCACCTCGTCGACTGTGCCGGACGTGAGGAATCGATAGATAACGCAGACGCGCGTTTGACCCTCGCGATGAATCCTGTAGAAACAGCGAAAGTCAGCGCGGTTTCCGTTCGTCTTGGGGAGAGAGGCGGCGTACCGAGCCATGGCTTGCAGGTCGTTCGAGGGGTTCCAGTCGCTGTCGAGCTGGATCAAGCGGGAGGCTCCCATGACTGTAGACGTACCCATCAGTCATCATTTGAGTTGCGTCAAGTCACCAGCGCGTCCGACTGACTGTTCAAGCCCGTCCCGCCACCTTTGCTCGAGAGGAGAAACACGACTGCGAGAGATGACGACCACGTCAGATCCCGACGCAAACACAATTGCTGTATAACCAGTCAAGCTTACAGTTGCGCGATCGCGGGCCGCGGTTGAAGCCATCAACCATCGGGATTCGGTCCTGCTGCGGCGTTTTGCTGCAAAGCCGGGAACGTCAAGGTCAGCCGCGAAGCGGATCACCGCGTTACGCACACGCCTAGAGACTCGCCCGTCCAAGCGACAGTACGGATACTTCTGCCGCTTGCAGTGCGTCTCGATCAGGTCCAACGTAGAGGTGTAATTCGACACCACGACGACCTTCTCGACCCCGCTCTTCCACAGCTCCGCCAGCATGGCTCCGAGCACCGAGAACTTGCCTGCAGGAAGACAAATGCAGCGAGCTGTTAGATTGATCAAACAGGACGACGAAGCAGGGGCGTGACGCGCCGGAGAGAGCAAAGTCGGCAGAATCAGTTCCAGGCGGGAACGCGTCTATGATCGTTTCATCGAGTTGACCGAAGCCTTTCTCCTGCAGAACGATGGGAGACCACTCAGGTCAGACAAATGGCAGTCGGACCAGTAAGTCTATGAGCGGAGCACCTTGATCTGCTTCAGCAGCAGCCCGGGAGAAGTGGCGAGCTTGAGCAGCGTTTGAAGGAGCGAGATTCCGGTTTTGACGTCAAAGCCTTCGAGCATCGTCTTGATCGCCGAGTTCCCGAGCGCCTCGCGGTAGACGGCTAGCTGGAGATCCGTCGGGCGAATGAAGACGGTGTACTCGTCTGCGGGCGAGCAGCCGTTAACGACCAGCGATCAAAGTCAGCGGATGGTCCTTGTCCCCGCAGAACCGAACACGACGTACACTTCGCCGGCAGGTGCTGCATGATGACGCTGTTCTCTCGGCGCAGCACAAAGTGAGACCGAATGGCCGCCAGCGTCTCTTGAGCTTCGGCTCCTTCCTGACGCTGCTTCGAGCTGGCGTCCGGCTGACGAGCGGCCATGATCGGGCGCTCGAAGTCTGCGTTGTCGCGAAGGGGGACAGTCATCAGTGCGGCTCCGAGAGCACGATCTGCGGTTGCGAAGGCGTACTCTTCCTGAAGTAATCCGCGTCCTGGAGGATACCCGGATTGACAAAGTCTGCTCAAATCCATCACATCAGCCGGACGGTCCTAATTTACGCCGAGAGTGAGACGGTATCTCCGCTCACCCAGCATCGCGAAGAACTCGCCGAGGTTGTTCTGAATCGGCGTGCCGGAAAGAATCACTCGGCGCATGCATGACAGCGATTGCAGGGCCTTGCTCGTCTTGGTCTTGTCCGACTTGAGGCGATGTCCTGCAGGACAACAAGCCTCGTGAGCTTTCCTGACGACGGTGCGAGTGCTGCTCGTGGTGCGCACCTTCGTCGCAGATAATAAGTCCGATCGGTGGCTGCGCCGCTCTCAGCAGCTCGACGTGTTCGCGGACCTGCAAACGTGGGCTTTCAGTATTGATGCGAGGGCAGGGGAGACAATAGAAAAGCGCACCTTTTCGTACCCGGTGACGATAACATCGTAGTTCTTGCTGTACATGAACGTCTCGATCGCCTGCTTCGAGTCGCCGACGATGACTCGCACTCGATCCTTTCCGAGCCACTTCTTGAATTCCTGACTCCAGTTCTGCGCGGGGTCTCATTCAGTTCTCGAAGTCTGCTCTTAGAGAAAGAGGAGGGCTGAACCGACGTTGATGAGAGTCACTGGACACACGATCATCGCTCGCTTGATCGTTCCCTGCGTGCCAGTTTGGTACGGACTTTGCTCTGCCGCAGAAGCGACACGGCATCACGAGTCAATTCCGACGTTACGGCTGTCGGCACGGCGGCATCACTAACTGAGAAGCGTCCAGATGAGCGCGATGGACTGAATGGTTTTGCCGAGACCCATATCGTCCGCGAGGATGCAGCCTTGACCGGACGAGCGCATACCCATGACGCACTATTGTCAATGGACCACAGTAGTCAGTATTGACGGCTAGTGCGTGTCGGCCTCGGATCTCGAGTCACCTCGTACAAGAATGCGACTCCGCTGCAGACGACGTTTGAGTCAACCATCAGCGACCCCAAGACCTGATAAACGAGAAACGAACAACGCACGTTCGCTGATGCTCGCGCAGCTTTGTGCTGATGATGGGATCGACAACGACGTCGACGATTGGGGCATTCCTTTGGGGCGAAGTACGGGAGTCAATGCATCGGAAAGAGAGGTGCCCACTCGTCTAGGAACCTGCGCTTACAACTTGTTGTATTCCGCTTGATGCGCCTCATTCGGCCTGAGCATCACCAGGGCGCCTTCTCGAGCGGGGTCAAACAGCGGCCCAGACTTGCGGGCTCTGCTCGAGCCGCCGTCGGCGCCATTCAGACTGCCCGTCATTCGCGGATTCCTGAAAAAGTCGACAGCAGAAGTGGGCGGCAGTGCGGTTTGCATGGCATCTCGAGTTGGCGGATGCGGTGCGGGCGCCGGCGAAGCAGATCTGGCTGCGAACTGACGCGCGAGCGGATTGACCGCCTTCGCCGGTGCTGGCGGCTTGAACGCCGGCGCGCGAGTATGTTGCGGCGGCAGAGTCGCCCGTGCCGGATCGCGCGCCCGCGTGCTCGAGGATGTGGTCATGACGGCGTCGGCGACGCCAACGATCGCCTCCTGGATCTGCAGCAAAGCGGTGAGTGAGCCTTTCGTCGAAAGGTCCATCTCGGGAGACGACCTCAAAGCACCTCGACATGGAAGCCGCAGAAGGTGTGAACCTTGTCGAAGGACAATTCGGCGTCGGGAGGGAGCGTCCACGCGGCAAGCCTGCATGATGAAAGGACCACAGCGTCAGCCGAGCTCTGGGATTCACAGCCGCGGCGAGTCGTGAACGCACTGCTTGCCGTTCGCTTCATCAACAAGCCGCGCAAATTGACCGTTCACGATGAGGCGAGCGTCACCGGCCCAACCCGCCTTCTTTGCCGTCGTCGCTTTGCGCCTGCGCGAGGGGAAGCTCTACGGTCAGGAAGAGGCGATGTTTCTTTTCCCATCCGGCCGATGCACATGCGGACTGACCATAGGCACTGCCCATTCCTCAAAGAAGTCAGCGCTCAAAGTCACAGTCGAAATGCGACAAGACAAAGAGGGACTTACGTTGTACGTGCGTTTCCCTTCTGTTCGAATCGCGCTCGCGCCGTCTCCAGCCCCAGTGTCTTCCGTCGTCTTCGATCCGCCCATCCCGCCATCGCCCATGTCGGCCAGCGTGCTCGCTCCGATCCCCACGAGTGGTTTCTCCTCCTCAGCCGAATCGTTCGCAAAGAGCTCCGCGTCGAGCTCGATATCCTGCATCCAATCGCCGAGCTCTTCCTCCTCCTCCTCCTCCAATGCGTCCTCTTCCGCCTTTGGTAGCGAGATCATGGGCGTACTCGTCTTCTTCTCGGGCGATGCAGAGCTTCTGAACAGTGGCTGAACTCGGCCGGTCCGATCGGACTTGTTCGCTTGTTCTGGAGCAGATCTGGTGCGGGCCGGTGGCGCACGGGTGAGGACGTCGCGAGTGGCGTCAGGGACGAGGGAGTCGTCTCGTTTCTTGGAAACGGCAAACTCGAAGGCGGCGTCCGCTGCTGACCGCCGCGCCGGTCGAGGAGGGGCAGCGGCGGCAGGTGACCCGGCGCTTTCGACGCGCGGTTTCTTAGCGGTCGGAGGCTGGTGTGGTCGCGAAGATGGTGGCGAATTCTCGACGTCCTCAAAGTTGTCGTCGACGCTGTAGGCTCGACCTTTCCCCTTGTCGCGGTCGAGCCCTCCACCCGGTCCCCCCATGATGTTTTCGCGCCGTGGCTCTTGCTGACGCTGCTCCAACAGCTTGCTCTCCTGAAGCTTGCTCGGCGGTAGAGGAAAGTCGTGTCGAACCGCACCGCTCGAGAGCGTCGCCGGTGCGGGCGATCTGCCAGGCAGCTTGAAAGGTTTCTGGAGCTTGACGCCTGGCCGGAACCAGCTCTTGCTTGCCGAGACGGGCGTCTCTGCGCGATCGAGTGTCGCAGTCGAGATGGGTTGTACGGCAGCCGTAGTGGCGGTCCTCGGCGTCCCCTTTGCGGTCGATCCGATGGTTTGACCCGGTCTGGCGAAGTAACCCGGCACCGCTTTGGCGGGTGTCGATGTCGACGAGCCCGCGTCGGCCTGTCCACTTTTACGTCCCGCAACTTGGTAGTACTCATCGAGAGAACACTCGTCGGTGACCTACGGGATGCAAGCTCTTGTAAGAAAATGTCGTCCCGGAGAGGTCGACGTTTCTCCTTCTCGAGGTCGCACCTGGACATCCTTGTTGTTGATGGTAAACTCGTCGCCTTCAGCGACTCCCTTGTTCAGGTTCCGCGCCCCGAGACTGTATACAGGAGCATCAGTCGGGAGTTCAGCACGAACAGCAACGGTTGAAACGGGGATACGCACTATTTGCCGTCTACCGAATAGACAGTGACCCCCGTTCCTTCGACGAGCATGAACTGCAGAGGTCGGCAGTCAGCAAGCATATAATGATTTCGTCTGATCCGCCGGTATACATACCCCGTCGCTGTATCGGTGAGATCATGGAGGCAGACCAACGGAAGTCGAGAGTCAGCCCTGGTCTGACACGGTTTCTGTAGCAGCTCATAACTCGACAGAACGACCGCGTCATGTGTACCTGTAGCCGAACAGCATCACAGCGAGAGGGGCAACGCACCTCTCCCACGTCTTGTTCTTCTTGGACTGAAAGTTGCGCCATGCCACCGAGTACGCACGCTTCCTCGAGCCGCCAGCTACTGCCGCCATCCGACTCCCGCTTCTAGGGGGGCTCTTTGTCGCGGTGCAGTCAAGCCCGGCGACGTCGTCTGTGGGCAGTCGAAGGGGACGAGAGTTGAAAGACGCGAATCGTCGGATCGGACCGACTGAGGAAAAGCTGGCAACCCAGGCGCCTCGAGCCCTGACGACGAGGCCTGGAACAGCCTACACACGCGATAGCAGTGCCCGGAATTCAGCAATGCGCTGGAGCTGAGCGCAGGTCCGTGGCCGCTTCGTCAATCGAATCGCGCCTTGACGCGTCAGTTTGACGCGGAAGCAACTCGTCGCGAAAGTCAACTTGGCCGGAGTTGACTTCCCAGCCGGCGTGAGCATCTCGCCGCATGCACGCTGCAGGGCTGCATATCTCTCGAAGTACATGGTATCGGGATCACGCGCACGCCGAGAGGACCCGTGTAAGAGTCAGTCAAGAGAACATTGCGCGTGATGGTACAAGCCAACAAAGCCATGAGATGTGCGACCCGTCTAACCGTACCCTGCCCCAAGATGATGCACCAAAGCCTCCCTCTTTACCCGCACGTGTATGCCGCCGAACCCGCCCTGTTCTCCGGATCCTGCTCGGCGTCCTTCTTCATGTCGGAATCGTCCGAGTCGACGAGCCCGAGCTCCGGCGAGACGGCTCCGACGCTGCTGCGGCGTTGATCCCGCACTTGCAAGTAGCGGGCGGTGCAGGTAAAGACGACGAGGAGTGGGCAGAACGCAATCATGAGGGAAGAGCCTTGCTGGAATTGCGGCGCGTACGACGCCTTGAAAAAGACGACTTGGAACTGCAATCACGGCCACCGAAAACAAAGTCAACCACTTTCGCGCCACCTCGTCGGATAACCATACACGCCAGACCAACGCACCCAAGCGTTGAAGGCGTAGCTTGCGACTGCACCGTAGTGAACGTCAGCAAACATGACCGATTTCGGAACGGGGGACAGGCGATGTCGACACACCGTTCATGCTAGCGAGGACGATACTTCGCGCCTGATCGTCACGCGCAAGGAGTTCGTTCACCCACGAGAAATTGCTGGCCTGACCCGCGAACGAAACCCTGCTCCCGTAACTCGACGCGGTCAGTACCGTTTCACAAAGACACGAAGAAATCGGACACATACCCCGACAGATAGAAAGCAAAGAAGTAAACCCCTCTCGAGAATGCGCCCGGGTGCAAGCCGCCGTATAGAATCAGGGTTGCCGACACCAGGACTGCCGAAGCGGTGACGATGTTGACCGCGAAGCGATCCTGAGTTCTCCGATCCGTCCATATAGACTGCAGCCGAGCCCAGTATCAGTTCACCTGGCGATGGTGCAGGCAAGTGCAAAACACGGATGTTCTCTCACCGAAACAAAGAGGGCAAGGATCGCGACTCCGGCGATCCCGAGCGGGTAGTGGTTTAATTGGTCGATGGTGTACAGTGGCCGAAGCAGGGGCGTCCTCTGCGCTCGCATCCAGAGCGGCATGATCCCCCACGAGGCGTACGACTCGATCGCTGCGCCCGCGATCCTGTACGTCCCATGAGATCACGATTCAGTCGTCGTGAACATTCTGGTCGCCGTGCGAGGCAAGGAACACTCACCAAAGGAACGAGAACACATAGACGTGCCACCGCGCAAAGACTCGACGGAACAAGGTCCGATCAAACTTGCCCTGCTGCGAATGAGCGCCGACGCGCGCCGCGGCGTAGGCTCGTTCTTCAGCCGAGAGGAGACGAGTCTGCGTCGTGGCCGGAGTGTCGGGCAGGAGGAAAACGCCGGCCAGACAAATAGGGACCGCTGTATACGTAGCGGAGCTGCGCGTGTGAGAAGCGGGCGGAGTCTCGGAAAGAGGGAGGAGAGCAATCGAACGCACTGATCACACCGCAGACGATAAAGAGCCACTGCCAGCCTTCCAGTCCATGTTTGCCGTTCAAGCCGTGAAATAGCGCGCCTGCGACACGCAATTGCAGCCGTCAGCTTCGCGATAGAAGTGCGCAAGAGAGGCTTGTGAACAAGCCGACGGGACGTACTCTGCAGCGGACCGGAGAAGAGGGTCGCCGCTTGACCCGATATGGACAAGATGGCAGCACGTCGCCCGATCTCTTCCGGCTTGTACCATGCGCCGATTATATAGTGCTGTGATAAACGCGTGAGCGTGAGCACTTGTAGCCAGTGCGATACACGCTGGGGAACTCACCGCGCCAACAAAGGTTGAAGCCTCGGCCATTCCCTGTGGGCGCGCGAACCGCGTAGCTGTCAGTGAGCAGGCGGGTCGGATGCGCAAGCAAAGGGAATGTGGCCCTTGCCTGAAAGAATTTGATGACGTAGAGGTGCTCGACTTTGGTGACGGCCGCACTGACAGCCGTCAACATGCCCCAGATGACTGCAAGGGAAGGGATTCAGCCTGCGAGGCAAAGGGGGATGCGGTGCAAGAGCCCGGACTCTGGCGGCCTCACCTCCGTTAATGGGAAACAGGATGCGAGGCCGGACCGAGAGGATGAGCATGTTTTGCGGAATCATGGCGATGGCGTAGCCGGTCGTGAAGCAGGCCAGAACGCTGCGGTTGCGGTGGAATCAGCTCCGGGTCAAGGGAGTCACTCCACGAGAGCGTATGCCCACTTGTTATATTGCCCGCCGTGCATTTTGAGGGCGACCTGCAACAGTATGTGAGATCAGCCGGCGTCTTCGATCCGAGTTCACTCGGTCCGCCTACTCACGCCCAAGCCGGATACACTGCGAGTAGGGGATTGGAGGAGTCAACGAGAGCTTCGCGACGCAGCAGGAAGACAATGAGCGACTGACTATGCATTGATGACTGCAGACCGGTTTCAAAAGCCAAAGCGAAAGATGAGTCTCACATCCGAGAGGAACGTCGGCGCCATTCAGGTCACAGCTCACAATTGACACGGTCGAGATCTTGCGAGTGCAAATAGATAGTAAGCGTTCAGTCAAGCAGTACTCGAGACTCGCTCGAGACAGTCGTCGGAGTGGTTTCGACGCACAGTTGACACAGAACCTGCGTCCGTGCGAAAAAGGTGTCAGCTCGCAGAACAGACAACCCTTTGGTAGCTGACACGCTTGGCACTCACGTCAGACACAAGTACGGCAAGATGAGCCAGTCGGCTTTGCGAAGCAACCGTCGCTCGACGGAGTCCTGAGGCTCAGACCAAAGCAGCTGTCGAACCGAGGCCGCTCTCTCCCATAGCATGGCACCCATTCGAGTCGGTCGCGCTCAACGCCTGAGCATGCAGGAACAGCTCTGCCTGGCGTAGTCGGATTCAAACGAGCTGCAGGGCGCTCGCGTGAGCCAGGGCCCGCCTGATCAGCAGCCAGTGGGCAAGTTCTCATCGGCGAGCAGCAGGCAAATCTTCCCCGACTTCGCGGAGAAGTTCTGGGCCGCAGCGATCGAGGGTCCGGCTGCTGAAGTCGCCGAGCAACGCCGAGTGGCCACTTTGCAGCTACAGGGCCCTCTGTAGAGACTTTTGAATCATATACTTTCGAAACAGAGTGACAGTCTGGGCGCGAGCTGCGCTCTCGTAGCAGAGTCTGCCGTCTCGCGCGCGCGGATCTGCACGGTGCCGAACGGCTCGAGCTCCTTCCCTGGACTCATCCGCAACTTCGAAGTAGTTAGGCCAAGCTTGGGATATCAACTCTGGCTTTTGCACTGCACAACACGACGAGAACTACCACTGCGATGTCCGAGATAGATTCAAGAAAACAAGAGGGAGGAGGAAGAGGATGGCGACCGCAGTTTCATGCGGAGAAGGCAAGATCTCTAGGCAAGCCAAAAACACTTCAGAGCTTGCTCGAGACCTTGGCGCCCTCCTCGGGTCCGACCTCGATCTCGTCACTGTGGATGTCGACGTTGAACCTCGTCCGGTTGAGCGGCTCGCCCTGCGCGAACCGGACCAACGCCGGGTAGACGTCGCCGTCCTGGCGACCGAGGGCCGAGTTGAGCAGGTAGTCCGGCAGGTTCCACGCGTCGACGAGCGGGACAGCCTGCGGTCGCAGCTCGGCGAGGAGCTCGTGCACCCGATTCCGGAGCAGTTCGTGCTGCTTCGGCGAGAGGTAGCCAGACGAGAGGAACTCGGCCGCCTCGGCGTCCATGGTGTGGCAAGCTGCGTGGTTGCAACGGGTTCGTCAATCAAGCTGCAGGACTGAGTAGGCTTAACGGGACCACTCACCAAAGAGCTCAAAGCAGGTGGTCATGACGCGGTGGAGAGCGCGCTGGCTCTTGAGGTCCTCGTCCTCCTGCAGCGCCTTGGCAAAGTTGTACACGAGGGTGTACTGAGAGTGCGCCGTGCTGTAGAGTCGCAGAGGATCAGTACGCGCTGTGTGATGATACGAGAGCAGCAATCTGGAAGGAAGAAGAACAACGCACGAGCAGCGGAAAATGTCGCAGAGGATCGAGTTCCACGACCGCTTCTCAATGTCGCGCTTCCTCAGCGCCGTCGCCGTCAAGTACGCCGCGCGGTGGCCGAACGCGTCGACAAAGAGCTGCGGGTCGGACAAGTCGCCGACGTACTTGAACGGCGCCTTGGCTTCCGGGTTCGAGATGTACTTGAGGACGTAGTCGGCCGTACGGTTCTCCTTCGACATGGGAGCGTTGCGGTCGGCAAGGAGAGTCCGGAACGTCTTGAAGAGGTACCGACCGGTCTGCTGCGTGAGCATGTACGAGTCGCCCTCCCTACGCGCGCACACACACGAAGGCACTTCGCATCAGCATCACACCCTTTAATCGTCCATGTGAGAGCGGCCGTTTCTCTCGCGCAACTCACCAGGTCACCTGCGGGAGGTAGTCGGACCAGAGCGAAGCCAATCCCGAAGCGAGCGAGTACCCATGACCGCCACACGCCCTGCGGCATTCCTCGATCGAGCTGGACGCCATCAGCGTACAGAGCGACTTGAGTCCACTCGAGGTCGCGTGCACGTCAGCGAGGATGCCAAAGTCGCCACCCTGCATCGCCTGCTCGTTGAGGTGGTACAGGCGGTACATCTCCTTGCCGGTGAAGTGGAACGCGAACGCCTGGACGAGAGGGGGGAAGATCCGAGCCTGCACGAGCTGGTAGTTGATCACCTGCGTCTCGGCGGGCTGGCGACCGTCGTCGGTCTGCGGCGCATCGCGGTCCGCAAACTGCCTCCGGACGGAGCAGTACCGGATCGCGACGGTGGCCGACCGAGCCATGATCGAACGAGCCTGCTGGATCATGTCTACGCAGTGGAAACCTCGGGATCAGCATACATCTCGTTTGACTCTTTGAGCTACGGCAGGCGAAACTCACTGGCACGGATATAGACCATGGTGCCGTAAGCGAGCTTGTCATGCTGCGGCTTGTTGAACTTGCCCGTCTCGGGGTCTACACTCGCATAGCCAGCGAGGAAGTTGACGTGCGGGATCTCGACCTGGTCGAGGAGCATCGTGCCGTTGTCGACCATGGGGTAACCCTGCACCGTGACGCTTCCTGCGAGTCAGTACGATGTTTCGAGGGGCGAAGTGAAGAAGAGATGCGCCCAGAAAAAAAGACTGACCGCCTTGGGTCCAATGTCCTGGATCGTGCGACCGGGGAGGAGCTCGCGGGTCTTGAGGTCACGGAGCTGAACGACGAAGGGGAACGGACCACGCTTGATGAGCTGGCCGTTCTTGCCGTCCTGCAGGATCGGCATCAAGGTTAATGATCCGCCGGCCGGTCGGAGCAGTTGTCCAGAGTGGCGATCAATCGATACGCACGGGAGTGTAGAGCTGGGCCATGACGACGGCGTGGTCTGCGGTCCGGCCGAGACCGCCGATCCACCATTTGGCGGAAGTGAGGCCGGGCGATTGGAGGATGAACGACTTGGATTCCGGGTGGTACGTCGCGGTGGTCTCGAGACCCTGGACATTCGAGCCGTGGCCTGTACGCGCACGCAACGTCAAAGCCAGGAGTCAGCTCATGCGGCGGGACTCTGACGTGTGCGGAAAACGTACCGAGTTCAGTCTGGGCGTAGCAACCTGAAAACCGTCACCGGGAAAAAGAGCCAAATCGGTCAGCACATGCTTGGCAAATCACAGAGAAAGCCGCAAAGAGACCCACCGATGATCTCGTAGCGCTCGGCAGGTCGCAGGAAGAGTTCCTTCTGCTCTTCGGTGGTCTGGGCGCGCAAAGTCTTCATAAACATGGATCGGTGGAGGTTGAACGAGGCGGGCAGGTCTGTCAAAGGAGCACCAGCGTCAGTATGTCGCGATCCGCCTTACGCTGTCGAAATGAAGGGAAGGGCGTACCGAGCAAGCCCTCGGCCATGTGCAGGTCTTCGTCGTCCCAGCCGAGTTCCATCTGGATCTGAGTCAAGCGCTTCTCCTTGCGGAGGCCGAATCGATACTTTTCTCCGCGGTCCATGTAGTGAATTCTCGACTTGTTGAACGCCGGCTGCGAATTGAAAGCCGATCGGGAGAAACCCGAGGAGGTGTGGGGGAGAAAGGAGAGCGGCGGCGTTCAAGATCGAGTACACGGAGGAGCGCGCCAGTGTCGTGTACGAGTTCAGAAAGAGCGTCAGTTGACATGGACGAGGCAACAGCAGCGAATTCTCTCGACCCGAAGAGAGACGGGGGCTTACCTCGTTCTCGAGGACGGGGAGGATCCGGTCCCTCCGCTCGATATAGTCCTTGCCGTAGAGGTAGAGCTCCAAGTCCCTGGGCGAGAAGGACGCCTTGGCGCGCTCGATCTCGAGCAGGCGGGGTCCGGGAGTGCCGACGGGCTTCTGGAGGTGGTCGGGGATCTCGACGGGGACGGTCAGGATGGGCGAACCCGACGACTCTGATGTGGTAGACATTTTCTGGCAGCTGGCTCAAATGGGGTGTAAGAGTAGAGGTCGGAAGGAGAGGGCGCAAACTAGCGCCTGCGTGTGCCCGGCCCCGAACAAGTGTGGGACCAAACTTGTCCCGGCCAACTCAGCGAGAACCGGACCCGGTCACCTCGGCCCAATTCCAAGCCGGCTAACCTTTTCTCCCTGGCCAGAGAGATCGTCGCATGGCTTAAAAGGCACGCTATGCAGGCCAATGCAGAGTCTACAGCAATACAGGACAGGACAGGTCATGTCGTGGCGGACGATACAAGACAAGAGTAGACAAGGTCGAAGAACTTGTGTCGAACGAACGGGCGAATCAAGACCTCCGCGGAGGGCAGTGCGGCTTGGGCGACGCCGGAGCATCACTCGGCGACAAGAGTAGCTCAATCTGTATGCACCCAAGGAGTGAGCAGACTGGACCAAAGAAGCCGGTTCGCCGTAATCACAACGAAAGCAGGAGTGCCGCGCATCCCCCAATCTCCTGCAGGGGAAAATGACAAAACGCACCGTCTGCTTGGTGGTATAGATAGTCGCGACGGCCCCAAACACGATGAGTGCGATATCGGCGGCTTTTTGTTTCCGGCTGCGGGCGCACGCCTTCAAGTGCAGGAGCGCCGGGTAGATCAACCCGAGCGGGACGCTGTGCGACACCGGGCCCCAGTAACGAGCAAAGCGTCGTCAGCGATATGGCACTTGTGCGCTTGCGTTCGAGAAATTGGCGGAAGACGCACCAGGCGAGCGACCCGATCAGGCTGACAAACTTGTCCAAGTCGGCCGCCCCGAACCACGCGATCAACGCGCACACGACGACGACCACCGTCCTGAACGCGTTCTTCTCCCACTTGACCTTCAAACTCCGCTTGCCGCTCTTTTGCGCCGCAAAGATCCCGTTCTCCATGATCCGGACGGCGGGGAACAGCTGGAGCGGCGTCGAGAGGAGGATCGCGATGCTGTACAGGAACTGGGACGCGTTGACAAACTTGTCGTCCTGCGGCAGGTTGACAAAGACGACAGTCTGTGCGCCGCGGATCGAACGATTTGCCAACCGGGACAAGTCAGTGGTCGAGAGTTGACAGACAGACAGGGTCGAGAAGGGCTAATGCAGCCGCGCGCACCTGGATCTTGCTCCCGTACGTCAGGTACCCGAGCGCTCCTCCTCCGGCAAAGAGGAGCATCGTGCCGACCATGACTCCCGTCAGGACGCGCGGGAACTTTTGCGGCTCGCGCATCGATTCCGCAACGGGCAGGATCAACCCGATCCCTTCGAACGCAAAGACGGCCGTCCTGCGCGCACACCAAGTCGTCAAACGTAGGGGTTAGTCGGAGATCCGGGGAGAGGCCAGGAACAAGGCTGCTGGGTCACACGCACCCGATCAAGAGCGGGAAATCTTTCGAGTTGAACAGCTCGACGTCGGCCACCCCGCGCTTGGCGAGCAAGGCAATCTCGTTCGAAAAGATGTAGATCAGGCCGACGACGATGAACACGTCGGCGACCAGCGCCGTGCCCGATAATTTCTGGATGTTGCGGATCAGGGCGAACGCTGTTGCGGCGGAGCCACGTCGTCGTCAGTCAGTCCGTCAGTCAGTCAGGTCAGGGCTCCTTCTCAAGCCGCGCAGAGTGTGGAGAGGTCTAGAGGAGAGTGAAGAATTCACGCAAGAAGATGATGGTCTGGGCAGTGATGAGCAGCGCGATCGAGATGTAGGTCCTGCAATTCGTCACGGCCAAGAAGAACGCTTGAAGGTTTTGCGACTGGGTACCGTCAAGGGGTTTGTTCACCGCGATCAGGATCAGTTGTTCCATTCGCCCCCGAGCTGGGACTCTCATAGCCACTCACGATAAAGACGGTGTACGCCGCGACGAAGCCGACCTGCCACAGGGGGTCGAAGTGGACGGTCAGCGCAATGTCAAATCCCAGCCAGGAGGTCCGCCCGCCCGGCAGCGGCGGCGGGGTGAGGAGCCAGGTATGCATACGTACTTGCGATAACACGATCGAACACAAGATGGCGAGGCGCATATATTTGCCGTAGAGCGTGCCTCCAATATCTAGTCCGAGGAGCGGAGGGAGTCAGTCACAGTCACAGAGAATGCGGCGCAGAACGTCTCAAGCCAACACACAGGGGGAGAGAGAAACAAGAAAGGAAGCTCGCAGGAGGAAGGAGGGGACAACTCACCGCCGAAGGAGCCGGGGATCACCAGACTGCACTGAACGAGGAGGAGGAACGAGTAGAGCGAGATCATGGCGATGAAGCAGAGGGTGATGATTGAAAACAAGATCCCGCCGTTGTAGAATCTGTGTGTGCCTCGTTCATTCGAATCAGCTTCCTCTTCTTCCGAGCCATCCGAGCCATCGAAGCACGCCCCGTTGCCCATCCGAAGTGAACGGACAAAGGAAAGGTAGCGCTTGAGCAGAGAAGGGAAAGAGGAGAGAGAGAGAGAGAGAGAGAGAGAGAGAGAGAGAGAGAGAGAGAGAGAGAGAGGAAGAAACGCACGCCTTGCCGAGGAAGAGGACTCCAGTCCCCACGAAACTCTTGAGGAGCATCATGACCGCCTGCGTGACCGTCGCGTCGCCGTGTTCCTTCATGCCCTCGGGCGCCGCCGCCGCCACCTCACCCTCGGCACCGGAACCTGCTCGCTCCTCGCCGCCGCCGACGGCGCCTCCTGCTCCTCGTCTGCGAGATATGCTCCGCGTACTGCGGGCCGAGCTGCGGTTGCGCAACAACGGAGTGCGTTCACTGGCGGCTCTTCGGAGGGACGCGAGCGGGCCAGCAGCAGGGGGCGCGGCTTTCTTCTGCTGCTGTCGGTCCTCTCCGGCGGCGCCGGAACGGCTTGGCAAGCCGACCGCAGCCTCTTCGTCCTCCTCTTCCTCCATCTCCTCCTCCTCCTCCTCTTCCTCCTCTTCAATTTCCTCAAGGTCCTCTCCACCAAAGTGTCCATAAAGGGTCAAGAAATCGATAAAGGACCTCGTCGGCCGTCCATACATGGCGGGTCGAGTCGCCGGAGTCGGGGCCGCAACATGGACGAAAGAGCCCGTCTCGGCTGCTCCCGGTTGCGAAAAGAGCGACGCATTCTCCGAGCCACCACCACCACCACCACCTCCGTGAGTCGAGGAAGCATTCGTCTCGCCAAAGGGAGCAGCGAGCGCTTGTTGTTGCTGTTGTTGTTTCCGCAAGACGAAATCGCGACGGAACCCTCCCGGTTGGAGCATCTCGGTCGTCGTCAACCCCGCGTCGTCGGCCGCAGTGGAGGGGTCGATCGAGATCGCGCTATCGTCAGCAGCAGCGATTTCGTTCGCGCTCGCAGCGGCGTCTGCTCCTGCTCCTGCTCCTGCACCGAGAGCCAGTCGAGCGGCTGCCCGCGCTGCGTCTCCTCCTCCTCCTCCCGCAAGCGACGTGCGACGAGATCCACCTCCGCCGCCTCCTCCTCCTCCTACCGAAGGCTGCAACGACGCCGCCGACTTGCTCCTCCTCAAAGCTGCGCCGACTCCTCCTCCTCCTGCTGGACCACTCGATTGGCCTGGTAGAGCTACTCCCGACGACGAGTTCCGTCCTCCAGCTCCGCCGGTGGAGTTGGGAGTAGGTCCGACGAGAGGAGACGACGAAATGCCGGAATCGTTGCCGGCTTCTTGTTGTTGTTGTTGTTGTTGCTGGGCGACCCATTTGTACACTCCGGCGACAACATCCCCGCCTTGGAGGTGATACGGAGTCGGGTACTCTTCTTCTACAGCAGTCGTGGGAGTAGTGCCGTTCTTGTCCTCCTCCGCCGCTGCTGCTGCTGCTGCTTGCGGGAATGCTCGACCTGCTCCTCCTCGCGGCGAAGAAGGGGAAGACGAAGCTTGTTGTTGATCTCTCGCGACTCGCTGTTGCTCCTCGGCGTTCAAGAGGTGTCTCCTGATCACTTCGGCCTTTTGTGCGTCCGTGAGCGGGGGGATGGATCCGCTCGGGGAGTCTGTCGCATTCGGCGGCAGGGGCGCGGGCGAGGGGGAGGGGGAGGCCAGTCGGGGTGAAGCGGCGCGTGGAGATCCGTAGGGACTCGGCGTGGCTGCGTGCGCTGGATGCGGCGGGATCTGAGGAATCGGCAGCGAGGCACTAGCCGGACGAGGCGGAGAACTCGGTCCGGGAGTCGCGCGAGGCAGGTCGGGCGAATCTCGATTACCGCTCATTGCTCGCACTGTGGCTGCTAGACGGCACACACCAGAGTGAGTAATGGAGACGTCACTCTGCTTCTTGGTCCCGGATCTCGCGGCTCGCCGTTCAACGCAGTCACGACCCGCGTGGCGTTACACCTCGGATCAATCATGTATAGGGTAACGGGGCTTCGGAGAAAGAATAGTATGACAGTTGGAACAACAACAAAGTGAATACAACACAATATGTATCACACGGGCGCACACCTCAACTTCAACGCCGGGTCCACCAACTTCTCATCCAAGTCGTCCGGGTGCCGGTCCTCCCAATCGTCGTTCCACTCGCCTCGGTCCCTCCGGATCCGCTCGACCGTCGAGTCCCTCAACAACCCTCTCCACTTGGACCCGTTCCCCCTCTGAAGATCTGAAGGGCCATCCTTCCTCTGCACGATCAACGGCGGCACGACGCTGAAACTCTCCAGGAGGAGCGGGGGCACGTGATGGGATTGGGATTGGATGTGCAAGAGGGAAGGGATGACGAGGTCGATCGCGGTCGAAAAGGCCGACCACGGATCGAGCATGTGCGAGAGGAGGCGGTGGGCGCCGCGCGCAGTGAGGGCGTACCCGTGCAGGCACATCGGGCCCGTCGAGCGGTGCAGCAACGGATGAAGGTATTGCGGTTCTGCGCGCACGGGTTGGGGGGAGGGGGTGGAAGTGTCAGCGAGTCAGGCCCCCCATCAAAATATGAGAGAGTGGCGAACTCACTCTGGAATTCACCTCCCCAGCAATGTCCCAAAAAAGTCACATCCCAATCATATTCGTCACCGCGGCGGGGCAACTTGGTCTCGATGCGGTCCCAAAACCCGTCGATCAAGTCCCACTCGACGTCGACGTCGTCCTCGAGGATCAACGCGACCTCGTCGCCATTCTCGAGCATGCGTTTGATGGCGCGCGTCTGACCCCAATAGGTCGAGATGACCCCTTGGTGAACTTGTCGCACGGCGAGGGGTTCGAGCGGGTCCCACAACAAGGCGGTGACGTTCAGAGAGGACGACGAGGTCGAGGTTGAGGGTCGGAGGGAAGTGTGCCGGCCACCGGAGGCGCTGAGCGATTCGAGGTGAGAGACCCAGTTTCGGTTGCCGTAGTTCTCGGTGGTAGGGTAGGGCGGGAAGCGAGCCGGTTCGTCGTCGCCGCTCTTGTGGGACGAGAGGTTTCCGGGAAAGGGCGTGACCCAGTCTGAACCGATGCTCATCCCGCCGATCGACTCGGGCGCAACTTGGCGCGCTTCAGCCTGCGCGTTCGCGTGGGTGGGTGGGTGGTCAGCCACAGTCGCCCATCTCTGGGTCGGGGAATCGACGAGTTGACGGAAAGAGGAGGGGGAACGGACCATGACCTGTCTCCGAAGGTGCCTACTCTCTGCGACTCGTTCTGCGATCCACTGGAGGAAAGGTTCGTCCTTGTCTGCAGCGTCTACAAAGTCGATGTCGATCGCGAGTGCCTGTGCGAGTTGTTGCATGTCGGCGCGGCGGTCTTCCCTCGCCGGCAACGACAAGACATAGACGTGATCGAACGCTGCCCTCGGTCTAGCGCGTGGCTGCTGGGTGGTGGTGGTGGCGAGTTGGATCTGACGGCGGTAGGCGAGGGGGTCTGTGCTTCTCCAGCGAGTGTACCACCCGTTGCCTGGAGGAGGGTCGAGTGTCGACGACGAGAGGTGCCAGACGGTCACGGTCGAGAGGAGCGCGGTCGCAGCGAGGGTGACGAGGACCGCCAGCATCGCCGTACTGCGTGCCATGATCGTCCCCGCCTTGCCCGGCGTCGCTGGTGCCGAGATGAACAGGAAACGACGAGGTTCTCGGTGAGAAGGTCGTCCCTCTGCCTCTAGACTCGGCGGTCACCAAGCACGCTAGCCAACGGGATGGACGACTCTACCGATCCCTTGAACGGCGACCTCGGTCTCGGCTTGACCTGCAGCCCGCCAGACCAGGAGCGAGACGACGAGGACTGGGCCCCACCCTCCTCTCCTCGCCAGCTGCCGACTCCGACACTGCAAGAGACCAGCAGGGCAGCACCACTGGACAACGTGACCCTCGCGAGGATCCACCGCACCGTCGTCACGTTCGCCCTCGTCGAATTCGACATCGACGCCGGTCCAGTCCGTCGCCCTCCCTCCTCTCCTCTCCTCTCACTCGCGCACGCCACTGACTGACCACTACGCACACACACACAGATCCTGAAGGAGACCTATCCACCAACGACCCATGCGCTTCCATCCGCCGTCCAGCAAAACATTGCCTTTTCTTCCTTACCCGAAGGACACGCCCTTCTCTCAGACACCGCACGAGCACGAGAAGGGTACGCCTACTCGTGGAGGATCCCTCTGGCCGACGACGGCACTCCCACCTCGCTGTACGGGTACACCTGGTTCGTCAGGGAGCAGGACTCTCGCCTCCGGAGAGGTTACGCCCAAAAGTCCCTCGTCCTCGTCAGTCCTGCTGCCCGCAGCCCTCCCTCTCTCCGCCTCTTTCTTGTTGCCCAGCAAAAAAACTGACTCTCTTCTGGATTCCAACCCCTCCGCCCTCACCCCCTGTAGATCACCCACCTCGCCTCCCTTTCGGGTCTCTTCTCCGCCCTGATCGAGATCCTCGGACCGCTCCACTTCAAACATGCCGCCCAGCAGCAGCAGCAAGAACAACGACAACAACGAGAGAAGGGGGCGGGAGAAGCGAGCGCAACGAGCATGGGTGGCATGGTCGAGACGGCTTGTCACAATATTGCCAGTTGGTCAGTCCCAGTCCCGGCAAAGGGGAGGGCGCACGCCGCGCTCGTTGGCACCAGTCACTTGAAACTTACAGCAAACTGACTCCTCAATCGACTTGTCTCCACTTGCGTGTCGACCCCCTCCCTATCGTCTTTCTTCTCACCGGCGTGGTGGTGGTGGTCTTCCCCCCACTCTCTCTCTCTCTCTCTCTCTCTCCTTTCAACGCACCCCGCAGGCCCGACTTGACCCCCGGCACGACGCTCGAACTCCCCTTCCTCGGTTCAGTCCTCACCGTCGCCATCCCCCTCTCGCCTCACCAAGTCCAACTCCCTCCTTCCGCTTCTTCCTCCTCCGTACACTTCAACGGCAACGGGCGATCTCGAACTCGCAACCTCCCTTATACCGATCCGCCTTCGCCGTTCTTGTCCCAACAAGCCTGGAGCGCTTCTTCGGACCGAATCGGTACCCCCGCAGCAGCAGCAGCAGCAGCAGCGGGTAAGAATCATCATAGTCAACGACAACGACGACAAGTACGCGCGGACGGAGCAAATCACGGAGGCGGAGGGATGGGGACGCGAATGGTGGGAATGGGGGAAGTCGAAGAGGGGACGATCCCGGCTAGTTTACCCGCGACGCCGTTGTGCACTCTGCTGTTCCCTCCCCCACCGCCGCCGCCGCCGCCCTTTTCCTCTTCTTCTTCTTCCTTTCCGCCACAACAGCAACAGCAACAACGCCCGTCCCAGAACGGCACCCTACTTCATCCCTCTTCTTCTCCTGCTCATAACTCGTCCTCCCCCTCCCCCTCCCCCTCCCTTGCCGGTTCTCCACGGACGCTACCACGCAAATCCCCGGCTCTCGGCAGCAGCAGCGGGGGTCTTTCCTCCCCAGCCCCCTCGGCGACCCTAAACGCATCATCGACAGCGGCGGCGGGCGCAGGAGCAGGAGCAGGAGCGGGAGAAGGGATCGACTTTTCGACCCTCGTTACGTTGTGGGAGTTGCTCCTCCTCGGCGAACCGATCCTCGTCTGGAGTGGAGATCCGAGAACGGGCAGCGAGGCCGTAGAAGGGCTCAAGGCGCTCATCAAGCCGGTGCGTTTGAGTCCGAGTCGGGGTTTCTCCTTTAATGTAACCGGGTGCTTATCATTTTCACACCCGCACACAAACTCGACACGAAAATCTTGGCCTGCTTTATGTCACCCCCTCCACCACCCCTCGCTGCTCCTAGATCCCGTTCGCTGGCGACGACCGACCCTACTTCCACGTGCACGACGTCGATTTCGCCCGACTCTGCAAACCCGGTGCAAAGGTCCGTCGCATTCTCTCTCCGTCTCTCTCACACATACGCTCTTATGGAGAGGTTCTCCTGTTCCGGAACCTCGCCACACACTCGGCGAAAAATGGACAATTGACGTTTTCCGAAGATCGCCCACCCCGACTCTTTCTCACAGCAGCCGGAACAGGGTCTCTTGCTCGCTTCAACAAACCCACTCCTCCTGACGACGTGCAAGCACTGGCCGCACATCCTCCGCCTCGACCGTGCCGTCCCGTCTCTTATCCCTGCTTCTCCGACGACTTTATCGTCTCCCGTCCTGAACACGTCGTCTTCGCGCAATGGCGCACCCTCGTCGTCGTCGTCGTCATCTGCGGCTCTGAGAACGAGCGGATCTCTGTTCCGATCGTCTTCTACCCATCAGCAGCAGCAACAACAGCAACAGCAACAACCTCAGCGGTCCGCTTCGACCGGTTCTCGCTTCGTGGGGCCTGCGAGACGGCAGGGCAGTGACGGCGGCGGCGGTGCTCATATCGATATCCAGGTGATGAACAAGAGTTTTGGCCTCAAGACGACGAGGAAGAGGCACGTCAAGAAGGATGAGGCGGTCAAGAAAGAGATCGAGACGCTGTGGCAAAGAGGAGATTGTCCGTTTATCCGTTTCTCTCTCAAATTTGTCCCGGTTTGCTTACGACCTCCAGAGGGAATTCCGAAGCTGACATCAAGACAACTTGATCGGTGTACGGACAGACTCGGCCTGCGACTCGGCCATATATCGATATTTCGCCTCGTTGACGGAACAGTTCCTGGCCCCGCTCAACCGGTATTTCGGCACGCTCTGGGCGGGGAACGAAGTCGTCGCGCGCACGTGAGTCTCACCTAACAGCGCCCCTTCTTCATGAACGAGCTCTGAAAAAACTGCTGCTGACAATCTTGTGTAAGGTCAGCACTCCACTCTTGTCGCCAGGACCACGACCCGCACCCTCGACGCGCTTCTCCGCCTCTGCCTTCCTGACCTCCCTCCGCGCACACGGCTCCTCCCTCTCGTTCCGCTCTTCAGCCCCTTCGCTGTCCCAACCCGGCACCTCCCCCCTGGACCGGTTCTACCTCCGCTTCATCGAGCACTCGCCGCATTTCCAACGTTGGCTCGAAGATCGGATCGTCGCGACGGGCGGGGAAGTTCGGAAGCGGTATGTGAAGCAATTGGAGAATGTCGATTTGGAGGACTGGGCGAGGGAGAAACAGATGCGAGAAGTGGACGAGATGGTGGGGACATTTGAACGCGAAGTCGGAGTCAGTTGCCCATCCGCATTTGCGCAGCTCTCGATGGGTGATCATTTGGTCGTGAACTGACGCGCTCATCCATGCCACGCAGCGTCTCGAACCGCCCGAAAACGACCCTTCGGCCTCTGCTTCGCCTAGGACACCAACTCGTAACTCGGGCGACACGACATTTTCCCGTCCGCCGTCCTCGGATGCTTCGAGCGACACCTTTACTGCTACCGGAAGCTCGTCCGTAAGCGGACCGGCAGCCAAATTGCGTGCCCAGGCGACCCGGTTGCGCCTGATCCGGGACGAGAAAGCTCGGAGTCTCTCGCGCGAGCGGGAAGTGGCGGATGAGCATGATTCTGGTCGGCTCGGCGGCGGATTGGCGAGAAAGGGAAGTGGTGCGCGGTCAATCGACACGGTGTAGGGCATTGGTCAATTATCATATACTGTACGTTGCATGCCAAAGGGAGGATCTCGGATTGTTTTGTTAACAAGAAAGCATGGCCGGGAAGCTGGAGAGCTGAATGCTGGCGGCTTTGCGTTTGCGCAGTTGTGCATATTCATTGTGGGACGACTCCACCGTGGCGAGACAAGGCTCGATGCGAAACGCTGAGAATGTTGAATAGGCAAGACCGACAAAGGCGGCTGGCTGCCCTGACGAAAGCGCAGGTTCGCCACCAACCTTCGGAAGCAGGGCAGACAACAAGTACAGAAGCGAGTCAAAGCGATTTATTGCAACAAGCACCAAGCACACCTCACAAGCCCACCGATCCCCCAACGAGCGTCAAGCTGTGTCTCGACTACCTCCTTTGTCCCTCCCCAGGGGAGCTCACGTCCTCTTCACTCCCGCCGCCGCCGCCTGCGACGATGATCAAGTGCGGACGCCGTATTACTCTTCATCGAGTTCATCCTCGCCTTCGCCCGGTTCGGCTTTCGAAACCGCCGCGGTGAACGAGTTGGACAATCCCGACGACGACGAAGCTCCCGCAGCGGTGGCCGTGGATCCGCCGCCTTTTTTGCGCGGCGACGACGACGAAGCTCGAGACGAAGTCCGCCGGCTGATGATTGGCTTCTTGGCGTCCTCCATGGCCGCGTCTCCGTCTTGATCCACCACTTCAGCCGAAGCGCCACCACCACCAGCACCTTCCTCGCCCGCCTCCTCGTGTTCTTCCTCCTTGGGCCGCTCCGGAATCAGTTCCTTCGTGAGCCACGCGCGGATCTCGGCGCCTTCCGGCGTATCGGCAACGTAATTGCGCACTTTGTCGTAGACGGCGCGGGCCTGGACCGCTTCGGCGGGAGTGCCCGTCAGGCGGAACGACTTTTCGCCCATGACGACGCTGCGCATCTGTTTACGGCATCAAAAATACAAGTTCGATTCCATCCCGGTTTCGCATTGGTCAGTCTCTGTCGCCTCGCTCGCCGGGGAAGATAACAGGCGGGAATCCTAACGCGAGAGATAACGCACAATCGTGACCGCGAGTGCGACAAGCGGAGCCGGGATGGCCTTGAGCTGCCAGTGAGCGCCCTTGTGGTGATCGTGCGAGGTTGAGCGCTTCAATGCGCCTTTCTTGCCGATGGAGGTCGGGCCGTACAGCACGAGCGAGACGGCCTGCAAGTCCATGCCCGCGCAAGTCAAGGGGTCAGGCGGAGACTAAGCAGATGGCAGGGTGGTCGCGAGAGAAGAGGCGAGCGCACCTCGATCAACCGCGGCGAGCGGAGGTAACCCTCTTCCGTTTTCGGATCGAGGTACGTCCACCCGAGCGAGTCGTGCGTCCTGAACTGGATCGTCGTGGCGTGCGAACCGTCGTTCAGAGTCCCTTGCGAGACGCCGAGAATGCCGGGAGCGAAAGTTCGCAGGCGGTTGGTCGTTTCGGCGCGAGCGATCGACATCATGCGCGGGAACTGGTGTGATGACCAGAGGCGAGATCCAGCAGTCAGTGATGGCCTATAGAGAGAAGGGCCTGCTCAGAAACCCTCACCTTTTTGCCGACCTCGGTCGTGAGCTGGTCGATGCCTCCGATCGTCTCGATAAAGATGTCAAACAGTTCCTCGCCGTCTTCTTCCGGGTCGGAAGGGTTCGGGCTCCTCTTCTTCTTGACAAACATGCGGTTCGCGGTGTCGGGGTGGAGGTAACCCCTCTCGGTGTGCATGAACCGACTCGCGGCTTGCTTGAGCTGCTTGTCCTCCTCGGTCGTGACGCGGCGTTGACGTTTCCCGGTCCGGTTCGCGGCGCCGCTACCGGTAGCTTCATAGTACTCGTCGTCGGCCGACGAGGACGGCGAGGGACGCTTGGAGAAGGCGGACCTGCTGGCGGACGAGGGAGGAGGTTCGGGCGAGTCGCGTTCGAGTTCCTTGATGGTGCGGTCGAGTTTCTTGAGCAGGGCGTCGATGCGCGCAATCTCCTGCCATGCGGAAGGGTAAAAGTAAGTCGTCGTCAATGGACCGAGTATAGACAGGTTTCGTGGCTGACCTTGCGAGCGACTTCGGCAGGCGGCAGCTGCTCCGCTGGCTCGGCGGTTGGCTCTTTCGAGTCGATGGCGGCTGCGAAGGGTTTGCGGTCGTCTGCATCCTGCTTGACCTCGTCCGCAGCCCCCGTCAGCCTGTTGAGCGCCTCGTGCTCCTCCTCGTGGTCGTCGTGCTTGACTCTCGCCTCGGGCTCGTCGGCTGCAGCAGAGGGCATCGGTTCGTCCATGGGGATACTCGGCAAGGGCTCTGCACTGCCAGTGCGGCTGTCGACGGCCATCATATAGAGCGAGTAGATGTGCTCAAGCGCTCGAGCGGCGGGCGGACGCGCTTCATAGGCCCAGGACGCGTCTCGCGCGGAAGACGCAGGAAAAAGTTTTGCGCTCTTTTAAGCGAATGCTATACTCTGCCGAAGATCTCTGGATACTGCTCATCGCCCAGCACTGGCTATTCGCGAGAGGGTCGTGTTTCCTCCGGAGTAGGAACAAGGCTGTATTGCAGTGTCAGGCTCTGCTCACGTGCAAACCTCAAGACGTTTCTTCTTCTTTTCTGCCCCAAGCCTTGCTGTGACCGCCTTTGCGCTGGTCAGACGTCAGTCCGCTAGAAATGCCGTCGTGTGTTGCTTCGTTCGCCATGTTCCCGAACCAAGGGGACGGAGCGAGCGGCAGCTGTAAAGGCCAGCTCCGGTTGATTCGCCACACACAAACGGACGGCCTGCGAAGCGGCGGCTTTGGACGCATTGATGAAGCCGGACTTGCCTGCGGAGCACGGAGCAAATGGGCGAGTAGGGCGGACCCCTGCGTCAGGAGCAGCTCCAGTCAAGTCAGGCAGCTTCTTCAGAACATAGCACGGGCTGCACGCGCGACGCCCAGTTCGCCATGTCGATCACAGTCGCATGAGCTGGGTCATCTGGAAGGTCGGGACAGGCAGACTGCACCCGACTGACCGAAGTAGGTCCTCGCCCGCTCGAGTGATGGATGCAACGTTTTGCCGGTCGACGACTCGGCACTCCGGGCACAGCTGAGCGAGAGCTCTGGCAGGCGGGGCGTAGTTCTCGTTGACGGGCCGAGATGGACGAATTGGTGCCGACGTGAACAACAAGCGTCGCCTCAGCGTGTACATTTGCATCATAGCATGCTCAGCCGTGGGATGCTGTCTCCGTACAACAGCTTCTTCCATTGAGTAGCCGGGAGCAGCGATGCGGAGGAGAAGAGCCAGAGAGAGACCGCGTCTTGATCAGCACACCAGCATCCGGGCCCGCTCCGATACCAGGAATTAGCAAAGCTGGCTTGGCTCGTGTCAGACTGCTTGAGCGGGCTCTTTGCCCGCCACTTTCCTCCCGCCGACTCGTCGTCATCGTCGCCTGCTCGAGTCGATTCTCTCTCAACATCACCAGCTGGAGCTGAAAATGCACGCCGCGGAGAGGAGCCGCCCTCTGGAAGAGGCGCGAGAAGGGACAAGTGTATCTTTTGCGGAGTGACGAGTCGGTCAGAAGGGTTCCGGGTCGTGCACGAGGTGCGGCGCATCGCCCTCTCCGCTCATCGGCGCTCTCTCTGATTGTAACCCGGACAAGCTCGGCTTTGGATTCTGACCTCGTGTTGCTGCTCAGGACTCCGAAATGGTCATCTTCCACGACCGATCTCCGGCAAGTCGAGTCCACTTGCTCGCCGTCCCAAAGCGGCATATCGGTGCGTCGTCCACTCGGCTGTCACGATCATGCACGGCGCTGGCCCATTCGCGCATCCGCCGAGCTTGTTCTGACATCCGTAGAACCACCCCGCACAGATAACGTCAAGACCCTGACCACCAGCGATATCGGTCTCGGTGCGTCTTCTCTTCATTTTTCGCGTTGTGTTTCTCCTTGCACGCGAGGATTTCTTTCGCAGCACTGGAACTTGCGCTTACGGTTACCCCTTTCCATAGTCAAGCGGATGAAAGCCACCGGTCAGCAAGTCTTGCGGCAGCAAGGCGTCGAGGAAACAGATCAGAGGTGCGGCGACCGCAAACTCCGTTCGCGCTTTGAGCCACTGCCGGGATGCAGAGTCGTGAAGAGGTGCTGAGCAAGGACTCTTGGGTACGCGTCGCACAGACTCGGATTTCACATACCGCCGTACGTTGACCGGAGCTCGTAACCGATCTGGATGCACGCGCTGACTGAACAACCTCTGTCCGCGGTTCACTCTTGGACTGTCGGACGAAATGCGTACAGGTTCTACTCGGTGGGTTTCAGCCTCTGTTCTTCCAGTTCCGCGGTCTTCATCGAAAGAAAAGGATCTTTTGGTGCTGAAGAAAACCCTTCGCTAGGTCAACCATCTCCACCTGCATCTCCTCTCCCTCCCGCTCCCATTCCCCGGCTCGTTCAAGTACCGCCCCTCGTACCCCAAAGCTCTTCTCACCGCTGCTACGGGTCCAAACGAGAAGCTCAAAGGGTGGAGCTGGTTTGTCGATGTTGAACAGGTGCGCCTCTTCGTGTTTTATTTGCACACCTTGCGGCGGGACTCGAAGACAAGCTGTTGACAAATCGTTACATCCCTCAAACAGGTCTTGCGCATCCTTGGCGCCGGCGAGCGCATCCGCGTCGGCTCCGTTTATGGTACACCAAAAGGACGAAACGCCACCACCACGTTGAACCCTGCGCCGAACGGAGGCGCAGGCATCGGCGCCGAAACGCCACCGAAAGTCGTCTGAAGCGCTCAAACAGATGTGCTCACACTTGCGCAGAGCGAACGTATCCATTCCGACGGGGAGATGTCTTCGTTGGGAGTTGTCACCGAAGCAGTCCGACCGCGACGGCGCTATTCTCTCGGGTGCCCACGTCTCCGAGCTGAGCCAAGCAGAGTTACAAGCGACAAAATGCTGCCCTGAAGCCCTCCGTCGCTATGCAACACCAAGACTGTGTGATCCCAGATGGAACTGACTTTAGGATGTCCGGTGCGTCGTGGGTCAAATTGCGACTCTCGCGCAGCTGCTCGTGACGCAAACGCTGAAAACAAAGGGTCCTGCCATGATTACAGGCGGATAGGACCTCCCAACACTTTTACGGGGTAGAGTAGGCTGCGCATAGAGTAGGATTCCCTTTCCATCGCCTGATCCCTTTTGTTTCCGCCGCCACGCGCTTATTGCCACCGTCCTAATGGGACCTCTCTGGAGTATCACCAGTTTGCTGAAATCTTGATACCATGCTTGCTTGCCCACACACGGCAGCACTCGAGTACCGCTTTTGCTTCGAGCATGCGAAGCCGGCGATTGACAAGTTCTGGCGGTTCCTCCGTTTCCGTAGCCCAGTTGTAATCGAACCAGGCAACTACGCCTGACGAGAGATATTTGATGCAGGTGAGGGTCTTGTGAGGCTGTCGTTCGTAAAAGTCTTGGAGGTCGTCGAGGTTCTCACGGTTCATCTCATACATAGTGAGGGTCTCCAAAGGAGTGGCGGAGTCGAGAAGAGGCGTCAAGCGCACAGGAATGGCATTGTGTGGCAGTCTGAGCTGGCGCAGAGCTGCAAGGACTGGCGGTGGGTTCTGGTGGTACGTCTCGGCAAAGGATGAAATGTCGAGACACTCGAGGCTGTGGCCAACGCACTTCGCAATATGCGCAAGGTCACCGGACCGAATGTATGCAAGTTGCAGTTTCTTGCAAGCATCTGTTCCAGCAAAGGTTTCTGTCGTGATGAGGTCGGCAGTTGGTATCCGCAACTCGGTCAAGAAGGAAAGAGGTGGCAAAGGCAGAATTTGCCGGGCGTGAGGGTTTTGGGCTTGCCCACCCGTGCACTCGATTTCGAGTCTCTTGAGTTGTATTGCCACCTGTAAGACACCCGCAAGATGCTCCATCCCCCGGAGAACTGTTCAATACGGGCCGAGGCGCAGGTATTCGAGCTGGGAAGCCCGTGCGGCCAGAGTTTGCAAGACTACGGCGAGCGATCCGTCTTGCCCAGCAACTCGGTACTGGACGCCTCTCATACTGAAGCTCTGCAAATTACCACAAGCAGAGAGACTGGCAACAATGCGGACGAGCTGTTTCTCCGACGTGATCCTGTCCCGGACAGACTTGGCGATGACAACGAGTTTTTTGATGTAGTTGCCATAGCGCAGAATTCGAGCAAATACTAGGGGTGCCACTTCATCGTCCACGTGCACTGTGACACACTGCTGGGCGGCAAGGGCAAAAGAACCGCGTTCAGTGTCTCTGCGAGGGTGGCACGCGGCCTGAGCGTAGACAAGAATGTACCTCCCAACGGATCGCTAACGCAATGCGGCGAATCCGTTTGTCCACATTGGCGAAACAGTCAAGGGAAGAGGTCGGCTGAGGCTCTCCGAGACCGTCCGAGACCATACTGGGCCGCAAGCGGGTGGCGATGGCGACGATGAGTTCGTCCGGCAGTAGCGAGAATGGCGAGAATCCTGGGATCGGCCCGGCGGTGAAAAGGCGGGAAGCGGCGCCGTCGGTAGTGCGTTGCACAGGTTTCATGGTGTACTGGGAATGTATGCGGTTGGAAGAGGAAGAGAAGGACGGAAACGGAAAACCCGAGTCCGCGGACGTCCGCCAGCTGCGTGCACGCACCTCGCTCGGTGCCGGAGTCGGACTGGACCACCTCGACGTGTTTACTAACTTTCATACAATGTGTAATTTGCGTGGGGGAAGCATTGTCAGCTCTGGCTAATGATGCCGATCATGAGGCTGACGAAAACTGGCCAGCCAATGTCGCACACTTCCCCAAGTCCTCTTACTTCTTACCGCCACTTTCTGCTCTCACGAGACGCAATACGTGCTGTTTTCAATCACCAAGCAAAGCGTTACACGACTTCCTACAAGCAAGCCACCACCTGACTGCCTATTGCCTTGCCTACACACTTCGCGCAATTAGGCCCACCCCTCGGGTTCCAATATCTCGAGAGCAGACCAGTCCGGCTTGTACCAGCTAGCTTCGATGGTGATGCACCGCGTGGCTGCCCAAGCGAGGCAGCGCTCGAGCACCTCATGCGAGGCAATCTTGAGGCGGCGTCGTTCTTGAATCTCCTCCTGAGATTCTGACCTGACTTCCGACTCGGAGTCCATCCACAAGTCGTACCATGGCGGGGTCTGAGGTCGGGAGATGTTGATGTATGCGAGGGTTTTGCGACGCTGTTGCGTGTAGAAATCTTGAAGCCCGTCGAAAACGCCGTCGTCCATTTGATCGATCTCGAGGGTCTCGAGTGGAGTCTTGGGGTCAAAGAGGGCGGATAGGCATACCGAGTCCCCGACTTTGGATTTGAGATGTTTCAGAACCGCAAGTACAGGAGGCGGAGTCTCGTGAGACGATGGCTCGAGCGTCGAAATGTTACGACGTTCAACCGTGTGCCCCACGCACTTTGCGACATGGGCGAGGTCGCCAGCTTGGACACACTCGAGCCTGAGTTCCGTGCAAGCAGTTCTTCCGGCAAAGGTTGCTGCTGTGAGGAGACGGCGTTCGGAATGCTCAAGTTGGTCAAGACGGGGAGAGGTGGCAACTGCGGAATTCGGCGAGCTTGAAGATGGTAACGGAGGCAACCCGAGTCGTCAATATACCGTACTTTGAACCCGCGGTCACCGATATAGAGCTCTTGCAGATGTGCTGTTGCCAATAAGACGTCTCCAAGCTGCTCAAGCCCATCCAAAGAGTTCCAAGTCGGGTCGATCAACAAGATCTCGAGCTTCGACGCGCGCGTGGTCAAAGTCTTGAAGACTGTCGCCAGCGATCCATATCCTCCCGAAATATTGGCCTGATAGATCCGCAGGGTAAGGTCCTTCAGATTGTCGCAAGCAGAAAGGCAGGCGACAGTCCAGTCGAGCTGCTGCGGGAAAGTCACTTGACGCTTGCTGGAGAAGGCGTGCACGACGAGCTTCTTGACGAGGTGCCCGTACTGCGAAAGTCGTTCGAGTACCACAGGCGTCGACGATGCGAACATACGCAGCATGACGGTCTGCACTCGGGCAAGGGCGAAATAACCGCGAAATCAGTACCTCCGCCGGGGGAAAAGCGGCCTGAGCGTCAGATAGAGCGCACCTCCCTGCGAACTGACAGGGCGAGGCGGCGGATGCGCTTGTCCACGCTAGCGAAGGACTCGATCGAGCGCTCCTCGTTGGTCCACGGCCGCTCCCAGCCGGACGGAAAGTCCTTGAGTTGAGGCAAGTGTTTGGCGATGTCGATGATGAGTTCGTCCGGCAGCAACGAGAACGGCGCAAAGCCCGGGATCGGAGGGGCGATAAGATGTACGGAAACGTCCATGTCCGTACTCTTCGCAGCAAAGTTCATCGAGATGTGGTGAGGGCGAGTTGAGACGGAGAGATTGAGAGGGAAGACTAGCGCTGTCAGGAGTAACGGGCAAAATTCCTACCATTATGACCTCATCGATATCCGCATTTGCTCGCTCGAGTGAGAGAGACGATACAGAATATATGACAAGACGAACGGAGGGCCGCTACGATTTATCACCTGCCGGTTTGGCAGCGGCAGGTTTCCGCGGCGCGAAAAAGTTGGTAGCCTTGCCCAATCCTGCCTTGGCCGGTTTTGCCCCTGGCTCCGCTCTCACTTCACCGGTAGAGGCGCCCCTCCCTGCAGCGGGGGCGCCGACTGCCGCCGACGTTGTCGAACCCGCGACCGCCACCGACGCCGCCGCCGCTGCTACGGCCGCTGCCGCTCCTCTCGGACCTTTCACGCCCTTGTTAGACTCCAACGCTGCTCTTTTTCGCGTCTCGAACGTCGGGTCAGCCTCCGAGCTGACGTCGATGAGCGGTTCTGGACGTTTCGAAAAGACCAGTTTGTTGCGAATCAGGGCGACGATCTCGATGCGCTTGCTGGGGACGTCCGAGTTTCCGCCTTCGGGTCCGGAGCGCGAAGATGCTGCGTTGAGCCCGCTATCGGGCGTACTGGTTCGAGGGCGCTTGGCAGGGCGCTCTGAGTCGGCTTCGCGAGGGGAAGAGAGATCGTCTCGCTTCGGTCGGGTGCGTAACAGTGCGTAGGGAGTTGCGAGCTTTTCGATTTTGCCTTCGAGGCGGTGATGAGCGATTCGGAGTACAGGCTTCCTCTGCAAGCATTAAGGCAAAGGGTCAGCCTCAGAGGCCGCGACCGATGACAGGGAACGGACTGACCGGGTTCTCAAAGTCGAGTTTGCCGACCCTGACTCCGCTCATTCCGCCGAGTCGTTCCGTCGTGTCCGCGTCCTCGCCCTTTGGCGGGTCGAGCGAGCCCTGGAGTTCGAGCAGGAACGGTTCGTCGTCGATAAAGGCGAGCGGTGGGACCCCTTGACCACTCTGATTCGTGGCGAGTTGGTCCGCGAGCGAGGTTGAAGGTTCGAGCGGAAGTTGCATGGCGGTCGAGTGTGCGTCCGGATCAGCGAGCTATACGGTCGATCTGGCTGGAGGGGGAGGGTCGATCCGGCTTTGCTCTTCCACCTCGCGCGGAAGCAGAATACGCGTCGCGCCACGCTGATGAGAAACGCGTGGACCGTCGATCAGCAGCTGCTGAGATCTCTCGCTTTCTCCGATCTCGGTTTCGCAGTACAGCAATAAATGAACGCCACGGACTGCTGCGCATCACTGCTGCTGGCTTATGCGGCTACAATCCTGAGCACCAACCGAACACGCGCCGCTTCTCTGCTTCGACACGCTCCCGTCCCTTGTCCTCCGCTCAGCCTCCGGGACCCAGCCACCGCTTTCCTTGCCCCAGAGCGAGCAGCTCTGCCGGACCGGGCTCTCTTTCTCTCTATATAACATCAACCCACGCCTCATCGACGGGACCGCTCCGAATATGTCCCCCCTCACTGCGACGCAGCTGGCTCTGCCGTCCTCGCTTGGCGCCCACGGACCTTCGGCCCTCGCAGCAGCGTTCTCGCTCCCCTTCTCTACATTTGCTACGCCGCCTCCGCCTCCCGCACCTGCCCAAGCACCGACAAACATAAAGCACCGACAAACATAACCCTATCGCTCGCCAAGCATTGGTACGCGAGCGGGTTCTCTGGAGCCGACAACCTGAACTGGTCCTCGTCAGGCGGCGCCGAGAACGAATCTCTCGAGGTGCACTACCCCGCCGGGACACGAGAAGGCGCCCAGTTCTCGATGAACCTCTTTGCGGGTACCGCGCCGGTCCAAACGGCCGTCCTCTCGTACGAGGTGGCGTTCGATGCCAACTTTGATTGGGTCAAGGGCGGGAAACTACCCGGCTTGTACGGCGCGAGTCCGAACGCGACCTCGATCTGCACGGGAGGGAACCACCAACCGGACTGTTTCAGCGCGAGGTTGATGTGGCGCAACCGGGGCATCGGCGAAGGTGAGCCCGCGACCATTTTTCGCGCATCTTGCAAACAGCTGACGAGGGAGGCATCTCGCCAAACAGTTTACGCCTACATACCATCATACGACGGTTTCTGCCAGCAGAGCGACGTCCTATGCAATCAAGACTTTGGCACGAGCCTTTCTCGCGGCACGTTCTCCTACTCGCGCGGCGGGTAAGTTGATCTCGCTTCTCCCTCGATACAGTCAGCGGAGCATCACCCCTGCTGCGAGAGACACTCTTCACTGAAACTTCTCTCCGCCCCAACCCAGCTGGACCCGCCTCACGCAACTCGTCTCGCTCAACACCCCCGGTTTCGCGAACGGCGTCCTCATCCTCTACGCGAACGAGACGCTTGCCCTGGCCCAGACCGGAATCGTGTATCGGACCTCAAAAGACGTCACCTTGACGAGCGTCCTCTTCAGCACCTTTTTCGGGGGTAGCGACAATTCATGGGATAGTAACGGTGGCGACGCGTATTTCCGCAACTTTGCCGTGAGTGCTCCCCGCCGTCTTGTCCAGGCACCGTCGACCAGAACCTGATCTGGTGTCGGCGTGCAGGTCTGGTATGGACCAGACTCGTCCAACACGACCGGTCCGGCCGTCAACGCCACTTTTTCTTCCAGCGATGCGTCTGCCGCTTCGTCGACTTCTTCCGCTTCGCCCACTTCGCATCATAGATCCTCCAGAGGATATTCTACACCCTTGCCTTGTATCGGTACCCTCTTGTTGCTACTACTATCCGCATTCTGCATTTCCGCCTGAAGCATTCAGCCATGCCCACCCATGACAGCCCTCCTCGGAGGTCCTCGCCTACGCACACACCTCGTCGCAACGGTCGCCGTCCCTTCGTTTGCGTCATGTTCACCGACTCGGACCGCCGCATCGCTTCTATGTTCGCCCCCCGCATCACTTCATCGCATCCTCGTCTCTTTCGCATCGCCTCTTGAGCAGCTCGCTCGCATTCAGCATAGACACTCTTACATCCTCCACGCTCGAAGCTACACTGTCGAATCAGGCAAGTCTGCGCATCCTTCTTCGGCTATCTCCCTCGTCGGAACTTGCGCTCGCGCCGCTCCGCTCGGATCCGGAACGACCCGACCCTCCCACCTCACACCAGAGACACCACGCGGCCTTGCTGCTTTTGACTTTCGACAATGCTCCGCCTCTATGCCCTCCCTTCCCTCTTCCTCCTCGCGCTCCTTCTCGCCACCTCCTCCCTCGTTTCGGCGCAATTCGACGCGCGCACCACTCCCAAGTGCTGCCTAACGTGTTGGCGGTCCGTTCGCTCTTCGGCGTCTTTGATGGTGGGCTCGTTCACGAACGGGCACGAGATGGGAGGCATGCCCGAGTGGTGTGATGATCAGGAACTGGTCGGAAAGTTGACGAGTTGCTGGGAGGACACTTGCGTACGTCTTGGCCTTGGATCACTGTCCATCACCCGCAGACATGGTCAGGCCATACATGCGTCCGCTGATGTGCGATAGCCCTCCCGACGTACAGACCGACTCGAACGAGATCGTCGTGGGTCAGAACGCCTGGAACGCTGCTTGCGCATACGCCCGGAGCACCGCGGGTCAGTCCTCAACTGCTCTTCTTTGTTTCAGTTGATCTGCTTGTCGAATACGGGAACTCGCTTCTGATAGCAACAGAGCTTTAGGCGGAGTCTGACAAGGCTGCCACGCTCTACAGCCGTCTACTCTTCGGTTCATTCGTCCGCCGCCGCTCAAACCGCCGACGATGACGCCCTCCCTGACGCTCCGATGACTACTCTCACCACCTCCAAACTCGCACGCGCTCGCCTCCGTGCCCGCGCCGAATCTGGCCCGCGTATCGGAAGTGGCGCTGGCAAGTGGGCTCAACCCGGTGACGGTATCGAAGTGCCAACGTCCAGTTCGCCAGTCAGATCTCGCCCTGCCCGCGCCATCGGGAGGGAGGACAGTGTCGAGACGACGAAAGAGCAGCGTAATCGTGTGCTTTGAAAGGCGTTCCCGTCGTCCACTCTCCCAGCTTTCCGATCCGTGGTGGTCATTTTCAAACACATCTCTTTGGTCCTCACCGAGTCCCTCTTTCACCTTCCTCTTTTGCCAGGCCAAATTCTGCGCACCATGTGCTTTTGCGCTCCTAGTTGTTCCTGTAGCTGCTAGACAATCCCTTTGAACTTTTTCTCTTCATTCCGCGGAGGTTTTCGGAGATTGGCTCGTTACGCGGAACGCTTCGCCGCTGACGAGCTCGAGGTTTTTCTGGACGAGACCATCATCGGCTCCTCAAACTTGGGAGAAGGTGCCTTGCAAGCTACAGGAAGGAGTCGCCCAGGATGCCCGTCTACAAGCACATTGCGGCGCAGCAAAAGAAACAGGAACGGGCCGACAAGTTGAGGGCTCAGAAGCGTCGACGAGGTGAAGACGATCAAGGACTCGCGACCTCGACGGTCGTGGGATGGTCGGATGAAGATTCGGACGATGACGACGAGGAAGATGACGATGACGAGGAGGACTCGGACGGATCAGAGGAGGACGACGATGAGGAGGAGGACGAGGACGAGGAGATGGCATCCGGCGCAGATGGCAGTGGAGACGACTCGGACGATGAGGGTCTAGTCATGGATGCCAACGACCCCACTGTGCCGCGCAAGCCGCCCTCCGGATTCCCTACCGCCGTCGAAGCCCTCTCGGACCCGATCGCTTCTTCCGTCAACCTCTTGCCGGCGGACGAACGACAAGCGAGCAAGAAGACCGGAGAGGATGACGATGCGGAGGAGAAGGAGGACGAGGACGAGGACGAGGAACTGCCGCTCGTGTGCGTTGTGTGCCCGAACAAGGTTCTTAAAAAGGGAAAGATGGTCCAAGTCCATCTCGGTTCAAAGGTGCGGCTCCTCCCGCCTTACTGCTCTTCCAATAGCGCCTACATACATGCTGATCCTCCCCGTCATCTGGTATCTTCACGTTGCCCATGTAGGACCACCTCCGCCGCCTCGCGCGATTCCGGGCCCACCTCGAATCGACCGAATGCCCCGCTTCGCACAAGACGGCCGACGCGCGTTGGGTCTCGAGCGAATTGGACCGTCAAGTGTTTGAGCGACTGAGTCGGCAGACCGAAGTCGGCGGGAAGAAGGCTGGCACGACCAAGGTCGGGGAGAAGGATGTCGTCGCTGCGAAGGACAAGGGCAAGGGTAAAGCCTCCGCTCCTGCCGACACCACCCCGGCAAGACCTCTCAAGCGCAAAGCCGACGCCGTCTCCAAAGCGGACGCGGACGGGACCTCGGTTCGGGAACAGATCCGCTTGCAGAAGAAGGACAAGTACCAGCGACGGAAGGAGGCCAAGCGGGAAAAGGCCGAGAGGATCAAGGCTAAGAAGGCACAACAGGGTGGTGACGAGGAAGCCGCGGAGGAGGGTGCCATGTAAGTCTCGAGAACGCGGTGAGCATGCGCAATGGGCGCCACCACGCTGACGCGTGTTTCCTGTCGTCGCGCCTGCTGCCGTTTTGCCGTGGGACCTGCAGCAAAATGGCTCTGCCGCCGAGCTCGCACGCTGCCAAGCCGAAGCGGCGGTTCATCGAAAAGGCCAAGCCGACGGCGGAAGAGATCCAACTGCGGCAAGAGTGGAAGGAGAAGCGGCGCCTCGCGCGCGAAGCGGGACTCGCCGAACCGCCGAAACCGCTCCTCGCGTACGAGTACGGCGGCAACCTCGACAACGTGCCCAAGGCGGTCCGGGATCGGTACGAAAAGATGCAGGCGGCGTACGAGAAGGGCGAAAAGGCCAAGCCTGCCCCGGCGGCCCAGTCGAAGAAGGCTTCGAAGGCTGCTGCGAAAGAAGAGAAGCGAGGAGCGCGGGGTAAGCAGGGTAAAGGTCAGGGGCAAGGTGCGGCGACGGGACCGAGTCCCAAGGCGGCGAAGCGCAAGGAGAAGAAGGAGCGACGCAAGTCCGAGTCGGGCGCGGCAGAGATGCTCCCGGAGGTCTAGTCAGCGCGCGGCCAGTTGTCATACTACTTGCTATGTCCTCTATTGCCCGAGGTGGATACTATACTGTGAGATTTTTTATCATTTTCACCGCCCCACTCGCCAAGTTTTTTCGGGTCCTTTGTCTCTCTCCTTCTTGACACGGCGTGCACTGCGCCCGGACTTGGGGCGAGCTGGCTCTCCTAGGTGGGCTGAGATGACGCATGGTGCGAGTCTCTGGCAGTCCCGGCGGGCTGCTGTCGTCGCAGGAGGAGCGTGCCTCGTCCTCGGCTTGGTCTACATTCTCTCGTCGACCGACGCAGCAGCGAGGACCAAGAGCGCAGCGACGTCGATCCGCTGGACGTGGCCTAGCCATGCAGCCAATTCACTCGAAGTGGAACAGCTCCCACTCTACGGCAGCAGCACCGACGCCAAAGACAGCGACCGGCTCGCTTACCGTCTGCACCTCGAACGGACGACGTCGCCGCGTACGCAGCGCATTCACTCGCCGACGCTCACGTTCGATCACATCTATGTCCTCTCGCTTCCGACCAGGACAGACCGGAGGCACGAGATGCTCAACCTCGCACGCGCGCACGGGCTCGAATTGACGTTTGTCGACGCTGTCAACAAGAGCGAACCCTTCGTCAAGTGGATCGCAGAGCAGGCAGCTCACGTCAGGCCAGAGAGGTTGGAGATCATGGTGAGAGACGCGTTGGTTCTCCCGTCGAAAGGGGTTGCCACTTGATGCTGACGCCAAAGACAAACGCGAATCGTGCAAAACAGGCTCGAGTCCGCGGCGTCGACGTCTCCACTCTCGGCGGACTTCACGTCGGCAACGACTGGCTCACTCCCAACCCCTCACTGCCCTCATCCGATCCCGACCGCTTCCCGCCGCGAACAGATCCGCGATTCGCATCCCACGACGGTGACTGGGTCGCGCACCTCGAATCACACGCCGAAGCCGGCACTCTCTCCTCCCTGGTTCCCTCCGATCCGGATTTCAACGTCACGCACGCGCTGTGGGATCACAACGAAGCGATCGCAGGTCGACAGGTCAACGAGGGCGTCATCTCGACCTACTGGGGTCACACGCGCGCGATCAAGCAGGTTATCGAGAACGGGGACCGGAGCGCGCTCATCCTCGAGGACGACGTCGATTGGGAATGGGATCTCGAGCGGTTGTGGAGTCGCATGGAGAGGAAATTGCCCGCCGATTGGGACTCGGTCCTGCTCGGGCACTGCTGGGGCAAAGAGCTGCTGAGTACGTGCCGTCCGGCGAGAAGAAGACGCTTTTCTTGATCAGGCAGGGTTTCCTCTGTCCGGAAAGTACCACGCGCTGATAGACGCTGAGTTTCCGCGCGACGGTCCTGCAGAGCCGCAATACCTTCACCCGCACCTGCACCGGTCTTCGGTCCCCCTCTGCCTGCACGCCTACGCCCTCTCCGCCCACGGCGCCTCTCATCTCCTCTCGCTCCTCTCGAACCCCTGGTCCGCCTACCAAACCGCCGTCGACACCGCCGTCCCTTCCTTCATCCACTTTGGCCTCCTCAACTCGTTCTCGGTCGAACCACCTTTGGTCATCCAGCGCAAGGATGGACCGAGCGACATCCAGCTCGGGACGGGGAGCAAGTGGAGGGGTTTGTTGATGGATTCGACGGCGGATCGGATCAGGAGGGCGGAGGGCAAGGAGGTGGTCGAGCCCGTGTATGACGAAGCGAACCTCGACCCGGCGACCGTTTTCAGGTGCGTGTCTTTCAACAGAGCGGCGTGCCTGTGCGAGACTTTGTCTTGTTTGGCTCACACCATCTGGTTCGCTGTCGCGCTCGCACAGATACGGTCGCGGCAAGTGTCACCTTTGAATGGGCTCGGAGCGAACCTCTCGATATCTGCTTTCCATTTTACCTGTCCATACATCGTTGTTGTAGCACTATTCAGTTCACGCAAAGCCGCATTGTCATTCCTTCCTCCATCTCCAGCGCAACGAGAGAAAAGAGGAGAATCGAATTTGCTGCTTCGTTGAGAAGTCGATTTTGGTGCCTACCATGTGTAAATGAAGTGAAAGCGAGAGGGGAGACTGATGAGGTGGGTATACTTTTGATAATGCGTACGACATGGTTGAACTGCCTTGGGGGTAAAGAGGGAGAGGTACGAAAAAGGAGGAGAAGAAAGCGTGCGTCTGAGGGTGGAGGCCACCGCGCGATGCCCAGCGGTGGCTGTGTCGGCGGCGCGGGCTGCAAGCTCGCTTTCAAAGACTCGAGAGTCTAGAGCTCGCGGTAGGTAGCGCCGTGGCGGAGGGCGCTGGCGCGAACGCTGCTACCACCGCCGGAAGCGGTAACGCTCTTGTCCGGGCTGACTTGCTTGCCCTTGCCCTTGGCGCGGTCCGACTCGCGCTTGGCGTAGATGGCGGCGGTGAAGGGGCTGTACGATGCAAATTCTATCGGAATCAGCAACCGTCACAGCAGCGCGGCGTTTGCACAGAGTTGCTGATGTAGCGAGAGGAGAGACGACGTACTCTTCGTAGGAGAGGGCGATCTGATACTCGATGTAGACGAGGACCGAGAGGAGGATACCCGCTGGCGACTCGTACCTGCATGCAGGGCGACATGATCGGCCATCAGTCTCTGGATATGAGCTGAGCTGAGACTTGCTAGTTGTGACGTACCAGAGGGCGGTCGCGAGGAACGAGAGGGTCGAGCCGGTGTACATGGGCGAGCTGGTGACGTTGAAGGGGAACGACTCGACCTTGTGCTGTTGCATGCCCGCCAAGGAGCACGGGAGCGTCGATCAGCCAAGAGGATGGCGTCGCGCCTCGTGACAATCCGCATAAGGTCAGGAATGCAACTCACGTCCATGAGAATGCCCTATGAAGCGGAACAACGATCAGCTCACTGTAACAGCGTGCGGCCTGCGAGTCCGGCCATGACCTTCAGCGGAACAAAAAGAGACGAGAGCACTCACAAAATAGTCGCCGAGGTAAGTGCCCGTCACGCCGAGAGCCCACATCGAAGTGACGACGAGCGTTCCTCCGATGGAAAACAGGACGATCGCGAGCAGCTTGAACTCGGTGTAGTGGAGGAGCGGCAGTTTCGGCTGCTCGGCAAGGGCGCGCTGATAGAGGTGGTCGCGGAGGATCCCAAGCGAGAAGATGGTGACGGCGAGGGCGTAGCAGCCCCACCGCGGGTTGTTGAACGCGAGGCGCGTCAGGACCTTGTTGCGGTATTCTGGTTCGTGTCGGGAGAAATGCGTCAACACGGGGCAATCTTGGCGCGAGCGCCTCGGAAACAAGTCCGGACTCACCTTGGCGGGCGACAATGTTCCAGAAGAGCGGGTTCTGGGAAACGTTGATCAAACAGCAAGTTAGGCCCAGTAGCCCCCTGCTCTGAGAAAGAGCTGCCGCGACGACGCGAGCCGTCCGAGAGGTGGACGAGTAAACATACAAAGAGGATCGAGCCGACAGCGATCCAGAGACTCGGCTGGCTCAGGTCAATGTACTGCAGAGGTCCCGTCATCCTGCACGAGTCTTTGTACGAAGGCGTAGAGGGAGGAGAGCGGGAAACCGGGTTCATCAGCGACGAGCCGAGATGACGCCGACGGCCGCCGCGGAGGAACGCATTTTCCGGCCATACTCTCCACGTTCGCGTCTTTGAACAGGTTTCTCGTGCTGGATTACCTTCCACTTGCTTCGGAATGGTTTCCGACCGCAATTTTGTGCATGCCCGAAACAAAGCGGAAAAGGGGATCGGAAGTGGCGTCCGACCCGGGCGCGGACGAGTCTCCAGCACTGCGTGTAGCTGTACAGTAACGCTACCTTCTGATCATTCATCCTCCGTAGTCTATGCACCGCATGTCCGATCGAAACGTGGAAGAATAGGGAGCAAGAAAGGCGCACCTTTCGAGTCGTCCTTTCAAAGTCTTCAAGTCAAAAGGGTGCCGAGAGCGGGAGAACGAAGCGGTATATGCGTGCGAGAAAGACCGAAATGTCGCCGGCCGCACGTAGACAGCCTTACGGTGGATGAGGTGTGCACAGGAGTTGATAGTGTCGAAAAAGCGCGTACTTGGCTCCCACGACTTCCCAACTTGCGCCGGTGTCTCTTCCTTTGCGCTGACAGGAGTTCTGAGTGTCGGAGTCCGAAGGTGGAGGAATTGAGTGGCTGTGCATTGTAACTTTGCAAAGATCCGAGCTGCGGCTTATCCGCGGAGGAATCTCTCGAAGTTGAGCGTAAGCGCGACCGATGCATTCTTAACTCTCTCCACCCTGGCCGTCTAAGGCTCTCAAGCTCGCGTTCGGGATTGCGCAGCCCTCACGATGCCGCACAGCACGCCGCGTTCCGCTGACGACTCGTCTCTTTCGTGCCGAAGCTCTCACGAGTTCGCGGAGGGGCGCACGGACCCCGAAGAGTCTCTCGCCGAAGATCGTGAATATGTGACGGTCATGGGCCCAGCTAGTCAGGTCACCGTTGCTGCTGCAATCGCGCAGACGTACCTATTGTCTCGACAAAGCCTTCCCGTGGACAGGCGGGAGGACCGGCCAGTCGACAAGATCAAGTTCACCGGCTTTATCGGCATCAACCTGCTTCACCGCCGTTGTCAACTGCCGGAACCCTTACTCGAGGATTACAGCCTGCACACAATTGGTGTTCCAGGAGAATGGGCGGCAAGTGGACTTCCGCATTTCCAACAAAGGACTTGTGTTGACCTACCTGTGTATTGCAGCCACTCCGGATTGTCTTCAAGGAAGGCTCTGCGGAAGATAATCACCCCAAAGATAGGGTCAGACATGCTGCCCGCTGCACTGACACGTGGTCAGGTCTTCTTGAGGAGGTAAAGGCACGCAGTCAGCGTGCATTCACCTCGCTCAATTGTCGTGATCCACTGCTATTGGACTACCTACAGACAAGTGGACAATATGCCGCTGAAGCTGCAACCCAGAAGGTGATTGTGCTGCCAAGATGCAGTGAAGCGACTCAATCAGTCACAGCCAGTCGTTTGCCAGCCAGAGGCCGTCCTGAACGGGTTGAAGGTGGTCACCATCGTCCACAGCCCATGGCCATGCATTCCTCATCAGAGTGGATGTGAGTGTATTATACAGACTCTTGAACTGTACTATCCAGTGCCCTCACAATAGACTTGCTTACAGCTGTCCAGCAAGTCCAATCTGGCTCGAATTGGAGACTTTGCCAATGTTCAACATGGTCAATGGTGAGCAGGAGCTCATATGGCAACATATTGGCATACCTCCTTTTGAGAGTACAGGGGCAACTTCAGTCCCGGTCTATACCTACAAGGCACACTGGCTTGCACTGCAGAGTCTGTGGGATATCGCCTGCCTCGAAACAGAGTTGCTCGAGCTCTTTGAACGCTCAGAGAACTTGCTCAACACCTCTGAGCACTGGGATAACGACCTCGGGCACGAACAGACCCAACAAAGAATCATACAGGAGCAAATAGGCAGCCTCCTCATCCACTGGAGTATTGCTCTGTTGGAGCTGGTGTTCCTCTACCGCTTACATTGTGATGTGGTGAATCCCAATAGGCTCCAGCACTCAGCTCACCGTATCCATCACAATGAGCATCGCGAGGCAGCAAGTCTTTCTGGGACGGCCACAGCGGTCCTAGCTTGCAGTGTCCCCGCTTTCAACACAATCAAGAACTGCCTCGAAAAGCATCACATGCATCATACGGGTGCAGCAATGCCTTATGCAGGCACAGAGGTTCCAGGATCACCACTTGAATGTGCTGATGCCTTGCAGGGATTTATGAGGGCGGCGTGCAAGGTAGAGCACTCTCATGGTCTGCCTGCTTGGATCCACGAAGAAGCGCAGCAAGTCCTCATCTTTTTTGCTGCCCAGGTGCGCCATGAGCTCTATTGTTATTTTGGCTTTGCCCACTCATTATACTGACAAGTCTGCCAGTGGACAGTTCCTTGATGGTCAGATTGAGCAGCAAATAACCCAGGAGCAGCGCCGGCGTGCGTTCACCCCGCGAGTTCGTCGCAGGCATGCCCCTGTCAATTTCTGGCAGGTTATTCACAGGGCAGACTCTCCTGGAAGTGAGGATGATGACCATGTATGACTTAAGTCAGTGTCACCTCAAGGAAGGCAAAGGACTTTAAGGACATTTCTGTGTGTTGTGTTCTCATTGTGCCACTGTCTTTGTCGGTCTGTGCCTTGCTGCAAAGTTGTTGAGCAGAGTGTTAACACATTGTGTAAGGATCAATGTCAACTTCCATCGAAGGTTTGCACAAGCCACTCAAGAGTGTGAGAGTCTACTAAGACATTTGGCTTGTTGATGGACCAAAAAGGGACTGAATCTGGAGTGCAAAGACAGTGTGAGCAGGGGCTCTAAGACTATAACTGAGCCAGTCCCAAAGTGCTGAATGGGCACTGGATCAGGGTCGTTGTCTCAAGGGGTCAACAACAGACTTGTATACCTGCGCTACAGTCAGACTTGTGTAGAATTCCTCCCTTTCTTCTGCTTCTTCTTCTGCCTCATATTCCCATTGCTTTCTTATCAAAATCAAGATCAGGTCACTGTCACCGGCTCTAATCCATCTCCACAGCCTACAACTCAAAGTGAGCAGTCCACCTCCCATCGCATCAAGCTTGAGAGGAGCTTGAGTGTGCCCTGCAAAACAAGACCGAGGAAATTAGCCGACTTCCGTTTAAAGCGTGCCCGCAATGATAACAGAGTCATTATCCAGCGCAAGGAAACAATTTCTGCAACAGACCGCCACAGAGAATATTCTTAGTGATGTCCAAATGAGAACACAGGGCTGAGAGGCGAAGAAGGAAATTCGGTCTCGGCGGAGCGGTGTCTGAAATGGGAAGCCAGCAAACGACCAACCATTGACAACGGCGGGACGAAGGGGAACTTTCCCGACTGCTCTCTGTAAGTCTACATCCTTGTAGGACATTGATCACTCTGTACCATGCTCTACTCCCCGCCGCAGGGAACTTGACTGCAAATGAACGAGTTTTTTGCATTTGCGTGCTCCTTGTGAGAAGCTACGAAAAGGATCAGTCACAAGTCGCATGGGCGAATCTTGAGAACCGCGGGTTGCTGTACAGTAAAGCCACCTTCAAGTCATGCATCCCTTGTATCTATGAACCGCACATCCGAGCGAAATGAGAAAGAGGAGGGAGAGGAGCACCGGAGCCCTCATCCCCGGGTCGAACGCCACCCGATTGAAAGATGCCGCCGGACCCTTAGTTCGGAAGCGCTTGTTGCTCCTCGGCGTTCAGGAGCGGGTGGTACATCTGGCGCCTGACAATGTGCTCGAGCTCGGCCGACGACTTGCCGCGCAGCGACTCGGCGCGGTCGACGCCCAACTTTTGCGCCGCCTCGATGACGGTGACGGCGATCTTGATCGAGACGTCGCGGATCTGCACGTACAGACACATCAGTACTTGACTCTTTTTGACAACAAAGAAGGGAAGAGGAGGCCTAAGGGAGGGGATAGCCCCGACGTTAAACTCCGCTGCGAAGGCAAAACTCACACGTTCGATGTCCGGGTAGAGGAGGTTGCGCTCCGTCTCGCCAGCCGTGAGCGAGTCCGCGAGACCTTGCGCAGTGGCATGCACGAGCTCCTCCGGGATCTGCAAAGTCGAGAGCTGGTCAGTGCACATTTCTTCCGACTTTGCGAAAAAGAAAATGACTCTAGGACGGCTGACCTTGCTGACTCGAGCGAGGATCGCCGCGAGGCCGAGCCCAGGGAAACAATACTACAGAGACAGTGTATAAGGTCAGGTGACGAAGGTAGAGCCGAGAGTATAGAGCCGCCAACTCACCATGTTGTTTCCCTGACCGGGCTCGAACCGCTTGCCCTTGTACTCAACCGGGTCGAACGGCGAGCCGGACGCGTACAGCACGCGGCCGTCAGTGCCCTCGACCGCCTCCTCGAACGTCGCCTCGGCTTGCGCGACCGGGTTGCTGAGCGCGAAGACAATCGGGCGCTTGTTGTACTGAGCCATCAGGCTGAGGACTGGCAAAGCGGGATGGGAAATGCGACACGAGTGCAGACGACAGGCAGATTCATCAGCGTCTGTCAAGTTTGCAGGCAGCGCTGCGTACCGCAAGCAGTGGTGAGCGAGGCAAAGAAAGAGACGAGCGACTCACTGTCTTTGGTAAAGGCGCCTCCGAGCGTCGACAGACCCATCAGCGCCGTCGGCTGCACGTGTTCAACGACCTCCTGGAGCGTCTTGAGTTTCGGCGCGTCCGGCTCCGAGCGAGCGAGGTAGCGCTTGTGTTCGGGAAGGTTGTCGCCACGGTTGTGCGCGACGAGGCCCTGCAACTCGTTCGCCCCGTCAGCTGCGGCCCGCTGATACAGACCCGCAAAGCCGAGTAGAAACAGAGCGAGAACTCACCCTCGAGTCGACGAGCCAGAACTTGGACTTGGCCTCCTCCTGGCTCATGCCCTGCAGCTCAAAGTAGCGCGCGATCGTCTCGGCGACGCCCTGCACGTCCACAGGAGAGCGGTTAGCGAAGCTCGTTATCAAGGGTAAGCGGGAGAGAACGTACCACTCCGGACGAGCCGGCGCCGAAGAAGAGAATCTTTTGGTCCTTGAGCGGGACGCCGTTCAGGTGGAAGGCGCGGATCGCACCGGCGAGAACGACGGCGCCAGTTCCCTGGATGTCATCTGCAGGGGCCTCACGTCGTCAGCTGCAGACGTGAGGGGCATGGCGGAAAGAGGCTTTACCGTTGAAGCACGGGTAGACGTCGCGGTTCTTTTGCAGAAGCGGGAAAGCGAGCGTGGTGTGGAAGTCCTCGAATTGGATGATCTGCGCGGTGATGCAAAGAGCGGTCGAGGGAGATATGTTAGAAGATGGAGACTCGCGTCGATATCGGCAGAGGGAAAGGCGGCAAGTCAAAGCGAGCAACGCACCATGTTGGGGAACGTGGCGTGCATCTCCTTCATGAACACGTCGACAAACTCCTCGCACTTGTCGTCCGGGAGACGGCGCTGCCTCATGCCGAGGTCTGTAAGGAGTGGTTAGAAAACCGTCCGGTGTGCGGCAGGAGCTTTGCCCGTCCGAAGGCCGCCTGGGACTTACAAAGCGGGTCGGCGAGGAGCTTCTCGTTGTCCGTGCCAAAGTCGAGCGTGATCGGCAGGGTCTGTATAGTCGGACAAAAGAAAGGCGTCAGCCCGCATCTCTCGAGAGTGTGGATGAGCGAAAGGAAAACGCGCCGCTTTGGGGTTGACGCCGCCGGCGGCGACATAGAGCGACAGCTTGCCCTGCGAGATACCCATTCCGCCGACTCCGAGATCACCGAGACCGAGGACGCGAGAACCGTCCGTAACGACCTGGGTGACGACCATGCGGAGTAAAAAAGAAATCAGGCTCGACTCTTCCCAAGCCGGTCTCCGATACCAGTAAAGAGCAGTTCCCGGATCAACTTGGAACGCACCGAGATTTCCATCTCCTCGTGAGGCAGCTTGGTCTTGAGGTCGCGGAGGATGTTTCCGATATTGGGCATGTCGGCGTACGAAAGGTACAGCGACGACACCTTGTCGTCGCGCTCGGTCGGAGGAGGGTGGATAAGCGACCAGTTCTGGCATGCGAGACCGATCGTAGGAGTGCTACAGGCAAATCAAGGAAGGGTTAGTCAGCTCTCGAGCCGCAGGCGGTCAAGAGAGCAGCGAAAATCGGCAAACTCACTAGATGATGGGCTGCGTTCAGCGACGGATCGGATGCGGTGGACAGCGGCGGTTAGCTTTGGGTGTATAGGGAAATGCCTAATGCTTCTTCTGGGCGTGGACCGACGGGAAAGGCAACAGGGAAACGTCCGCCAGTCGCGTGCCGCGGCAACCCTGCGGACGTCCCCTTTCGCTCCTCATTCTCGCCGCTCGCTGGTTCCCCTCGTCCATGAGAACTTTGCCCCAACGCCGACTAAAGGACCCTTGCTGCCGACACTCGCTCGCTCGCCTCGCCGAGGTTTCAAAGGAGCTTCGGAACACATCGGTTCCGCGGTCGGAGCAGGTCGGGGATCGCGCACAACTCGACGAGGTGGACTCACGCAGCACTCTTTCATGTTGCCACCGACGAGTCCGTAAAAGACGTCGGCATTGCGGTTGCGAAGGCTGGCGAGGAAGGTGTACTGCTCGAGGGGGGAAGGGATCGAGCGAAGGCGGGCGAGCGCGCGTTCGATCAAGAGCTCCTTGGTGCCGATAAAGGCGGGTTCGGGACCGCCGGGGAGGGCCTGAGTCGCGGCAAAGTGCTGAGGCATCCTGTGTGGTCTGGTCGTGGCAAAGGAGCGAGTGCGGACGGCGAGAGACGAGGTGCGAGTCGAGGCGGGAAAAAAAGTGATCGACGCGGCGGCGGCGACTTGGACGCGGCGAGTCGACTGCAATCCGACGGCGAGCCCGGCGGCGAGAGCAGAGGTCGTGGAAGCGCGAATGGTGGGCAGGCTGAAAAGGTTGCTCGAGACTGAGCGACACTGGAGAGCTGGTAGTATAGGGTAACCCTTGAGGAAGCGGCGACGACAACGAGCGAGAGTGGAGATGCGCAATCCAATGTCCGGCGCTTAGCTCCGGGCAAAGTCGAGGTGGACGAGGGAACCGGCTTCAAAGCAAGGAATATGTAGGGATCAGCCGGGATCCAGCGTGTGGAGAGTTGGCCGTGAAATCAGTCAAGACAAGAGTCAATTCAAAAAAGGTGACCGGCATTCACGTGCAGCCGGTCCTGCGCAGGCCCGGGCGGGCTGGGGCGGGACAAGAAAGACTTTTTGTTGACTCTTGTGCTTCGGAAACCGTATCCCAGATTGTCCGGAGCGCGAGAGCGGGAGAGCAGCCGACCGGTCCTCTCGGTAGAGCTCGAGGGAGGATGGGCATGGCGGCGGAGCTGCGCGCAGCTGGTAAAGAGCAGGAAGGCAAGGGGCGTTCTTGTTATCGATGCCTTTACAAGCTGGGAAGCAGACGGCATGCCTTTGCTGCAGATTCCCGCGGTCTCGACGCCACTGCCCTCGGACTTTGCCTGCGTCGATTGCCTTTTGACCCCGACTTTCCAAGACGTCTCGATCGCCGACACGTCAGTACACGGCTCTACAGTACTAGTAGCGGTCGGCGTACAGCTGCAGCTGAGCGAGCTGCCGACGCCGCGACTCGGTGCACGCTATACGCTATCCGAAGATTTCACTGCGCAAAAACCACCCTTCTCTCGACATGCTTGGTCATGATCACCGGCTTGCGGAGATGACGCCGGATCCGCTTCTTCTTCTGCTCCTCCTCAGACATTTCTTGCTGCACGCTCCGCCGAAGCTGTGGCGAACAAGCTCGGCATGACCTACAGAAGCAGCAGCCTGGCTGACCTCGAGACTGCCTTGGCCACGACTCTCGCGAGTGCGACTTCTGCGGCTCGATCAGGCCTCCGCCGCTTGGCTGCGTACCGCGCTCCGTCTCCGACCATAGAGTGCGCAAACCCTCTCCTCACTGTTACAGGGCGCACCTCGTCGCTGACCAAACAGACGACCCTCCGAAAGATACCCCACCAATCGATTGGCGGCTGTCCTCGTCTTGCTGCACTTGGGCCCAAAGGGCGAACTCTCGGTCACGCTCACGACGAGGTCAAAACACCTGCGGTCGCATCCTGGAGAGACGGCTCTGCCAGGCGGAAGGTGGGAAGAAGGTGACGGCCAAGGCGGAGAGTGGACAGCAGTGAGGCCTTCCTCCGGGGGCGATACTGTCTAGGGACCTCGCTCTGACGGCTCGTGCACGTTTGCAGCTACGCGAAGCCCACGAGGAGATCGGCCTCCCGCTACCGCCCCGACCGGGACAACCTCCAACATCAGAGAAAGCGAACCCGGCTCCGCTATTGTACTTGACAACCTTGCCGGCCTACTCGTCGCGTACGCTGCTCGTCGTCCTCCCCATCGTCTACCTCCTCGTCCAGCCTCCCGAAACGGCTTCCACGTCTTGCTTGCCTTCGTTCCTCAAGCCAAACCCGGACGAAGTCGACGCCATTTTCCACCTCCCGTTACGATCCTTTTTGATGCTCCCTTCCGACAATGATGCCGCCGCCGCCGACGACGACGACAGGACCGAGAAGCTCTCGCACACCCACACAGACTATACGTGGCTCCTCTCCCGCCCGTATCGCCTCCACTCGTTCTCCACCTTGCCGTCCTCACGAGCTTCCGACGACAAATCTGCTCGCCACTCTGCCGTGACCGGTCTCACCGCCGACATCGTCCTCGATACCGCCCTCCTCGCCTACTACGGATCTTTGGAGGCCGCGGAACTGCCGCCCAAAGCTGTCGGTTTCGAAAGAAGAGCGCAAGGGCAGATGGAGTGGCACGAGATCGTGGCCGAAGCACTCGGGATGCAGAAGAATGCGGCACCCGGCGGTGGCGGCGGCAAGACCGGCGACGCGAGTCGAGAAACGGGACTAGGCGCGAAGCTCAACTCGCCTGGGCTATCAGCTGCAGACGAACGGACCAGCGCAGCATGATGCCGGCAAGAAAGTACGATCACGACGATGTAACGAGAAAAAATGACAGTTGGATGTCATTTCAAGCGAGTGCGAGATAATGGTACAACGACATGCTCCGTTGAAGAGCGTGTACCCAGCCCCAGTGGAAGTGATAGAGAGAAAACGATGCGACGGACCGTCGTCTAAAGAAAGGCCCGCCTCCAAGAGAAGATGTAAGATATAGTATGTATGGGATAGAGTCTGTATAGGATGGTCCCTCTATGGCGTAGCACAGTCGATCTAGAAGAGCCAGTCGATGAACTTTTCCCACGGCGTATGAGGCGTCGGGGGAACCGGCAGCTTGGACGAGTCGAGGCGGCCGGACCACAGGTCCATGTCGCGCGCGCGGACAAACTGTGAGAGAGAACTGGAGTGAGTAATCCAGTCTCGTAAAGAACGCTCGTGAAGGAAACAGAAAGGGAACTGACCTTGCTGCGCTTGAACACCTTCCACAGGATGATGGGGACGATGAAAATGGGGATACCGATGTAGGATGCAATCTGCGAGGAGGCGTATATTAGCTGTCAGGTCCCCTTCAGATCAAGGGCGGGGCGGACTCACAAAGTCCTGCACGTCCCAGTTGCCGTTGAGAAAGACGGAAAAGCCAGAGACGAGGGTGACGATGATACTGCCGATGAATCCGTACCACGCTGTAAAGGGTTGGAACGGTCCCTTCCACGGGAACGAGTCGCGGCTGACACCTTGGACTTTGCAGCCCCTGTAGAACCGGATGAAGGCGAAGCAGAGCGTCGCCCAGGCGATCAAACCCGCGACGGTCGAAAGGTTCTGCAGCCACGCGAACGCCTGCGAGGCGCCGCCACTGCCGAGCGAGAGGTATGCGAGCGGGCCGAAGAGGAACGAGGCGACGACGGCGTAGTACGGGGTGCCGTACTTGTTCGTGATGCCAAAGAAGGACGGCAGCTGACGGTCGGTGGTCATGGCGACGATCATGCGAGCGCCGACCCAGCAGTAGCTGTTACCGGCGGACCACGCAGAGATGAGGATGCAGGCCTGTGGCACAAACGGCTCGCGTCAGTTACGTCAACACAAACCGGCCGGCGCAAGACGTCACGCACGTTGACAATGGAAGGAAGCGCCGAGATGCCGGCCTGCTTGATCGCGAGCGTCCACGGACTCGCGTTGGCGTTGCCAGCACCCGAGACGAGTCCCGGGTCGCGCGGGTCGATGATCATGCCGATCAAGATGGCGCCGAGGATGTAGAAGAACGAGATCCGGTACGTGACGCGGCGGGCGGCTTTCGGGATCGAACGGTGCGGGTTCTCGGCTTCGGCGGCGGCGATGACGACGGTCTCGATACCGATGAAACTAAATGAGGCGTTGACGAAGGCGGCCATGAAACCGAGGAAGTGACCCTTCGGTCCGGTGATGCCTGTCATGGGACGACGCTCGATGATCAGCTTCTGACGGTTCTACTTTGTAAAAGCGGAGGGCGGTGCTCACCGTTATAGTCGGTCCACGGGCCGGGGTTGTTCCAGTACCGGAAGCCGATCCGCTCGTGGTTCGGCGCGCCACCGAGAGTGATAACGAGCGAAGTGAAGATCAACCCGAGGAAGCAGGTGATCTTGACAATGGCCGAAACAACCTCGGCTTCTCCGTAGCTGTTTGAGGGCGAGGTCAGTGAGGATTCGATGCGCGGGACTGGCGTGTACGCACAATCGGATGGGCATGAGGTTGATGAAGAGAATCAAAGCGAGACCAATGGAGATGACGAGTGCTGGCGAGATGTCGGTCCAGTATGAGACGATGACGGAAGCGGCAGACACCTCGGATGCGATGGCGATGGTGTAGCAGTATCCGTAACTAAGAGCTGCGGGGGTGGGATCGTCGGTGTCAGGATAACTCGCGTTAGCTAAACTCGGCGGGAGAAGTGGAACGGACCAAGGGAGAAGCCAACGGCCGGGTCGATGAACCGAGTCGCCCAATGCGGAAAAGATCCTGCTGTCGGGATCTGTATTTGGGAGCGGTACAATCAGTAAGGTTTGGACTCGACTGAGCGGACAGAAGAGCCGAACGCACGAGGGTGGCCAATTCGCCGATACTCTGCATGACACACCACAAAATCGATCCGACCACGCCGTATGCACTACAGAGCGTACGCTTGTCAGTTCAATGAACCTCGGGCAGTTCGAAATGAAGTGAACCGACAGGAGGAGACCGGCCGGACCGGATTTCGCGTAAGCGGATCCGACTCCAACGAAGAGACTGCAGAGCGGTGCTCGAGTCGTTAGCTTTCACGTCACACCGCCGACGGAGGACCAAAAACGTGAACGTACCCGGTACCGATACCTCCCGAGAAACCGATGAAGGTAATCTGCCTCGCGTTCAACCTCCGTGCGAGTTGCGGTTCTTGCGGTCCGTGTCCGGGCACGGCATCCTCGCCTCCGTAGGTAACACTCCCTGCGGGAGAAGCCTTCTCGGGATCATGATGGTGGTGGAGCTTGAAGTCGTGCAAACCGGCGACAGGCGCGGGTGGCACAGCCGGGGTGTGGTCGATGACCGGAGAAGGGGGCGACATCCGACGGCGACTCTTTGTACGGGTCGAGTTGGTCGTGGGGCTGGTTGTGCAAGAGGGAATCAAAGGGCGTGGGCCACCGAGTCAAGCTCCTTCCGAGGTTGAGGAAGATGATGCGATCGAGGTCAAAGCCGTCGAGCTCAGGAGTTGGCGTGTGCGTCGATCAAAGCAGGGCAGGAGCGACCAGGCCAGGCCGTGTAGAGCTGCGGCGGATCGTAGGCTAGGGGGGGCGAGTGCGTGCTAACGAAGCAGCAAGTCGTGCCACCACGCCGAGGTCGCGTGCAAAAGCTTTCAAATGAGCACGCCACCCAGCTCCGCACGCGCGGAGGAAGAGCGCGAGCAGAGTTTTCACGTGCGGAGGAGCGGGGCCAGCACGCCGACTCCAGATCACCTGCAAACCAATCGACGCTCGGACAAGTTTTTCCGGCAGCAGCGCTGAGCGCTGAGAGCAAGCTGTACCTGAGCAACATGTGCTCGAGTGTACTGAGCGCGGGTAGGAGGTGAAAGAAACTTAAGAAACCAGCTTGCCAAGCTTGACACCGCCGTAGTCTATCTCCGCGGAGTCCGAGTCGTCTTCCTTCGCTCGCGTTGAGGCGCGGTCGACCAAACCTCCAGAGCCCTAGACACCCGGCCCACCGCAAGGATGAGTCGGCCAGGGCGTGGCTTCTTTGACGACGACGACGATGATGACCTCGAGACCGGTCACGAGTCGTTTCAGAGCGACCGCGCTGTTGCACCTCGACAAGACTCGCTCGACTACGACTCGCTCAGCCTCCGAAGCCAGTCGCCGTTCCTGCCCCCGCTGCCGGCACAGGGATCCGACGCGAACGACAGCTATGAGCGAGGCAGCTCGGTCGCGACCGGTGGGCGGACAGCAGGCGGAGGACGAGTCTCGAGCGTCACGGGTGGTGCGGCAGGAGGAGCAGGCGGCAGTTCAGTCCGCGCACTTCGAGGCAACACGACCAACGGTTATGCGAGCACGAGGGGAGACTCGCCCTCGCTGGACGATATCTTGGCGGACGGTTCCTCGAGAGGACGAGATGGCAGGAACGTCCAGCAATTGTTGAGGGCGCGGCAGAACGAGATGGGCGCGCCGGAACTGCTCAAGTTCCCGACAAAGGTTGTCGAGCGAGTCGTCAAGGATCTCGCAAGAAGAGTCAGTACCGCCTGACCGAATCCCCTCCTTGCACGAGATCTGGGCTCACTCTTGTTCGCTTCTGCAGAAGGAGCTGGTGCGGAAAGCGCAGTCGACCGCCGGCATGGACGAATCGTTCTATCTCGCCGCGACAGTCGTCGCCACTGAAAACATGCGCGCATCCCACGTCCTCAAGATGTATACCCGCGAGCGGATATGGAAGGCGCGTTCTTCCTCAGGTCAGACCCGGTCAAGAGTGATCATCCCCTGACTTTGTCCTGCTGTCACCAGCTCGAGCAATGCCCGGAGTACTATCTCTCGCTCGCCGACGTGAAACAGCGATTATACGCCAACGAAATCGCCCACGCTGAAGGGTAAGCGGTGTCCGCCATCTCTTGCTCGAGAACGCAGCCCCCGCTGATATTCACTCTCGCATGTCCGCGCAGCTACGTCCGGCTCGCCAAGGCGTACCAGGACGCATGCGCGATGGACGCCATGCCCGAACAGATCGCGCGGCAGCCTCCACCAAGTGCGCTTTTTGCTGTGTTCCCAGCCCGCTTCGCTTCGCTGACCTCCAGATACCGAAACAAACAGTGCCTACGCCCGACTTTTCCAAACCCGTCTTCTTCCGCGCTCGCAAAGACTGTGCACCCGTCGTCCTGCCCGAGTGAGTGTCTTTACCTGAGAATGCCGCTGTGCGCCATGCTTCCCGCCACTGACGGAATCGTCCACACACTCTCTCTCGCAGCGGCGAGACCTTCGTCTTCTCCGCCGGTTCGCAACATATGTGTCGGTATAGCACCATCCGCGCGTTGCTCGAAGCGGGCGATATCGAGCTCATCTAGAGCGCACGACGAAGCATCTCCCCCATGCATTTTGTTCGCATCTCCTCGCACCCAAAATACCAACCGGCACTCTTCCAGCCTGCTCCATTCCATTAGCTTATTGTCGTAACATAGACTTGAACCCACTCTGCGAACATGCCTCCCAGCCGCCCTTGCCGTTGCGCCGTTCTCTGCTCCCTTTGCCCTCCTCGCCAAAGTCTCTTTTCCTCTCCGGCGATCACCGCCGACGCTCGATACGGACGCCAGCTTGACGGGCATATTGCTTGATTGCTTGAACATTGACCTGTACCGCTGGAGCAAGAAACAACCACATCACTCGGCAGCCGTTCGCGGTCGCCAATCGTGCATCAGCGCTCGCCACGGCGCTGCGCACGACGGAAGGGTATATATCCAGGTACGTATGAGGGCGCGCGACTGATTGGATCGTGCAAGAGGTCGCCGCTGACAGCGAATCACTTGGGTCCAGTCGCAAACCGTCTACTCTCGCGACTTATTCAGGAAAACGCTCGCTCGTACGCCCTGAAGGAGACGATCACAAGAGCTCTCGCAAAGTGACGCGACATTTGACCTCGCTGCTCTCGCTGCCAGACGAGCTCCTCGTCGAGACCTTCGAACATCTGGCGGACCCGCCGCTGGAGGGCATCCACCCGCTTTGGTCGCTCACGCGCGTCTGCCGCCGGGTACGCGAGGTCGCCCAGACGGTCTTGTACCGCGATGTCATTCTTGACCCCGGCTGGGGGGCGCCGCCGCATTTCCGGGCCGCCGTAACGCAGAATCCATCACTCGGCGTGCTCGTTAGCAGTCTTGACATGCATGACGACGTCGACACTTCCTACTATTCTCGAGGCGGGTCCCTTGATCGCAAGACTTGGGCGGCAACTCACACCCTTGCCAGGCTCAAGGAGGTGCGTCTTTACGAGGTGACGACCGACGAAGCCGCTTCGATCCTGGCAGCACTGCCCTCGCCGCCTTTACGCTCTCTCGACATGGAGATTTTTTGGACCGCCGACCCGTCCCACTGGCGAGATCTTCAGATTCAGCTATCCCGCTTCTCCCAGCTCCGTGACCTGTGTGTACGCGATATTGACACATCGTCACCCGGATTGGCACACGCCCCTCGGGCGACCCGACGTTCCCCGCGACACCTCACGCTGCCGCAAGTTGTTGAGCTGCATGTGGCCGACTACATCTTGGTCGAGGGTTTGGATCTGCCGGGCCCTTGCGCCAAACCCTGCCCAACTTGCGGACCTTCATATGTCTTGGTCCGAGAACGCGGCCGTCGTTTCCGCCACTCTTGCCCATTTGTCCTCAAGCCTCACAACATTGGAACTGATAGGCAGGGAGCCGTGGGAGGGTGTCGCGGCTCATTACATTCCGGATCTGCCCGCCCAGCTTCGCTGCCTCGAAATCGGTTACGAATCTTCTACCGAAGCCGAACTGCTCGCCTTCCTCCCGAAAGCGACGGGGAGTCTGGAGTTAATCAGATTTGATCTGTCCGACGAGGTCACCGATCGCGTACGTCGCGCTCTCACCGGACCTAAACGCCCGCCGCGCCTACGCCAACTACGCCTCAATCACAGGACCGTTCGGAGCCCAGGCGACGTTCGAGACCAGTTCAAGCGTCGTGGTTGAAGGAAAAGATGTGGAAGGGATCCGCAGCCAGCATGGTCCACACTGGCCGCACGGCGCAACTCTCAAGGGTTTGCGGCTTGCGCTCGCCGACGCGGACCGGAACGGCATACAAGTGACCGGGTCGGCTCTCGACTGCGCCAACTGGGATGCGACCTTTGACAGGGTATCTGCGGAGTGGGCGAAGAAATGCGGGTGTCAACACGGAGGACGGACAACACCCTCCCGAGCGGTTTGGACAATGGGACGGCGCAGCATGAGCAGACGGCGAACGTGGTCCGGACTGGCAAGCGCACATCAGCGCCGCTCAGTTATCACAACAACAAAGCGCTCAGAGGAGTAGCGCTCGGGAGGCCTCCAACACCTCGCCTACCTGCTCGTGCGCTTCATCCCTTCCCTTTTTTTTCCTTGTCGTCTTGTGTTCGCCCTATCTCACTCTCCCGTTCTCCACCTTCTCTTATTTGCCATTGTAGTACACAACTCTCTGATAGAAATGCAACGGACTTGGCCTTGAACCCTGTCGAGTTTAGAGATCGGAAAGAGCGGAAGGGCTCGAAGGTAAGCAACTACTCAAGCTGTAACTCGTCGCCTGCCTTCTGCTTTTCCATAACTCGTTCACTGGCTGGCTCGCTTTGCAGCATAGGAGGCGTCTTAACAGAAGATCCGACTACGCGCGACCTCCACATGCTTGCTACTCCGCCCGCTCGCTCACTCGATTCCCCGAGTTTCCCGACTCCGCTTCATGGCAACTCGAGACGCTCAGCCTTAGGTCGACCACACGGACGCCGGTTGGCTTAGGAAGAGCCTCTCCTCTGCGCAGAGAGAAGGAGAAGCGAAAGATGCTGTTGAAAGTAGTTACAGCAGGTTTGTGCCTGGACCTCGTGGTCAAACGGTCCAAGTGATGGATGCCAGCAAGAGATATGGTATATTTACGAGCTCAAGACCCCCAGAAAACTTCGAGGAGAGAAAGAACGAAGGGAGAGAGAGAGAGAGAGAAAGGGGGGAGTGAGGACGGGTTTACTGAGACTTCATGCCGGTCGGGATGGAGACGGTGACGTTCTGGTACGAGGTGTCGATGATTGCCGGGCCGGCGAGGATCGAGGCGTCGGCGACGCTCGGTCCCTTGGTGAGGAAGACTGCGAGGAGGCAAAAAGAGCGCAGTCAGCCACCGGATCCCGTTTGAAACCATCTCGAAAGACAAGCGACTAACCATAGCTCTGGCCCTGGGCGGTGACGTTCTGGGTCGGAATCATGCACTTGCCATTCGACCAGGTGGAGAAACCGGCAGAGAGGCCCCTTAAAATCGAGCAAAGAAAGCGGTCAGCGAGGGGAACACGGAGGTAGAGGGTGAGCGCGGGACCGGAGACTCACGAAGCAAAGCCGCAGTAGACAGTGCCCTGGGTGTTGACGGCCGAAGCATTGACCGGGGCGATGGAGAGTTCGCTACCGAGCACGAACTTGGTCGAGGTGACGTTCAGAGCCGGGAAGCCCGGAATGGTCGGCGACGAGCCGGACGGGCAGCTCTTGAAGAAGGGCGAGACGATAGTGACGACCGCGCTAGCCGAGAGAGGGGTGTCCATCGGCTGCGGGAAGGGAGTGTAGCGGTTGAGGAGGCGGAAAAAGGCGTTGTGGCGAGCCTCGACGGTCAGGATTGAGCCGGCGGCGGTGAGGTAGGTCTTGTCGCTGATGTCGCCTGTCGAGAGGGAGAATGTCAGAGGCGGCTCCAATGCCGAGCAGGGTTCAGCAGCGAGACTCACCGGCAGCTCCGAGGTAAGCCGAAACGCCAACGTTCTCGACAACCTGTGCGAGGGCGAGGAAGTCGGGCACGTCGGTGTACGGGACTGTAGCACACAGTCAGCGCCACAGATTTGAAAGCTGCGAGCTCAGACGGCGGGACGTACAGGAGTAGTTGCAGGGCTGAACTGCGGTAACGTTGGCAGCCTTGAGGGCGGTGGTGAGGAAGGTAACGTGGTCCGCCTCGTCCATGGCGACCTGCTCGAGGAGGGGACGGAGGTGGTAGTAGCCCTTCTGGTCGAAGCAGTTCTGGTCAAACTTGGCGAGAGCGTCGGCGTAGAACTTGGCCTCGAGGTGCTCGAGAGTGAGCGCAAAGTTGAGGACGGTGGCATCGTCGGCGCCCGAGGTGACGCTCTGGCGCTTGACGAGATTCTCAAAGAGACCACGCTTCAGCTTCTTGGCCGAGTCGACGGTTCCGACCGAGGCGGCCTGGACGGTGGTTGCAGCTCCGAGAGCGAGGGCGGCGGCGGCGAGAGTGAACTTCATGATGGTCGAAGGTGGCAAGGTGGGCTCGGAGTGAGGTGAAGGAAAGAAAGAGGAGTTTGGTCGGAGGGAGCGCACGTCGAGGCGGACCACATCTTCTCGCAGGACGTAGAGCCGTCCCGTCTAGGCAGGAAGCGGGGATCGTACGACCTCGAGGTGGTTCCGAAGATTATCTTCATCGGGCGTAGGCAGACTTTGCCCAAAACTCGGACTCTCGGAGAGATCGACAGAATTCATTATGCCAGCAGCCAATCAAATCGTGTCATGACGTCGTCCGACCCACTTTTCAATTAAAAGGGGTGGGCCGCGGCCGTTGAGAAGGTCTTGCTGCATGATTCGTTCTCCTGCTGCCAACCGCTTCCTGCAGGGCTTCCGGACTATGACGTACGTCCACACCGTCCATTCAGCGGTGCGCATCGGGCGATCCCCTAGGCCACTCCTTTAGGCAGTCCGCCGCTGTAGACCCAGTGACCGGTCTGAAGCGATCGTGCAGCGGCGTCCACATCGAGCGCTAGAGTTTGCATCGAGTGGGGCAACGTGCGACAAGGAGTAGAGCGTATTATGCACAGACAAACAGGGAACTACGTAACGACGGCATACCGCAAAGGGAGAGACAGGGTACAAGTGGAGCACTGCGGAGAACTTGCCTGCAGATCGCAAGCTCGACAACATACAGACATGCCATGGGTGATGATCTAAATGTCACCTAGAACATGCCGAAGAGCCCGCGGCGAGAGTCGGGCCGCCGGCCGCCATGGTGTTGCTGCTGCTTGTCGCGCTGCAGCTTGACCAAGCTATCGAGCTTCTCCGCGACCTGAGCGCATGTTCGATGTAGTCAGCAGCAGACTCTTGCACAGAAAAAAAAACCGCCGTGCACACACCAGCTCGAGCTTCTCCTTCCGCTCTTGCAGCGCGAGGTGTTTTGCAATGACCGGGTTCTCGCGCGCGAACCGCAGGATCTCCTCGCGGTCGAGGTTGTGCGATAGCCGAGTGTCGAGGTCTCGAGGGAACTAGGGGTAAGGATTGGAAGTCAGGAATCCGCAAGAGGGCGAAGCGACGGGCAGCAGAGAAACGCACTTGGTAGAAGAATTCGACCAACAGCTCGATCTGTTCACGGTGGATGATCAGTTTGTGCCTTGGAGACATTCACACCCGCAAAGCACACAACGCACATTGATGAACTGAACAGCTGTACTAGACAGCTTGTCGGCGACAATGTTGAGGAACGCCTCGGGGCAAAACGCCTTTTGCTCCGGACCGGCCTTGCACCGCCTCGACTTGAGCGCGAGCAGACGTAACCGCAGGATGGAAGACCGAGACGAGAGGAACATGGCTTCGCGAGCTGCGCGGTCGACAATTGTCAGTTGTCCGTTTGCGGTATCGCACAACTGGCCCGCCGAAGCAACAGGAACTCACCTTTCGCAAGCAGAGCCGGGTTGAATGCTGGCCGGGTCGGGTCCGACGTCTCGTCCAACTCCTCCTGCTGCCACTCGTCTTCCCCCGCGGCCCTCGCCTCTCGTCTCCTCTCTCGCCGCCTCCGCTCCGTCTCGTCCATCTCGCCGACATACTCCATCGCGCCCCTCAGTTTGCGCCCGCCGACGGCGTCGCGGATCTTGCCCAACGCGGCTTCACACATGGCCAACTCACGCTGGAGCAAGTCGACCGACTGGACGCGGCCGACTTCCCACTCGCCGTTGTCGACTTCGACCTCGTACTTGAATGGCTTGACAGAGTTCTCGACCTGGTCACTCGTGAGAGTGAACCGCTCGCGGAGGATCGCATCCGCAGTCGCGTTGATCCGTTCCGTCGCATCGGGGTGGTAGAGTAACGGTTCTTCAGCGGCGAGGGTGGCGAGACGAGCGCGGATCGCATCGACGACGAGTTGAGTCGACGCGCGGCCGATCCCCGACTTGGTCAACGAAGACGAGAGCGCGTCGAGCTTGCGCTGCCAATACACGTCGAGGTCTTCTGGACTGACACTCCGGTCGTTGGCGAGCGAGCCGAGCTCGGGCGTCTTGGGGTCAACCCAGTACTGACTCGCGAGGAGGTCGAGCACCTGTTCATCCAAGTACGACTTGAGCAATTTCCGGACGTCCTTCTTGGCGAACCCTTTCCCGAGCGCGTTAATCTTGGCTTTGAGGAGGTCGAGCGTCTCGGCGACGTACGACTCGGCCGAGATGGCGCGGTCGTTGTACTGGACCTTGAACTGGTACGACGCCTCTTCGAGTTCGAGCGCGACCGCGTTCGAGATCGTGTGCAGCGAGGACGCCATCGATTCTTCGAGAACGTGCATCAACCGCTTCTTGAGCGTGTCGGTCCCGACCATGATCCCCTCGCGCGAGAACGTCTCGCCGTTGCCGCCAAAGAAGGCCTCTTCCTGCGCCCGGATCGGACCCGAAAGCGCACCCTCCTCTTCGGAAGAGGGTTGGTTCCGCCGCAGTAATGACCGCGACGATGAGTGGTGCTTTGCTGCCCGGCAAACGACGCCGACGTAGCCGAGCGCGAGCGGATACCGGTTGTTGGTCAAGACTGCCGCGCCTTGCTCGGGCTCGATCAAGTCCATCTTGGTGACGACTCCGATCGTCCGCATCCCGAGCGGGTCGACCTTCTTGGCTGCCCTCAAAGCGGGCGAGTTGGCCAAATCGACGTCGGCCGCACAGACGGCGAGAATAATGTTGGGGGAGCGGATGTACTTGTCGCACAGAGCCGCGATCTTGTCTTTGAGCTCTTCGGGTTGATCCATGCTCGCGATCTGGACGTATCCTGGCAGGTCGACGAGACTCAGGTCGGGTACGTGAGGCGAGTGGATCCGCAGCTGGATCGGCGAGTCGGAGACGCATTCGGAAGCGGGTACCGAGAGGTTGAGGTCGACCAGGGTGGACTGGACGAGGGAGAAGTCGGTAATGTGGCCGGGACCGAGGGACGGAAACTCGGCAAAGGTAGTGGGCCGCGGGTTGGAGGGAGTCGCGGGGGTGTGGATCAAGGTCAACTCGATCGGACGACGCGTCACCATGTTGTCGCCCCTGCAAGTGCCAATCCATAGTCGGTTACCGGAATCTTCGAGTCTCGCATGTCCTCACCTAACCGTGACCTACTTGGGGAGGAATTCGCGTCCGACGATGGCTTCGAGGACGCTGCTCTTTCCGCTCGACTGACTGCCGACGACGACGATGCTCGGGAGGGTGAGGCCGGCCTCTTCTCCGATACTGAGCAAGATGGATCTGATCTCGATGAGCTTGCGCGTCAGGAGCATCAGGTCCTCGTTCGAGTCCGAGGCGGACGGTTCGTCGGCGTCGACCACGACGGGGAGAGCGGCAGCCATGGCGGTGGCGATGGCGGCGGCAGGAGCGGGGTCTTTTGACGGCGGCTTCTTCCCGTTCCCTCGTGAGTAACCGCTCTCGACATCCGCGACATCCCCCTCGTCGTCGTCCGAGTTGCGCTCAAACGCCTCGCGGAAGCGGTCCCTGATCCGGCCGAGTCGCTGTTCGAGTCCGACGGCGGTCTCGGCAAACAAGGTCGAGGCGGTTTCGGATACCGAGCCGTAGGCTTCTGCGCCCTGTTCGGTGACGGCGCGGAAGGTATCTGCGATCGAAGTCGAGGCGATGTCGTACGCCGTGCCGAGGCGGTCGTTGATGTCGCTCAAGGTCGACACGGCGTTCTGCTTGAAGCCTAGGGAGAGGGGGTCTGGCATTAGCTTGTGATCGAGTATGAATAGCCTCTCCCGTGCCTGTGAGCCGCGCGTGTGTGTGTGCGTACCGTCGACCTTCCATTCCGCCCACGTGAGAGCTCCTGCGCCGACTCCGAGACCGAGTGCGCCCCTTCCGGCAGTCCTGCCTGCCAATTTGCCGATGCCGGAGAAGATGGAAACGGATCGGACGTGCAGGGTGCGGGCTGCGTAGAGCTGGTGCTGGTTGCTGAGCGGATGACGGTGGCGGAGAAGTGGCGGACGGCTACGCAACCCGCCGCACGCTTGACGGAGCATGAGCAGGCCCATTGCGTGGAGCCTCTGACCGTCTCGGTCTGAATTGCTTAGTAGCTCGTACAATAGGATTCGAGTGGTTCGGGCGAGCGAGACGAGGGACTCAGCCAGCTTGACTTCAACTAATTCATCCGCCAAATGCTCTGCGCCGCTGTTTGGGTCCGAGAGTGGATGCGCAAGGACTGAAAACTTCCGATGTGGACTGCCCTACGCTGCCCGCTTGCGCTACAGCAACGCCTTCTTGCTCTTCCTGCTGCGGCCCGGGACGCCACTTCGGATATAACTCGCCTTCGAACCTCGAGCCAAAATCCGACTTAGAGATGCCAGGCAATGCGTTCTTCCTTGAGGTTCGGCGCACCGACCAGCGCTCGCCGGAACTGAGGCTTAATCCCCTGATCCCGCTCGGTGACTCGCCACCTTCGACTCGGCGGCAACCGGGACCACCAACCCCCAGCCACTACGTCCTGACGTACCCGACTACTAGTTGAAGTACACTGCTGTCAGCCTCCCGCACACCCGCCATGCTGGGCTTCAATGCGCTCAGCTTCTCGCATTCAAGTCTGCTCGAAAGCTGCCCTTCGCTTTTAACCCATATTTCCAGTCGCCCTCGCACAACCGAGTCCCAAGAACACAACGTCGACAAGCATGGCCACTGCCTTCGTGCCAATCACGTCTGCCTTTGCATCTTTCCCTTACGACCGCCTCGTTGGCGGAGGAGGCGGCGGCAACGGCGGCCACCGCACCGACTCGATCTCGTCCTCGGTCCGCCCATTCCCGCTCAGTCCGACTCGCCGCACCTTTAGCGTCTGCGACTTGGAACCCAAGATCAAGCTCGTCGTACCTCCCCGTGACGACAAGGCCGACTCGTCGGGGCGGAACCAGCCACCTCTCGTACACGCGCACGCGCAGGCACCGCCGCCCCCGTACCCGTACTCGTCGACGCGCGACAAGGGCCACAAGCCGAGCAAGGCACAGAGGATCGAGATCTACAAAGATGTCGCTGCTGCTGCGGCGGCGGCGGCGGCGCAGGCACCCTCGTTCCGTCCAATGCCGCTCCGCCTCCGACCCGAAGAAAGGAAACGCCACCACCACCACCCGTCGTCGTCGTCTCGGACCGTGAACGCCTACCTGCGCGCTCGCACCGCCGCCGCCGCCGCGAACCGCAACGGTTTCTGGCGCTGGCGCGGCCTGTCCCTCCACGACACGTTCGCGCCGCTCGAGTTGCTCACCCTCGGCCTCGTGAGTCTGTACGCCGCAGCCATCTTGGTCGGGTTCATCGAGACCGGCCGGCTCGAGGACGTCCTCGCGTCCAGTGGCCGTAAAGGTTTGCTCGTCCGCCGCCTCGAAGAGGTCACGAGTGACGCGTTCGTGGTCCCGATCGCCATCACGGCGCGAGATCGCTACCTCTCGCAACTCGCAAACTGGTCGACGGGCCTCGGCGCCCTCATCGCCCTCGGCGCGCTTCACCTCGCAACGCGGTTCTTCTTCCTCGTCGTCCCTTACACGTTCGCGATCGGTTGCACATTCTTCGGTTCCGCAGGGTTCATCTCGGGCTTGTACCGCCTCTTGACTCGGAACCGACGCGTCCTGAAACCGCCGACGAGTCGCGCCCTCCGTCGGAACGCCACCTTGCGCAGGGTCGTCTACCTCGTCGATTGTACCGCACTCGTTCACTTTGCGCTCACGGTCGTCGCCCCAATTTCGGTGGATGGCCTGAAACCCCTCGCGACGGTCTGGGCGTTGTACGCCCTCGTGCCTTCCTTCGTCCTCATCGTTCTCGAAGCGATCAGCAAGTTGCGCCGCAGCCGTCACGAGCTCGTCGAGGCCCATGCGATCAAGTACCGCCTCCCGGACAAGGGAGACCAGTCGCCCTACTGCCCGACGGACGACACTGCCCAGTTGCAGCTCGTCACCGTCGATAAGCTCGAGACCGACCGCAGCGGGGCCGAACAGTTCGGGTCGACCGGCAATCGTCGTTGGGTGTAAGGAACCTTGTACTAATCCTGCCGGATTATGCTCATGTACTTCTGTAGCTGGTGTTGTTCTTTCTCTTTTTTCCCGCACGTTTCGGAGGAATCGCGACCATCACCGTCTTTGTTAATCCTTTGCTTCACGATTTACTCGTCCTAAGAGGCGGAGATCGCACGCCGTCGAGAATTGCGCACTCTCTATACTTTTTGAAGGCAAGGAGGGAGGAGCAAGCTGGAGAAAATCGAAAGCGCGCATCTTTCAAGTTCGCTCCGCTTGCGCTATGACGGACGCATCACAATACCCGTGCCGGTGGCACTACTGCACCGATATCTTGACCTCAAATCAAGCCGTAAGCTGCCCTCCCTCCTCTTTCGAGAGATCGGGTCCACCTCGTCATCAAAGAGTTCGCGAGTCAAAGTTCGAAAGATTCGAAGGCGCTGGAAGAGCACTAACGCTATGGTGTGTAGCTGAAGGACCATGTTCTGAAGCACCTCGACGAGGCACAACCGCGCTTTGTCGCCAGCGGGGCGGGGGCATCGAATGCACAAATCGTGCAGGCCGAGGAAGACCAACGACCAGGTATATAAACTGGTTTACTGTCTCTACCTTATCCATTTCACGATCGGGGGCGAATCGTTGACCAGCCCGAGTCCCTCGACCTAGTGCCACACGCCGAAGCGAGTGTTCCTCAACTGCAAAAAGACGGCGAACTAGTCTCGCCACCATAATCACCCGGGACGAGTCGTAGCGCTACCCCTCCCTTGCTGTAACAACGAGAGCCAGGAATGAGACATGAAACATGGACAGTGGTTTTGAGTGAGACCGGGAGACATTCAAAGAGAGACAAGCAAAGCGATGCAAGATGGGCATGCACAACGACACTCCTGTCCCCTACTCTACCCTCCGAGTCTCTTCAACCTCGCCTCTGCCGCGCGGGCCCTCTCCTCCCTCTGAATCCTCATCTTCTGCTCCTCACTCAACCCCGCCTGCTGCCTCTCCCGAATCGGCGCCGGCGCCCCTCCCCCAAGACGCTGCGGTCCGCTCGCATGCAACGGGACGAGCAATCTCCTGCGCTCCTCTTCCTTCTCGCGCGCCTGCTTCGCTGCTTCTTGCTCGATCGCCCTCTGCGCCGCCTCGGCTTCGTCCCGCTCCCTCTGCCGCTCTCTCAACTTGGCGCGCTTCTCCTCCTCCTTCCGTTCCTTCTCCCTCTCCTTCTCCTCGTCCAACCCACCAGGTACCCGCGCTCCTCCAATCCCACTCCCCAACCAATCACACCGCCCCGGATCCCGAAACGCCGCGAACCGGAACTCGTTCCGTGTCGCGCGATCCGACGCGACTTCGTACGGGGTCGGGATCGGTCGCACCGTATGAGGCGGGAGGTGCGACTCGTGCAAGACGGGAGAGAGCGAGTACGGTGCCGAGAGCAAGTAGCGCACGACGGCGGCCTGGCCCGAAGCGGCCGCGAGGTGCAGCAACGTCGGAGCCGTCTTTGCCTCGGGGACAAACGCCGGCAAAGTGCCCCACGGCGCACCGCCGTCCATACCACCATGCCCGAGTCCGGATTCGAGTTCGGGTCCGTACTTGTCCAGGAACGTCGACAGCGCTTCGACCCTCCCCTTCTTCACCATCTCGACGAGGCGTGACCAGCGATCCCGTTCGAGCTCTTCCTCCTTGGACAGTTTCGGCGCTGCTGGAGCCTTCTGCTGTTGCGGTGCGGGTGTGGAGGCGGAGAAAGGTCGAGAAGGGGGAGGCGCGATCGAGGCGAGGTAGTCGGCGTCGAGTTGGGCGAGCGCCTCGGCCGTCAAGTGCGACGTCTTGAACCGCGTCAACTCGGTAAAAGCGCGCATCAGTTCGTTGATCGTCTGCGGAGTCAAGTACTCTCACGCAGAGGTCAGCTTCGCAGGCCACTCAGAACGGAAGCTGGGCTAGAACCCCGACCGAGGTGACGGACCGGTCGTTTCGTCGGGAACCCGTACCCCCGGATCCTCGGATCTCCCTTCTGCAACGGCGCGTCGTCCGAGTAGCCAAAGAAGGTCTTGTAGTTGTTCTTGGAGCAGCGGAGAAACACGAGTTCGGACGACTCGATCTCGTCCGACCACGAGTCGAGCAACGCGCGGACTTCCTACATCGGACCGAACGTGACAACGCGCGCAACGATCGAAATCAATTATTCGCCCGAGAGTGAACGAGAGGGGTAAACAAGACGCAGCAGAAGAACGTACATCGTTGAGCATCGCTTCGTTGTATCGACGAATTTGGGCTCCGGCCGATTTGGCTTTCCCGTTCGCAGAGTCGTTGGCGCCCTGCGATCCTCCCTGTTTCCGTCGAGCTGTGCGAGTCAAGTCCGTTCTTGATCAGCAATCGGACAGACATTTGAGCCAGGATACAGACGAGGAAGAAGGAGAAGGAGGAGGCTGCGCGACATACTCGTGTACCGGTGGAACGTCTTTTTGTGCAAGACGACGACCTCGCGTTCCTTTTCCTTGCTGCCCTTCTTGCTCGACTTGACCAACTTGGGCCTCAAACTGACGACCATTCCGGCAAAGTGACCGCCTCCAAACATGAGCAAGGTCCATTTGCGCTCCTTCTCTCCTCCTTCCTCCCGCGGTTCGGGCTGCAGCTGCAGTTCCTTCAACTCTTGCAGTACGGCTTGGCCTTCTTCCTGTCCCGGCAAGGGTCGTTTCCTCGCCCCCGCGCGGGGCAGCGCGGCGCGGTGGACTCCGTACTGCGTATCGGGGGGCGGGACCCCCGGCGTCTCGAACCATTGCAGGGCGGTTCTCGGACCGGCGGTGAGAACATCCAGGTCTTCTCCGTCAACGTCTTGGTTCGCGGGGGAGGAGGAGGCGAGGTGTTGCTTGCGGAGGAGACGGGTCAGGTTTGCGCCGCCGTTGTCGGATTCGTCGGTAGACGGGGTCGAGGCTTCGGCATCAGACGCGGTCGAGGCTTCGGAACCAGAGATGGACTCGGTAAGATCTGCGGAGGGGGGTATAGCGTGTGAGCTCGCAATTTCAGAGCACTCGTGTCGATACCCCCGGGGGGGAAAGGGGATGACATCAGACTCGAGTTGCAGGGCGCAGGCTCACTCTCGATGAGGCGGTTAAAGTCTTGCTCCGAGACGGGGACTTTTTTGCCCTGTAGTTTGAGTTTGACGTTGTACCTGTACCAGTCTGTGCGGTAGTGCTGTTTGAGGCCGTCGAGCGTTGAGAAGCTGGCGCCGGTCAACGCGCAAGTGTACGCTCCCCGTCCGGATGGGCGCGCGGTCTCGGGCAGCGGCGCCTCCTCCTCCGGAGTCTCTTGTTCTGGCTGGCGGTTCGCGGGGTGGAGCGGGTGAGAAGTCGGGATGACGAGTTGTCTCGGTTGGAGAGCGGCGAGGAGCTCTTGGGGGAGTTGGACCGCGTACAGGGCGGATCTCGGCAGCGTGTAGGCCATCTGAGCAGCTCTGCGCAGCACCTGAAAGGCGAGAATCTCGTCCAGAGCTCGAGTTTGCGGTGAGCAGAGAGAGCCGAGTCAGTCTCGCAAGGTTGACCTCTTGAGGTCGACCTCGTCGCTGCCGCGGGTGGGAAATGACTCGATTGCGGGCGAGGGTCCGACTCGGAGTGTGGTCCAGTCCGTACGCAGGGCAGCACCGCTCATCTCCGAGCACACTTGCCCATGTTCGCTCAAACTCGACTGGCTCCCCTTACCCGTATCGACCGGATCCTCGATGGCCGCAATGGAAACCCACAGTAGGACTAGAGCTACACGTACAACTCAAAGGCAACCCAAAACTCTTCTCCCGTGCGTACCAATGGTCCTCCACACGCGAGCGCAGACTTTTCCTGACGCCGACTGAACTCTCTCTCTCTCTCGCCGACTTGCAGCCGAGACGGCAACGTACGATGATCCGCCCAACTCGCACGTAGCTCCCTTTGACGCAGCATTACCAGGCGCATTACCTGCAAGTCCTTGGATTCCCGGAATGCCGAGGGTCGTCTCGAGGACTAATCCATCGGAGCGCTCGCGAAACAGATCCTGCAACCCTCCGCCGTCCGGCTCGCCCTCCTCGCCTGCCTCGCCTTCAAAGCCGACATCAACCCGAGGAGCAGCTTTGACCGGAAGCACTATTTTTACCCAGACCTGACAACCGGGTTCCAAATCACCCAGAAATACGGTCAGTGCCCCCGCCGCCGCCACCATCTGCAGCTCTGCTCTCGTTCCTCCCGGACATCAACAGCCCTTTTGCATAGAATATCCATGTTGACGTCCAGGAAGGATACGGATGTGCAGCTCCTCTCGCGACGAATGGTCTCGTCCGAGTCAAGAAACCGCCACCCCGAAAGCAAAAGAAGACAAAGGCGAGCGCCTCGGTTCACGCGGGACTCGGTGATCAACCACAAGATCCACAAGGCGACTTCTTTCCCGTCCGGTTGGAGCAGATCCAACTCGAACAGGTAACGCGGTCATCCGTTCCTTCTGCTCAGAGAGTCGAAACTGAGCCCGCTCCCTGCATCGACAGGACACGGCCAAGTCGTTCCACGACCCGTCACTACCGCATGGAGGCGGCACCCTCGTCGACTTGAACCGAGCAGGCGCTGCCCTCGTCGAGATCGTCACGAAACCCGACATGCGGTACGTGTTTGCGCGTTTCTTTTTTTTTTTTTTCTTCTTCTCTGCCCTCCTCCGCAAGTCGGCGCTTGTGGCTAATGATAGGACCCGGCAATTCCTGGACAGATCTCCGGAAGAAGCGGCCGCTTTCGTCAAGACGTTGCAAGCCATCTTGAGACACGTCGGCGCTTCCGACGCAAACATGGAAAAGGTGTGTGCCCTTCCCGTCCCCTCTCTTCGGTGCCGTGTTGAAGACCAAGGCTCGGACACTGATTCCCCATTCTTTTCTTTCTATCGGCAACCTATGATCTCGGGCTTTCAGGGCGAATTGCGGTGCGACGTCAACGTCTCGGTTGCCAAGATCGGGGAGGACGGGCAGGTCGAGCAGGAAGGGACGAGGTGCGAAGTCAAGAACTTGAACGGCGTGCGCTTCATCGCCGGTGCCGTCGGTGCGTCCTTTTTCTCTTCTTTTCCTCTCTTTCGCAGGTTGTAAGAATCCATCTGACCACCTCCTCGCGCGCGCTCGCACATGAACACACCCAATGACAGAATCCGAGATCCGACGCCAAATCGCCGACCTCGAGCTTGGCGTCCCCATCACCCAAGCCACGCGCGGCTTCGACGCCCTCACCCTCTCGACTTTCCACCTCCGCTCGAAAGAATCCTCCCCCGATTACCGCTACATGCCCGATCCGGAACTTGGTCCCGTCGTCCTCTCGCCCGCAGCTCTTGCGGCGCTCGAAGCGGAATTGCCGGAGTTGCCGATCGAGGCGGAGGAACGGTTGGCCAAGGTGTATGGGCTCGGGAAGAGGGAGTGTGAGGTTTTGGTGGCGTTGGGAGAAGGCGCGGAAGATGCGACGGAGGCTGAGATGGAGCCCGGAGTTGGCGTGAGATGGTTTGAGCAACTCGCCCAGGGTCGGGATCCCAAAAAGGCTGCGAATTGGTGAGCTGTTTGCCCCCTCTTTGGCGGACCGGAATTGCAGATTCAATCTTTCTTTTCGCTCTCCGGCTCGAATGCTAATCTTTTTGCGCGTTCGGCCTCCCTCTCGCAGGCTCATCCATACCTTGCTCGGCCTGCTCACTCGCTCAAACTATACCCTCTCAACTTCTCCCATCTCGGCAAGCGAGCTCGGCGTGCTGATCGACGCAGTCACGTCGCAACGCATGACTGGCACCGAAGCCAAGACCCTCCTCGCCGACTTCCTGTCCGCTCCGTCTTCGGCTCGTTCGGCAGCACCGACTCAAACATTCGGAGCCACCCTCGCTGGCATCCTCGAATCTCGTCCCGGAGCCGATACGGCTCAATCGGGCCACGCCGCCAATGCATCCCCGTCCTCCGCCACCGCAGCAGCGGACGACCCTCTCTCCTCCCTCGTCGCCGACGTGATCGCCTCTCACCCCGAAGAAGTCGCCAAGATCCGGAAGGGGCAACTCAAAGTCGTCAAGCGTCTCGTCGGCGAGTCGATGAAGCGCAGTCGAGGGAGGGCCGACGCGAAAAAGGTCGAAGAGATGCTGCTCGAGCGGCTGACCGGTGACCAGGCGTAGATTCGTCGCGTGGCAAAAAACGAGAGGGATTCATCATTGAACCCTGGAGTCTCTCAGTCGGAGGAGCTAGTCAGGGATTAAGTTACCTTGCCCGATCAGTATCATATCGCTCGACACTACGAAGCGAGGCTGAGCCGGTCTCGTATCCATCACTCAAGCGGTAATCCATTGCGGAGGGCGTCTACAAAGCTGGAACAAGCGTACGGAGCATGTACAGTCAAGGCAAAGATGTCCAAATTGTTTCGTAAAGACTTCCGGAGAGACGCGAAGCGAGCTAAAGGCACAGTGGCGAAAGAACACGGTTTCCGGGTCGGAACGGTCAAGGCAAACCAAGCGACGTTCCCTCCGTTCAGGCGGCATCCTCATCTTGTCCACTGCCGGCGAGTGCAAAGCGAACGGTGTTCGGGGCGTGCTTCTTCAACCAGACGGTGACCATCTCTTCCCCGTAGAGCTCGACGACCTCGTCGTAGTTGTCCGTCGCGCGGGCGCGCCTCATCATGTAGAACGCGCGGACGAGGGACTCGGTTTCCTCCCACTCGAGACAGTCCACCGCAGTTCCCGTAATCTCGATTCCGTTCGCCTTGGCGGTAGCGAGGGCGGAGAGAAAGCCTTCCTCGGAGCAGCCGGGCTGCCAGTGCGGGCGTAGGGAGTTGCGTAGCTGGGCCCAGTCGATCAAGGACACTGGACCGTCGTCACCAAACACCTCGCTGATCTGCTCCATCGACGGGGTCGCCATGTGGTTGAGCTGAATGGCGCGAAGCGAAGGCGGGCGTTCCGAACCGACGAGGACTTCCAAAAGACGATCGGTGACCGTCGCGCCGAAAGCGAACTCAATCGACTCGAGGTGCGAGTGCGGAAGGAATGTGATCAGATCAGACTGGCGAAAGGTGGTGGGGTACAGGGACAGGTGGCGGATCGGCGGCAAGCTCGAAAGGTAACCCGTCAAGGCTTCTTCCTCGGTGTACTTTGGTGAAGAACGAACCTTAAAGGTCTCGTCTTCGAGCTTGAGTCTGTTGAGCGCTGGTGGCAAGTTGGAAAGCAGGCGCGCCACGACAGGCTTGGAAACGAATCCGGTAGTCGATAGGAACAGCTCCATCAGATTCGGTAAAATCGGGTTCAAGCGCGCATCGGCCCCGAACAGCGCGACGCAGAACCAGTCCGTTGTATCGACCATGAGAAGCTGTGGGACGCGGATTTGGTCCACAGGCAGGAACTTGCGCGTAGGGTCCGAGGTCAGGTGCAGACTGCTGGCCTTGAGGGTGAGCGTGTACAGCTTGTTGAAAGCTTGAAGACGCGCCCAGATCTGCAAGAGTTGAGCTTGATCTTGGAAGCGGACTCTGGCATTGATCTTGAGCACGCACAAGGTCGGTTCCGGCAATGAACTCAGGATGGCGGCCCAGGCAGGAGGCGACACGTTGTACAGGTGGAGCGTCTTGAGTTCGTACAGGGTGCCGCACAGGGGCGCGTACTCATTCATCAGGTCTTCGGTTGACTTGTTGTCGTCTTCGTCGGCGCCGCTGAGCCAGGAGGAAATGTTGGAGGCAAACAAAACCGACAGATCGAGAACGAGTTGACCGAGGGAAGGCTTCTGTTTCAGCGCGGCGCGGAGTCGCTCGATGGAACCGTCCGCGTCGACGACCGTGATTTTGCGGTACAAAACTGGCTGCACTGCCGAGTACAGGCGGCGGCAAACGAGTGCGACCGAGGTCAGAGTCTTGTTGCAGTCGTCGCGATCCTCGACGATGACGTCGAAAATGTAGGCAAGAAGCTCGTCCGGTAGCAACAAGAGCGTATTGGCTTGGCTGGGCATCGTTCCGAAGGGCTGCGCGTCGTGCAAGGGAGCTGGAAGTGACCTCGAGTTGGTCAAACCGTCTACGCGAAGAGCGATTGCGGAAGGAATCAGCATTACCCTTCGTGAGCTGCGCGAGCTAGAGGGCTGCGCACCTGATCAGACAGTCTTGATTCAGCACAAGGCTCTGAGCTCAAGACAAGCTGAGCCGAGATGTCGGCACCGTACCGTTTCGAGGTCGATGATGACGACGCTCGAAACGAGTGAGAGCGTATTCTGCTACGAGCGAGCCCGCGACAGAGAGACCGGCAGAATTCGAAAAAGCTGTGCTGTTGCGCTGGCTTTGGTTCTCGTCGGGTGTGCAGGACACAAGAGTTCTTGAGTGAGACAAAGAAGGCGTCTTCATCAGGCTCCGCACAAAATGACATGGTGTCCTCCCTTGATCTGCATTTCGAAAGCCTGACACTCTGTGATGCATTGCAGAAGCGCGCAAGCATGATCAAACTGTGAACCGAAGCGGCCAGGACAAGCTGTAAAAGCAAAAAGCGGAAAACTGGCCGCATTTCGACTTCTTTTCCCGGCAACTATTCTATGCCAGTCTAAGTGATTTAATTCACACTGCATAGCAAGCACAACATCAAAACAATGTGCGTGATCGGAAAAGCCGAGAAGGCGGATGAGGAGGAGAAGACCAACGGGGAAAACATGGGAAGCGAGCGAGGAGGAAGGCGGGTCCTCGGACTTTGCGCAAAGCACTCCGCTAAAGTACGGCAGCGTCAAGCTGGAGGGCGCTCATTTGCTCGCGCAAGAGCGGGAGTCTGTCCGGCGCGTGTTCCTCAAGCCATGCAACGGCAACCTCTTCTCCCAACCTCGCGATCACTTCGGTGTAATCATCCCCCTGGTGGGCTTCTTCCATCATATAGTCGGTAAGCACCTGATCAAAGGTGGTTCCCAGTCCAAGCAGGTGAGTGCTGACCCGGTCACCTCGAGGCCGTTCGCGCTTGCTGTGGCGAGAGCGAAACGCAAGCCGTGTTCAGTCCCGCCATTGGGCCATTCTGGGCAAAATTCGCGCTGAATCTCATCTATCACTTCGCCCATATCGGCCGCCAAGTCAACGTCCTCGAGTGCGTTCCTGACCTGGTTCGGATCAGCAACTTCTTCGATGTGATCCAGGCAGATCACATGCAATTGCGGTGGACAGCCTGGTACAGTCAGTGCTTGAAGTATGCGATCGGTCACTGATGCGCCAATATCAAACCGGATTGACTTCAAGGGCGCTGTCGGAAGGTAGACCAGGAGCTTGCTTTCGATGAACGTGCCGGACCCGAGTTCGAGGTGAGTCAGGTGACGAAGGGCAGGTAAAGCTGGGAGGTATTGGCGTGGAATTGGTGTATAGACATCTGAGAGTAACTTCAGAGCTTCCAGGCTCAAGGGTGCTTTGGAAATGAGAGCCCTTATGGTGGACACGTCTTGAGACTGCGATATACTGTTCTCCAATTTCCGCAAGCTGGGTAGGACTCGCCTCAAAGGTCCCGCTGCACCAAAGGCCTCAATCAAAATATAGTCAGTTATGTGCAGCCTGACAAGCTCTGGCAAAAGGAGGGGTTGCTTTGGATGAACTGGAGTGCGAGGCACAAGTTCCGCTTCGGGGGACCAGTCCTGGCATACCACGTCGCGCAGCTTTGAGAAACGGGCAATCTGACCCCTCCACTGAATGGAGACAGGAGTCTCGCGAAAGCGCGCATGAAAATGCCACAAAGATGCTGATGGCAAATCCCCCAGGACGGAGGACGCCTTCTCCGTTGTCACGCCGAACAGGATCAGCACCTTCAGGTTGGACGCTGCGGAAGCTACTGCCTGTAGCAGCTCCGAGTTGTTGCTCCGAGGGTTTGCGTCGGTCCCAAATATTGTCAAGTTGTGGACGAGCTGGCCGGGCGACGGATTCTGCTCTATGATTGCCCGCATGTGCGGTGTCGCCTTTGAGTTACAATGTAGGTCAACTTTGCGGTACAATATTGCCTGTGCAATATTGCGGATGTGGTGGCAGACGTGCGTGAGCGGCCAAACCGGGTGGATGCCCACCATGGGCGCGTCCGCCCGGCAGTCGAGGATGATACGGACGAGAAGCTCGTCCGGCAACAACAGGAGCGACGTCGGCTGCTGCTGCGGCATCCTGCGAGGGCTCGTGTGATCGTCGCTTCTCTTTTCGCGGGGCCTGAGCTGTGCCTGCGACAAGATCTGTTTCGTACCGGAGAGCGAGGAGGAGGAGGAGGCCACTACGGTCAATTGCGTGTGCGCGAGCTAAGAGGAAAGCATTACTTACCCGAATACGATCGTTCTCTGCCTTTGAGCAGAAGTGCTATGCCTCTCCACGGAAGGGGCGTGCGGCCGCCGATAGTCAACTCGATCAAGGCGAAGAGGAGGAGCGTGCGCGTTAAGCAGAGTTTTCCAGTCGACCGTGACCGAGTCGAAGGCGCTGATCCGTTGCCGAAATTGGTACAACGCACACCCTGCCCTATTGAGGAGTACCCGCGGCAGCGAGTGTGATAGCGGAGAGGAGAGAAGCGGAAGAGAGAGAGCCGGCGACGGACGTTTCTGCGAACGGACGCAAACGTTTCTCATCGCACCCCGCGTGTCCGATCCATCTCTCCGCTCGCAGGAGCTTGCCTCGCTTTCTAAAGCTCCTATGAGAGGCTCACTCCCTTAGAGGGATGTTTGGGCGAGTGCAACTCACGTGCGGCCCTCCGTTTAGCAACTTTCCTGTCTCTGCGCATGCGCGCACGGCGGGCGGCCTTCCTCGGGAGACTCACTCGGCCAACCTGATTAAACCTATCCTCCTTCGAAGCGTCGCTCCCGCCCTCTCTGGCGTTGCGACAGCAGAAGTGCGGTCAACCCCACCAAACTTGCGTACGCTCTTGAGCAAGGCAAGGAAAAGAAAACACAGCAGAAGTTTTGGCGAAACACGGTTGCACGAAAAGCGACGGCCAGCCAGCTACAGCAGTCATCTAGGCGCAAAGGCAAGCTATACGAAAGCCAAACTGGTGAAAGACAAGAGACAGAATGGTCAGTGACTCTATTCTCCCTCTGCGCTGCCTGACAGCGAATGGCGAATACCAGCCCCCAGCGAAGGATCATGTTCAGCCAAGCCTTTTGACCTCTTAGCCCTACAACGACTCTCCCCTCTTCCCGCGGAGAACGCAAAAAGAGCGAGTCCCTGACTAGATCCCCCCCGAAGAGAAGGACCCGTCCCGCCTTTCGCCCATCCCATCATCACCTCGCTCGCTCCCGACCCTTCACCCCCTTTCCTCTAGACCTTATTCTCCAGGCCTCCATACGCCCCTCGAGACTCCGTAGTAGATGAAAGGGGAAGCACTCTCCCCGTTCTCTACCCACCCTCGCCCGAAGACGAGGAACAGGCAAAAGAACGAAAAGAGCGCCGGAATCCCCCTCCTCATTCCAAAGCCTCAAGAGACGCAGGAAAGCCCGCAGAGACAAGGCAGTCGAGAGAAGGTGATGAAGTGTAGGGAGCGAGCGAAGGTGACAGTCGGTGTGGGGTAATCGTTCGGAACAGCAGGGAAGGAGAGTCGAGGGAACGGCATCGGCGAATGGATAAACTTTTTGCATCATACAAGTGTCCGGGAGGGGAGGTGGAGGGGATGTGGGAGAGGTCGAGGAAGGTAAGAGGTTGCAGACTTACGACGAGAGGAACAGGCAGCCACGGCAGTCGCAAGCGGAAGAGCGGAACGGAAGAGCAGTTTTGACCTGTGAGACGTGCACAAGACCGGCTGGTCAGCTCGACGTTCTCCCATCACTATATCAGGTCCATGCGTGCTGCACACATCCTTCGGTGGAAGTCGAGGGGAGGATTGGTTGCCCATCAGAATGAGGTAAAGCTTTTGGTATGGTCCGTATGTCCGCATAATGTACTCGGTAGCAGAACTGGTTTGTTGTGGAACTCATCACTGGGCAACCGTGCGGTCCTTCGACCAGAATGTGTGCAGGTGATGGGCGAGCGGAAAAGAGGGAAGGTGGCTCACCAGTCACAGAGAAAGCCGAGGCCGTTTGTCAAGCAAGTACAAGTAGAGCCTATTGACGAATGCAAGGAACAGCGTCAGTACATTGGTCACCACGTGTGTGCCGCGAAGGCAAGGCGGGCGATGCCATCAGTTGGTGATGCATGTTGTACACAGAGATCTCCCTCACTCTGGCCTTTCGACCGGTCGGGGGATAAAAATATAGTGTGTAGGTATCATCGAGTGGCGGCGCCCGCCTGGCACGTGTGTGCTTGCGCGCTTTGGGGAGAGGAGGAGAGAAAGCTCGACTAACAGGTTGTCTTGGAGAAGAGAGCGTCGTGGAGCAGTGCCCAGCCAGTGGGTCAGTACTTGGTCGATAATTGGCAGGTCGTTGCAAATCTCCAATCCTCGCCCAAGCAGCTGCACAGCGTGAACGGAGAACGCGAGCCAGTGAGGAGAAGGAAGCGAACCTGCGAAACTCGACGCGCGCCGACTTTGAGCTGCACCGCCGTGACCTCCAAGGTTCGAATACAAAACATCGGGGAGACCTTGACCAGATGAGATCAATCTCCTGGACGTAGTCTACTCGTCCTCAGGCTGACTGCTCGACAATATCCCGCACAGAGCTGCAGGCGAGGAGAGCACAGCGTCTCGCCCTCGCGTCCCCCTGTCTTTTGCCTCCACTCTGCTTCCGCGCCGGACTGCGAGATGGCTTCTTCACACAACATTCCCACCCCGGCGTGTGTAGCGCGCATAGTGTCGAGGCAGCCGACCCGCGCATGGCAGCGAATGTGCCTCCTCGTCCGGTTCTCGACCACCTGCCCGATCTCGAAACGCTCCGACTCGAACTGCGCGGTGCCGTGTCCGACTCGCTCGACCGCTCATTAAACTCGTCCGCCAAGTTCGCAGCAGAACTCGTCGCCGCCCTTCCGAGACCTGCAGCCAGCCGTACTGCCGCGAGGCGTCCGCCAGCCTCATCCGATGCGGGACCGGTGGCATCAACATCGGCCAACACGCTCGACTTTGATCAGCATCAGCGACCGCCGCCGTCGAGTACGCATACGCCGCTGGCAGGTTCACCGCATGTCCATTTCAGGACTTCCACTCCCGTAAAGACCACCCCCGGAGGAGGAGGGTTGTCAACCCCGGCCGGGGAATCCTCCAACCGCTGGTCTGGATCCGCAGTCGCCCTCTCGACTGCTGCTGCTGCGAGACCGCGAGACAGCTTTGGTTCCGTCCTCTCGATCGGAGGAGGTCCCTCTTCCCCTGTCGTCGCAGCGATCGAGGAAGAAGAAGACGAAGGGGACAAGTCCATGCACGGCAACAGCGCGTCAACAGCAGCGGCGGCGGGGACGCAGGGAGCGGCAGACCTGCAGGCGTTGCGAGCGGAATGGAGAGCCCGCGACGAGGACGAACAGGACCTGCACCTCCTCGCGCAGACTTATATGCGCAACCACGAGCTGCTTCGCGCGGCCCATGTCTTGCGCGACTGTACCGGACCGAAAGCCCGCTGGACGAGGTGCTATGCCCGCTACATGGTCCGTCTCCCTTCCTCTTTCTCTTTCAGGTTACTGTAAAGGTTGGACTGAATCGCTTCATCTGCGCCAGGCGGGAGAGAAACGGGTTCAGGAAGAAGCGGGCGAACTCCTCGGCGTCAAGGACCGACCGAGGCCGAACCCGTACACGCAAGAGTTGCTCGACGAACTCGCGTCTTACGAGCCCGGTTTCATAGATCAAGACGGATGGTTACTGTACCTGTGCGTCCGTAAACTCTTGGATCCGCATGCCTCTTGTCTCGGGAGCACTGATCCGCTCAACGCTCCGGGGCTGCTTTTCCGCCGGACGGTCTCGTCACGCGCAGAAAAGCGCTCTTGTTCCTCTCTCTCCCTCCTACGACCCCTCAAGCCTTCCCCTCTCGCACCAACGATCCGACGTCCGCCGCCACTTCTTCTTCTCCCGAGAGCAGCGACCTGCGCCTCGCCGCGCTCGAGACGCTCGTCAATTCCGTGCGGGCAGAACCGTACAATTGGTCTGCATGGCTCAAGATTGCGGAATGTCTCGACGGTCCGGAAGAGGTGAGTTGGGCTGGCCCCGATAGCGTTTGTCGGATCGCGTCCTCCCCGTCGGCGGCGAATTCTGACATGAAGGCATGCTCTTGGCCCCTCACAGCTGGAAGCCACCATGCCTTTCCTCCCTTCCTGCTATCCCCTCCTCTTCTTCTATGTACACTGCTCGCTCGAGATCCATGCCGCCAATGACGTCCTGCTCGACATCGTCGACGAACTCGAGCAGGTGTTTGGACGCGAATGTGCCCCCGTCACGGGCATGAGGGCGTTGGTGCACTATCACATGCGAGGTATGGCGTTCGATCTCACCTTCAGCGCCAGCAAGAACCGCACTCTCCGTTTTTCGGGTCAGGGTAATTGATGCTGATAGTGATGAGATCTCGAACCCATACAGACTTTGACGACGCGACCGCCGTTTTCCACAAGTTGCACGAATCGGATCCGTACCGCCTCGAAGATCTCGACGTCCTGTCCAACATCCTGTACGTGTCGGAGAAGCGAGCCGAACTCGCGACCCTCGCGCAAGAGTATACGAGAATCGATCGGATGAGACCCGAGACGTGCTGTCTCGTGGGTAAGTCACTCTCCACTGCTGCATGCATTGATGAGCTGCGCAGACGTCTTACCCTCGCTGCAAGCTGCCTGCTTCCGCTGTTCTTTCGTGCTTCGCGCAGTCGAGCTGACGTTGAACGTGACTCTTTGCTCGCTCAGGCAACTATTTCTCCCTCCGTCGCGACCACGAGAAAGCCATCACCTACTTCCGCCGCGCGCTCAAACTCGATCGCAGCTACCTCTCGGCGTGGACGTTGATGGGGCACGAGTATGTCGAGATCAAGAATACGAACGCTGCGATCGCGAGTTACCGAAGGGCGGTTGGTGAGTTATTTATGTTCAGAGGCCCCTTCCTCGTCTCTCTCGTGGGCTGGAAAAAGGTCGAGCCACGCGAGAGCCTGCGGTTGTTTTTATGAAGCTCAGGACTCGTCACCTCCCCCTGCAGACGTCAACCGCAAAGACTACCGCGCCTGGTACGGCCTCGGCCAGACGTACGAGCTACTCGGCGAACCGTACTACGCCCTCAATTACTACCAGCGCGCGACGGCGCTCCGACCATACGATGCGAGGATGTGGAGCGCGCTCGCGACTTGTAACGAGAAACTCAAAAGGTTCGTCACCTCGCGCGGCGCGCATTTTGGACATGCACCCGCACAAGCACAGGCATTGCCTAGCTCCAGGATGCATGGCGTTTGGCTCGAGCTCGAGGTGAACACTCACATCCTTGTTAAAACTCTGCGCAGAGTTCCCGACGCTATTCAATGTCACCAGCGCGCTCTACTCGCGACCGAAGCCGGAGAAGGCAGCGACATTGCCCTCCGTATCGGCAAACTGTACGCCTCTCTCGGGCAAGGCGACCACGCCGCCGCATACCACCGCCGTGCCCTCAACGAGGGACTCCGCTCCGGCGCCGGGACCGCCGAACTCGGTCGGATCTATCTCTGGCTCGCGAAATGGGAGATGCGGAGAGGCAACAACAACCAAACGGCGGTCGGGAAAGGGGGTTTGCCGGTACGGGGAGACCTGGGCAAAGCGGAGGAGTACCTGAGAGCGCTCGAGGGGACGCAGGAGCATCGGGACGAAGCCAAAACGTTGCTCAAGGAGCTCGAGGTGCAGATGCTCTCGCGTGCGTAACCAACTTTGTTTTCCCACAAGCATTTTGCGGAGGTTGCAGCAGCCGAGAGGCCGCTGCCACAAGCCCGAGCTGCACTCTACAGTGTCCCCTGCGAGCCAGTTTCAAGCTCTGGCCGTTCTTCCCCGCGGCATCGGCTTCCGGTCCGAAAGCGTCGGCGATGTGGGGCAAGATGAGGTGATCTCGGACGCGGTTACGCTACGTTCGCTGCACACGGCGTAGAGAGCTGCGACGACGATCTCATACTATATCCAAGGACGCACAGAAGCCCACGCAGATCGACGAAGCAGAAGAGATGCCGGAACAGATGCAAGCTCTCGTCCTCGTCAAAACTGCCGGCGACGAATGGAAGCCCGGCCCCAAGACCTGGCACCCTATCCAAGTCAAGGACGTAGCGGTACCGACGCCCAACGAAGGTACGCCCCTGGCCGGACCGGCTCCGTGGAATCTCCGAGCCGCCCCGTTGCTTTTCCGAGGCCGGGCACAGTCGCCCACTCTTCGCTGACCTTGCAGTGCTGACTGGACCGTAACCGAACGCAGATCAAGTCCTGGTCAAGGTGCTCGCCGCTGCTTTCAATCACCGCGACGTCTTCCAGCGTCAGAGCGAGTCTTCACTTTTCGTGGATGACAGCAGTTACGGGACAACTCCTGACAAAAAGTGTGGTTGATTCGCAGGCCTTTACCCCGGCACCATCTTCCATGATGATTCGACACCGTCCATCCTCGGCGCAGACGCAGTCGGCATCGTCGTCTCGCCCGGCCACCGTCTTTCGAACAAGCGGGTTCTCGTCGCGCCCGCCGTCAACTGGCTCAAAGACCCGAGCGGACCCGACGTGCCCGGAAAACAGTTCGGTATCCTCGGATCCGTCAAGCAAACCGAAGGGAGGGGGACCTATGCCGAGTACCTCGTGGTCGGCAAGGACGACGTGATCGAATGCCCGGAGCATCTCTCGGTGGCAGAGGCCGCGACGGTCCCACTCGGGAGCTTGACGTCCTACCGCGCAACGTTCACAAAGGCGAATGTCAAGTCGGGCGACAACGTCTTGATCACCGGGATCGGAGGCGGAGTCGCCATTCTGGCTTTGCAATTCTGCGTCGCCGTCGGTGAGTCACTTTTGTGCTTCGGAGTCAGCAATTGCCTGCGTGTTCTGACGGGTGCTGTACGGTAGGCGCCAACGTTTGGGTCACCTCGTCCTCACCCGCCAAGATCAAGCGGGCTCAGGAGCTCGGGGCAAAGGGCGGCGTGAACTACAAGGACGGTGCGTGCTCTCTTTCTTCCGTCTTTTCCGACTTGCCCTTGGTCATGTGGAGCCTTTGAGGCCTCGATTTAGCTCAGACAACTCACTTCCCGCCTCAACATCTCGCAGCGGATTGGCCCAAGCAGCTGCAGAAGATGTTGCCCTCGTCGCGGCCTTTCCTCGATGCCGCCATCGACTCGGGCGGAGGTCCGCTCGGTACGCAACTGATCCGACTCTTGCGCGACGGAGCCATCATTTCTTGCTACGGGCAGACGACCATGCAACCGCTTGATATGCCGATGGCGCTCGTGCTCAAGAATGTCGAAATCCGCGGTTCGTCGAGGCTTACCTGATGCCGAAATTAGCCGCGCAAACGCTTATCGTCGCCTTGGTTTGCACCCCGTTCTCCTACTTTCTGATCTCCTCGATCGTAACAGGCTCGACGATGGGCTCGCGCGAAGAGTTCTTCTCGGCTGTCAAGCTGATCGGCGAAAAGAAGATCAAGCCCGTCGTCGACAGCGTCTTGAACGGACTCGGAGAGGCCGAGAAGGGATTCCAGCTCTTGAAGGAAGGCGGGCAGTTCGGCAAGGTTAGCTTAAGTTTGCTAACGCTCGGGATGCCTCCTTCCTTTCGCTGACACGCCCGTTCTTCTCTCCTCCTTGCTCAAACGTAACCTTGCCTGCAGATTGCGATCCAGATTGCCGCCAACGAGAAGTCCAAGATGTAGACCAACCGTATACATTGCAAAGTAAATACATCTCTGCCCGTCCCATAGTCTTGACGAAATGTCGACCTTAAGTGTGGGCAAAGGGAAATCACAGACCAGACAAGTTGCTGCGCAAGCTTCTCCGATTCCATCTGACCGAGTGACGATGTGCACTTGGCGATCGAGCTGGCGGCGGGAACCATCTGAAATGATGCGATCACGAAAGAACATGGTGGACGGGGGGAAAATGGGTCAGCCGACAGTTTTCATGCTGAGTGAAGCCACCTTCCCTTGCCATGCCCGCCTGAATCATGCAGCCGCAGCGTCTGGGAGAGTATCCAAACGCCAACGCTAAGCCGCACCGAAGACTCCCTACGAGTCTCCGTTTTCTCCCCGTCCAGACTTTGCGTCGGAAGACGGCATTCGTGCTGCGTAGCACAACTTGCTGGTCGCCGGCTTGGCGACCAGCGAAGCGCTCTCACAGCATCTGTCCGATGCTGCCATGCTCCGCACGTCACGCGCACAGAAGGCGGAGAAGCCCAAGAAAGAAACTCACCCGACGAAATTTCCCCTCATGTGCTTGCAGCTGTTTCCCGGTTGGTGCCCACATCCTTGTGCGTTGTGCGATTCTGCCCCTTCGACGACACTCCGCTTAGTAGTGGCCCCGATAGTACGTCACAGCCGTCCACCGACAGCTGCGTCGTTCCCAGCCGAGAAAGCCCGAGAAGAGATGACTCACTCGGCGAGAGAATCTGTCTCGGCGCTCGCAGCTGTTTCGGCCAACAGAAAAGGGAGCAGAAGTTCGAGGTCAGCAGACTGGGTCTGGCTGAGCGAGCCATCGTCTCTTGTCGATCCGTCGTTGCAATGATATGCAAGGCCGCTAGGGAAAGCCCGAAACAAATGACTCGCCTGGAGCTCTCTCTACTTGCGGCTGTTTTCGCGGCCAACTGGAACGGGTGCGCAAGTTCGACGTCAGCGACTAGGTTTGAAGCTGAGCGAGACCTCATTTCTTGTCGATCGGACAGATCGCGTAAGAGTCGCTCGATCCGACACATTGCTAAAAGTCGTTGCATGGAGAGCGGATGTCTTCGCCTGTCCTGAAAGCCCGAGAAGAAGACTCGCCTGTAGCGCCGTGTCGTTGATCGCGGCGTGGCTTGCTGATCCACGAGTTTTTTGTCATGCGCGACAAGGGGGTTGCGCGTGGAACAACGGATACGTCGTCGATGGAGGTTCGTAGCATCCTCATGACCAAGCGAGGCACGCACCCATTTGCGACGAGGCGAGCTAGCCGAGGATCCGCGCCAAGCATAACCAGGTCGAGTAGCACAGACCACCGCCGAGCAGTCGTCAGTCAATCGCGCTCTTTTTTACCGGTACATGTGCTTCTTTGGCCACGGCGACGACGGATTCTTCAAGTCTTGCTGCGTACATCCCGAAGTATGGTCCGGCTCGGATCTGATGATTTTATACATGGAAAGATATTGTAAAATAGAAATAAAAGGCGGCCAAGGTGTTGAACCCTCGTAAAAAATCATGGCGGTGGAAGGTTGAACTCCCACAGAAGGACGAGCGCGAGACTGCTGCTGCGAGGGCTACGCACCTTTACAGACCGCTCTTGGTCTCTCAGATGGTCGCCCATGCTCAGCCGAGCTTGACCGAGCGGCGAGCGAGCCATGCCGAGACGACGTCGAGAAAGGGACGGGCGGATGGAGACAGTGCGCTTGGTAAAGAGGTCGGGCTCGCTTAGCCAGTCATTCGAAGAGTCGGAGATCGTCTGTGGATGGCGAACAATAGTCAAAGCGTCAGCATGACCGTGAAGGAGGTCGTGAACAGAAGTCGAGACCGTCCACTTGCATTCGGCGGCAGCATCGCTCGCGGCGCGGTGCCCGAGGGCGTAAGTCAGTCCAGTGCAGTAGCTAAGCTTGATCTTGTGTCTCGTACGCGCTGACCGAGTCGACGTGGGCACCGAGTGGCGAGAGGGTGGTCAAGCGAAGGGAGCGATGACGCGGAGGCGGCCAAGGGGCTCGAGCGGCCATTTTTGCTCGCCATGAACTGCTCAGAGTCAGTGTAGGCATATATCAACTTATCGCAAAATGATCGTATGAATCGAAATAGAGGGTGCGGGCTCCACCGAGAGGGGAAGCTCTTGCAAGTGGCGCTGTGTGGAGAGGGACGACTTGAAGCTCGACTCGATCGACTCGCCGAGAGGAGCGGGTTAATAAATGTAGTCACGAGGCAAGTCATACCTATCTCAACTTTCACAAGTGGAATCTCTCGGCGGCACGAGTGCCCGTTACACTGACTGCTTACGCATACGGGGGGAGTTTGTCTTGACCACCCCTTGCTCTCGCGTGCATTCTCGTTTGCCTGGACGAGCTCTGCGGTCCAGGCTGTCGAGTGAGTCAGTCGAGGAACATCAAGCTCAATAGTAGACGAGACGCACACGATGCACAAGCTTCGGGGGAGAAGCAGCTGCAGAATTGCGTGATGCTCCGCTCCATGTGTCGGCGATCTCGGCACCAACGAGGTCAGACTGCAGCGTCTCTCGGTAACATTCCCGGCGAATGTAGAGAGAGGTATTGTAGGTCTGACGATCGCCTTGGTAGAGGGACGTGTGTGTGGGCCGAAAAAGAATCGGAACGAGCCCGCGAGCCGAACAGGGAAGCATGGCGATCCCGCGATGACAGGCAAGCGCTTCTGACTGAGTGCACGGTCCAGTAGCGGGTGTCGGGCGGGTTGACGAGCGCGTGCAGAGCGATTTCAACACTCCTCTTGCGGAAATGCGTGATGGCTGACCACGCTATCTGCGACAATCCTCGAAGCGGCGGAGTTCGCGAATGTGCATCGAGTCATGAAGCTAGGGAAGCTGAAGTCGGTGCGTGCAGGACCGTAGTCAGAAGCAATGTCCCGCCGGTCCTCGGGTGGGGGAATGAATGAGAGAGCGCGGGAGAGCGCGGAGTTGGCGCGTCGGCTGCATGTAGCGGTACGCGCCAGCGGAAGAGCAGCATGGTGCGTGCGTTGAGAGCACCGAGGAAGATCATTCGCCAAGCTATGCGGGGGAGGACGAGAGCGGGGGAGCGCCCCGGCCGCAAGCCAACTCCGCGGATTTGCACCAATCTCCGCTTTCATCTCCTCGTCGCGCAAGTTGGGATGCGTCTCACGACCGCAGACAGCACCATGCTGGCACACCCACCGAGGCTAGGAGACCCAAATTTCCCTCCGAATCTCGCCATCGCCCCTTCCTGCAGCAAGGAGCCCAACTTTGACGGCAGTGACGACGGTTCGCTCTTCTCCTCTTTCATGTCGAACGACAAAGTCGCCTCGGTCTGCTGAGACTCTTTGCTTCTTATACCTGCTCTCACAGCTCGACAAGATATTGCTGGGTTCGGGATCGCAGGGAGGACGTGGGAAGCGGCGTACTTGCTGAGGGATTACCTCATTCCGCCGTCGCCACCGTCATCAACTGCTGCGCCAAAGCCTCCCCAGTTCGACCCGCCATGTCCGCTCTCAGACCCACACAGCGACGGCTCTGCTCAAACCAGTGACGAGCCGGCAAAGCGACAGACGGTCCTTGAACTCGGCTCGGGGACAGGGTTCCTCTCGCTCGCCATCGCACCCTCGCTCCGCCGAAACAGGAGAAAGAAGACTACCCTGATCATGACCGATTTGGACAACGTCTGTCCCCTTCTGGAGGACAACCTCGCGCGAGCGCAGCAGCGCTGGTCGGGTGGCACCGAGCGAGAATTGAGCGGAAAGCACTCGACCGAGCAGGGTCTTACGGAGGCAACAGCGGCGGCGGCGGCAGAACCGGACCAAGTAAACTTACTGGTTCGACCGCTTCCCTGGGGTGACAAAACATCGCTCCTCCGACTCGTCAAGAAAGAAGGGTTCGAGCCCGACATCATCCTCGCCTCCGACCTCATCTACTTTGAATTCCTCTACGGCCCTCTGTTGCGAACCTTGATTGCCCTCACCGAGCCGAAGACGACTGCAGGAAACTGCGAGGCAAGAACCACCACGCCGACGGTCATCTTTTCCTACAAAGTACGAAGCTTGACGCGCGAGGAACCCTTCTGGCGCGCTTTCGGTGCGTGTCGTGTCCTTCTCGGCCGATCCCAGATCTTTCGAGTTGACCCTTCCTGCCCTCGCTCAGGTCGTTGGTTCGAGTTGGATCCAGTTCAGGTCGGCAGAACGCGACGACCGGATCCGCCGGAACCTGCTCCGATTGCCGAGCTAGATCAAGGTCAGCCCGACCACGCACCGCCGGAGGTCGCGCAGGAGAAGGTCGAATGGAGTCGGTACGGCTCGAGAATGGGCTCGGAAGGTACGGGGGTAACCTCGATTGGCGACAAGGACGACGAACTTTATGTCTTTATCTGCCGACGCCACCCATCAACCTACGGCGCGCTCGGCCCAGTCGACGCGAAAAGCCAGCAAGACGGTACTGGCATCCTCTACGACGACGTGAGCGACGAGCAGCTACTGCTCGGTCTGGGAAAGGCGGCAGGGTACGCCGAAGGGGCAGATCGTTTTGAGGAGATTTTGCTCGCCAACCTGGAATGGGATTAGAACACGCGCTCCGCTCCCGACGCGACATCTTCTGCGTACCCACCACGAGCAATAGAGAGAGTGAAACAAGTGCGCCTTGCAAGCTACACGTGAAAGAACGACCGAGAACCCAAAACAACGAGTGAGATTTATTAGTGACAGAGGAAGAGAGCGGACTAGGGAGGGTGCGGGATGGAGTGAGAGGTTTCCCTGAGGTTTTTTGTAAGTGAGCGGGTATTCCAAAATCTAGATGAAACAAGTCTCGTGCCAATTCTATATATGAAACGGGGGAACCGCGAAGAGAGGAGAAAATAGAGTTGGGGGAAACACCGCTCTAGATCGGCGAGCCGAGCGTGTCCTCAAGGGCTGAATGAGGCGGAATGCGCTTCTTCTCAACCGGGATGTCGCCACGCAGCGCCTGTTCCTTGGTGATCTGGCGCTGGACGCGCTCGGCTCGCGGTGCCTCGGCCTGGAAGTAGCGAATGACGCCCTCGTCGAGCGCGGCCGCTTCGGGGTTCATCGCACTGTCCTCGATGAGCGACGCCTCATACAATACGCGGAGCTCCTCGATCCGGTCGAGCTTGTCCTGGACCGGGTCGTAGTGCTTCTGGCGTTTGAGAACGATGCGCTCGTACCACGAGAGATGATGCGGGTGGATCGCGACGCCGTGGTAGTCCTCGGCGCGACCGGCACGGACGCAGCGCCAGTACCGCTCCTGCTCGCGGAGGTCGAGACCGGTCGTGTCGGGGAGGAAGAAAGCCGTGCAGAACATGCCGAGGGCACCGAACGGAACGGCGAACCAGTACTTGGAGCGGTTGTCGATGTAACCGAACGCGGCAGTCGCGACGACGGCGCCAGCCTTGCCCCACGCGGCCGAGAATCCGTGGGCGGTACCGCGAACCGAAGCCGGGAAGACCTCGGCAGCGACGAGGAACGAGACGCAGTTCGGGCCGAACTGGTTCCAGAACGACGAGAAGTTGTACATGAAGGTGAAGGCCTTGACGGGCGCGCCGGGCTTCTGGAGTTGGTGGAAGAAGATGCCGGCAAAGAGGTAGATCAAGAAGTCGAACGTGAACCCGACGAGCTGCATCTTGCGACGTCCGTAGGCCTTGTGGTCGATGAAGATGAAAGCCATGTAGTAACCGGCAATCGAGCACGCGAGGTTGATCATGTTCCACTCCCAGGTCACGATGACCGACGCGCCGGGCTTCAAGATCTTGATGAACAAGCCGGAGAAGACCTTGGTGCCGTAGAAGCTGTAGGGGGGGTAACGGAGCCTGTCAGTGACATGAACCTCGCACGCGAAAACGAGGAAGTCGACTCACAAGACGTCGTTGGCGAACCAACCGCCGGCAGTCGCGAAAAGGCGACCCCAGAAGTGCGACATGAGGAGGCGGAACGAGTGCGCGTCGTAGCCGGACGTGTTCTGGCGACGCTTGACACCGGCGACGAGCGTGTCGGCGTCGTGGATCTTGAAGATACGGTGGTAAAGGAGCCAGAAGTGAATGAGGACGGCGAAACCGAACTGAACACGGTAGGTCGCCTGGGTCGCCTTGGCGCTGAATCGGCCAGTCTCCTGACCGCCCGAGAAGATGAGGATGCAGATGAGAAGGATGGCCTGGTTGAAGACCTGTCCCCAGCCTGTACGAAGAGTGGATGGGCGTCAGCGGGATCTCCACGTGTAGGCGGCGGACAATGAGAGGCTCACCCTGCATAAGGAAGGATCCGACAACGTTGCGGCCACGGTGAAGACGGTCGTCGCGGGTCGCCTCAATGCCAAAGGCGCTCGTCTCCATAGCACGAGTACCAGTCATAGGGTACTGGAACGGGTTCAAAGCAATGCGTCAGTTCCTACTCCAATTCACGAGTAGCACGACTGGCTCACCTCTCCGCCAACACCGATGCCGTAGATGAAGAGGCACCACGCGTAGACGATGACCCAGACGTTGAGGTTGTTGGACCAGGTACCGGTGAGGAGGATCGAACCAATCAACATGATGAGGGCGTCCTGGCAGAGACCGAACTTGCGACCGATCCAGTCTCCCTCGATACCGACGATCGCCTGACCGATGATGATACCGCAAGTCTGAGTGTAGTTGATGGCATTGATCCAGTCTGTAGAAGGTTTGAAGGTCGGATCAGCGATCGATGGGCGAGCTGCAGGGCGCCAGTCCGTGTACTCACTCTCATCGCAGACGGTCGGGTTGTTTCCCCAGCATTGCGGCCAGGTGCTCGCAAAGAGCGATTTGAGGTTACCGATCGAGAAGAGGACGAAACCTATAGTCGAAGAATTCCCCTTTCGGTCAGCGACGGCGATTCTTCCCCAAGTCGAACGGAGCACGACTCACCCTCGACGAAGAGTCCCATTCCGGTCAGGACGTATTTGTTCCAGTACGCCTTCAAGGGCGCTCCCGGATCCTGCTTGAACAGGGCCCACGTCTCGCGCAACTCGCGTCCCCACTCGGTCGTAAACTGCTTGTTAACGAAGCGGCTGCGCTCGCCACGGGGCAGGTCGGCCCAGTAGGTGCCGTCGGGAGTGTACGAGTCATCGGGGTACAAGGTCGCGTTCAGGGCCGAATCGTCGACGGGTCCATACGCGCCGGTGTGGCCAACGGACGAGTCGGACGGCGAAGACGAAGGGTAGCCGGTCTCGTGCTTCTCCTTGTGCGCCGTAATCTCGTCGCGGTCGTAAGTGCCGGTGCTCATGATGGGCTGCGGCTACACTGCTCAGCCAGAGGCTTGGGGAGGAGCGATGGAGATGCCGAAGTCCGGGGTCGAGTCCGAGCGTGTCGAAGTGGAGAGACTGCTACTCCGAGTGTAAAGAGTCGGCAACGAGCGACGCGCGAGCGGGCGTGGAAGAGGACGGATCAGCGGATATGCAGGTGACAGAACAGAGGCAGAGAGTGCGGTATAGACAGGCCAAGCTGCATGCCGCCACAGCCACACGCGGTCGGCCGTCGCGAAGATTTCAAGAAGGCCTGGCTCATTTCCAACTCCGACGAAAAGTGGAGCTCCAACCCCCGATTTCGAAACGCACCTGGATAGGCCGGAGGATGCGGTACCAGTGTAGGGGGAGCAGGTGTACCTTGCAGGAGTAAAGCGTTGAGCGAGAGAGAAGTCGAGTTCTCGGTGTCGTCTCAGCCGTGACGCCGGCACGAGTTTTCCGAAATGACGACGAAAATAGCGGTGGCGAGAGGGAGAGGCGCACGTTCCTCCCCTGCCGCCCTTCACTGATTGGCCTCGAAGGTAACGGCGTGCCCACATGCGTCGGTGCGGGTCAGCAGGCAGATTGCAAGTCAGCATATAGCTGCAGTCGCCCCGTCTCCGGACCGACTGGCCGTGTCCAACTTTGGCACACGGCGCGAAGAGCAGATTTCAGTGAGCAGCACGAGCAGGCAGACTCGCTTCCCTCAACGGCAGAGCATCCGGAGGAAAGGTCAAGCGCTTTCATAGGACGTGAAAGTGGATGCAAGATAGTAAAAGGGAGTCAGTCTGCGTCCTTGCGAAGATCCCGTCTTTCCTCGACAAGTTTCCCTGTCTTCTCGAGAGGGAGGGCCAAGACGATCGCTTGGCCTTCTCAAAAAGAGTGGAACGTGCGCACGTGCACGTCCCGAGCGTCTCAAATCTTCTCCTCGGGGTTCTTTTTAAGCGACATTTTTATACCTCTATAGATATTCTCACATTATGTTTGCTTGCGTCAAGTTTTCCGTAGCATGCCGTGATGCGGCTCCCTCCCTTGCTCTCGCGGCCGAGGACACGGCTCGTCAGCGCGTATGCGCATGCAGCAATTGCGATTTTCTGTACAGATCGAGCGGTACGAGACAAAGCCGTCCTCACTGTGATATGCAACACACCGGAGACCTAGAAGTCCGCCACGCCCAGCCGAAGAGTCGCAGGCTTGAGCGCCGAGCTTCAAGAGGCAGCTCGATCTGTCGAGACCGGCCTCAATCGCGAAGTAATTTGACGGAAGCGCCGCATCTTCTCGCCGCATGCATGCTCCCGGTAGAACTTGGATCATCTGCACCTGGATCTGCGACGGCGTATAAGCTTTCCTCCAGCACAGCAGTCAGGAAAGTCGGAACAAAGCGAGATTTTATGTACGCTCGTGCGTCAATCAAGGCATCAGGCAGGCTACTCTACGCTACCCCGCGGCCTCATTCGGAGTTGTAGCATATATATTGACTCATCGAGACACAGCTGGGGTGGCGCACGCGATCTCCGAGAAAAGAGAGGAAGCTGAAATGCTGGTTTGCCATGCCAAGACGAACAGCCCCTTGTCGAGATCTTTGAACGTTCGAGTAACCGCTCCTCATCCTCCCGTAGCGACGTGCGGGGATCTCTTGACATTGCAAGGTAATGTAGACCGAAAAGAAGGTGCGAGTCCCGGAGAGCTGCATGGCAACCGCGGTCAATAGAACTTGATGTGGCGATAGGGCGCCCGCGCAAAAGACCGGTGCCGCTTGCCCCGCCGCCCGCCTCCGGAGTGGAAACGTTTTCTATATATACACGGACGCGCATGTACAACGAGTTAAGCGTGTCAGACGAAGCGGCAGCCTGCCCGTTGAGACCAGCACGTGTGCCACCAAGCTGTCCCTTCTCGCCCGCCGCCCCGTCGACACGCCCATCGCTACTGTCCTCAGAGGCGATATCGAAGTCCCGTCGAGCCCTATCCCTGGTGCAGCACACGGGAGGCTTCGGCAAGGCGGGCGCCGGTGCGCCGAAGCGCGGCAGCCGCGGGATGAGGCACATTAAGCAGGCAACTGGCTTCTCACACGCCGACCCTGCCGTCTCAGGTCCAGCAAGAACGTGTCAAGCTGTATAGAGCAGGCCCGAGGCCAGCGTATCTCAGCAGGCGCAGACTTGTCCGGGGGCGGCACGAACGTGTCCGTCGGAGTCGGTCGTCGTGGTCGTCGGCCTGATGCTGCGAGAAGGCGCGGAAGCGAGCTTTAGCGCACAGTATGGGTCTCCGAGCCTCACTGGACTTGCCAGCATGGCCCCCGAATGCGGCAGAGAGCGGTTCCGACTGCGCTTTTCGCTCGGGTTTGATGAAAACGGAGATTGGCACAAAGTCCGCGGAGCTGCCTCGAGAGTCGCTGTTGCCCTCTAGTGCAAGCTTCTCTCGCCCCGTGTAAGCATACAGCAACAGGCCTCTTCCGATGCTCTGAACGTGCGCACCGTGTTGCTCTCCCGCTAGCGTGCGTAGCTGCATCAGACGACGCGCTCCCGTCTCCCTTTACTTCCCCGCCCGAAGCACTCACGGCTACACCGACATCGCTTCTAGCTGCTGGGCATCCGTAATGTGCCGACTTGAGCTTCTGCGGCCTCGCCCGTCGATCGATATTCGCGAAACCGGCTGCGTCGAGGCTCGTCGCAGCTTCGCAGGGTCGACTGTGGCATGGCGTGCATGGGAATGCTCTCCGCGAGAGAAGCGTCGAAACCGTACGAACATGCTTCGGTACGGAGCCCCATACCGAGATGTATGCTGTGCACTCATCAGAAGCGTTTGCTTATCATCGTGGGATCGCCCTGCTTCCTTGTCCGGCCACGGGCTCGTTTGGGTCAGCACGTTGTTACCCTAGCAGAGCGGCTCTCACGATGGCAAGATCTCTTCTGCTCCTCGGCTGGCACTGTTCCGAGAGACGCAGCAATCTGACCTCGTCGATGCCGAAATCGCTGGACGAAGGAGCGGGCTGACTCGCAATTCGGCTGTGACTTCTCTCTGAGAGCCTTCACATTACGTACGTCTCGTTTGCCCCGAGACAACCTTATTAGACTGACTGAATCAAGAGCCTGATACTGCAGAGCTCATCCGGGCGAGCGGGAGATGCATGCGTGGAGGAAGGGGAGGTCAAAGCAAACATCCCTTACGGTGGAGCCGTCGCTTTTTACGGGCACTCGCGCCGGAGGGATGCCACTCATGAAAGGTCAGATCGCTATGACCTGCCTCGCTACTACGTCTGATGAACCGCTTGGCGCGGCGTGTACGAGTCGGGTCGTCCGACCTCACGCCGCTGGCGGAGGCTTTCGCTCACCCGCTTCGTGCAGCTTGCGACGTCCATTTGAACACAGACGATTTGCTATGTGATAAGTTTGTATATGCCTACACTGACTCTGAGCAGTTCAAGGCGAGCAAAAATGGGCGCTCGAGCCCCTTGCCGCCGCCGCCTCATCGCCTTTCTCCCCTTGACCTCGTACGCGCCAGTGCCTGACCGCGCCGACGCGGTCAGCCCGTGCGGAACACATGGCCAAGCTCTGCTGCCGCACTCCAGCGGCTGACTCGCCTGCGCACCGCACCGCGTACGACGCTGACGGCGGATGGACCGGTACGATCTTGTTCCTTCCTCAGCGCTTCCTTCATGAACGCTCTAACGTTTTGCAAGTGCCTTGGCTGCCTGCAGATGCTTAGTAGCTCGCACTATGACTTGCTGCTCGAGCCTGACCCCTCTGACAAGCGCTAAAACAAGTCCTGCTCATCCCTTCTCGACATCGCCTCGGCATGGCTCGCTCGGCTCCCTATCAAGCTCGGTCGAGTACGAAAGATCGACTGAGCGATTGGCAGCAGTCTGTGAAGGTGCGTTACCCTCGCAGCAGCAGTCTCACGCTCGTCCTTCTTCGGGAGTTCAACCTCCCGCCGCCATGTTTTTACGAGGGTTCAACACCCTGGCCGCCTTTTTGTCAACCATCTCAAGTTTAAGAGTTCATCAAGACCGTGATCATCACCAAGAAGTACCGGTTCACCAGACCCATCAGCGGAAACGCGGGGGTACGCAGCAAGAATCTATCGTCATCGCCGTCGTCGTGGACATGATGCACACGTACATTCGAAGGAAGTGCGCGATTGACTGACGACTGCTCGGCGGTAACGCATCACAGGTCTATGCCGCCCGACGGAAGCTCGACTGGGCGGCGCAATCGGCGCTGGCAACGTTGGTAGTGTGGCTGCGCGCCGAATCTCGTTCGGTCCGCTCCGTCAAGCTCGGCCATGCGCGGAGGACTGCTTCAATGACGAAGACATCGTATACAGGTGCGTTGCCCTCGCAGCAGCGGTCTCGCGCTCCTTCGTCGGGGGTTCAACCTCTCCCTCCACCAATTCGTTACCCAGGGTTGAACACCCTGGCGCAACCAGTACCAATGAGCCGATGAACGTTCTGATTATAATGGGAAAAATTCTACGGGCTTTACCGCATCTACGTCGCGAGTACCCGCATTCGACTTTGGGAGGTGACCTCTTCTACTTCGGGGGGAGTACAACGAAACTAATTTTCAATCCGTCGCCGAGAAGCAGAAGCAAACTTCGATTCGAAAGAGGAGCGCGATTGACTGACGACTGCTCGGTGGTAACGCATTGCAGGTGTCTCCTACTCGACCTGGTTATGCTTGGCGCCGATCTTGGGGTTCCTCGGCTCGTCGCAAATCGGTGCGTGCCTCGCTTGGTCTTGCGGATGCCACGAACCTCCATCGACAACATTTCCCTTGTTCCGCCCGCAGCCACTTTGTCGCAAACAATGAAAGAAAGCGGACCAGCAAGCCATGCCGCGAACAACTACACGACGCTTCAGGCGAGTCTTTTTCTCGGGCTTTCGGGACAGGCGAAGACTCCGCTCTCCATGCAGCGACTCTTCGCAATGTGTCGGATCGAGCGACTCTTACGCAATCTGTCGGATCGACAAGAGATGATGTCTCGCTCAGCTTCCACACTCAGTCGCTGACCTCGAACTTCTCTCCGTTCCGATGGTGCGAAAACAGCTACAAGCTACAAGATGACGCTGTTCACCAAGTGAGTACCCTTCTCGATTTGATTTCCACGCTCTCTATGTGCGGCGCCGTCACCTTCCGGGAATGCTCCGATTGTGCTGGAGGTATCGACTTGTAGCGTCGCTAGATCATTCCATGGCAAATCAGTCGCGCTGCAGAAAAGCAGGGAGGTCTATGTTGGAGGCAGGCGGCGGTGTGGTAGGGCTCGTCGAGGCGAATGTGAATGCAAGGAGTTTCGAAACAAGAGAAGATAGTTCCGGGGTGGTGGCGAAGTTGTGCCTCCCCCTGCCCTGCGCCAGCTGGCCTGAAAGGCAGCGAGGCGTTGGTGGTGTGAGCAAACAGGTCGAGTCGCGGGTCCCGGGTTCGAATTGCAGCCCGCGTCCGGCCCTCCGTGTCCGCGTCCGGGGGAGTACATCTGACTCGAAGGAGGCTCGGGCAAAAAGTCGTCGCTTTGCTCCCGCCTGTTCAACGCATTTGAAGCAGGGGGTCCTGATTAGCGAGAGTGAGTGCAAAGACTGTAAGAGGTGCATCCTAGACCGCCAGTCGGTGTTGCCTGAATATGCGATCCCCCTCTCGTGTAGAAATTTCTCGCCACTGAGCGTTCGCTCCTGCCTTTGGCCCTTCGGTGCCGCTACGGGTCCTCGCGATCGTTTGCAAGTTGCGAGAGTGTAAGCAGGCGGGAGGAGCGAGCTGCAAGAAAGTCCGGGAAGCCTCGCCAGAGTGCGACGGAGGCTTGACGTGGCTGGGCATACAGGGCGGCGCGTCTCACGGCTGCAGCTCAGGGATCGCTTGGCCCCCGGGTCCAACGTTCGACTGCCGATGACGAGTATTTTCAGCAACATGGTGCAACATGGTCTGCGCTTGCGCGAGCTTCGAGTCGCCCTTCAGGAACAAGACGGGCTTGAAAGCCGCCACCTCGGACCTAGCCTGGATCGGTCCGGGCGAAAGCAAGGCGAGGGGTAGCTTGCGGAGAGAGTAGCGTGTGATGGCCGATCGATCACAACATGCCCTCTAGAGTGGTCGGCATGAAAGCGAGAGGGGGAGAGACGAGTTTGCCGTCATCGTTGAGACTCGTCCATCATCGACTGTACGCGCATTTCGGGTTAGCGGGTGTTTACAAGGACGGGTCCATACCGCGCCATCGCAGCCTCGTAAGTGCACCCGAACCAGCACCGAGTCGAGTCGAGTGGTGCACCTCGGCTCCACCTCGCACTCCGACTGACCTCACAATCCATAGTCGCAGCTCCATCAGTCAAGCAACAGAGAGCGGACACGCCCCGCACTCGCCCATCGATGGCGTACCTCTCGTCCGTGACGGCGTACTCGACCGTCTTGCTCGCGTCCCTCTTTGCGGGCTACATCCTCTTTACCGGCTCAGGGACCCAGTTCAACCCGGGCGCGTTCCTCGAACAGACCAGCCCGTATGTCTGGGCCCTCACAGGAATGGGGCTCAACATCGGCCTCAGCGTCGCAGGCGCAGGATGGTACCCCTCTCTTCCCTTTTCCCTCTCCCCTCTTCACACTGAAACCCCTTTGACCATCTACCCTGTGCAGGGGCATCTGGATCACGGGTGCATCCATCCTCGGCGGGAGCGTCCGAACACCCCGAATCCGAACAAAAAACTTGATCAGGTCCGTCCCTGCTGCCTTCAAGGGGTTTGCTCCGGACCGGAAGCGCTGACGAGCCCCGCCCCATAGTATCATCTTCTGCGAGGTACACTTTGAATCCGCTGCCAGTGATCACTCTCTCTGAAGGTCGAGATGCTGACTCTTCCCTGACTGCGTCCACCGCCAAAAATTAGGTCGTCGGAATCTAGTACGTCCCCACAGGCCTCTTTGCTCCCGCCTAATTTCCCGCTAAACCAACAACTGACCCCGGTCTGATGCACAATCTCCTCTCTCCGCATACCCAACCCAACCCAAACAGCGGCGTCATCACCTCGATCGTCTTCTCGGCCAAGCTCGTCGCCTCGCCTTCGCTCGAGTCGCTCTACACCCCGAGCAATTACTACACCGGCTACGCCCTCTTCTGGGGTGGCCTCACGAGTGGAGTCTGCAACCTCTTGTGCGGAATCGCGGTCGGCATCTCGGGCTCGAATGCAGCCCTCGCGGATGCGGCCGACCCGCAATTGTTCGTAAAGGTGCGTTTTGGAGCACACACCGCGCGGGCAGATAGATTCTCGCGTCGTGGGACGCCTACTTCCTGGAAAGTTAATGCTGACGTTGAATGCGCTGGGGCAACTCGCTGATACACAGGTCCTCGTTATCGAGGTAAGCCATACGCTCACTGGTCGCTCTCGCTTTTCTTCTTTCCCACTCACGCTGCCTGCACCTCACTCCCCAGGTCTTCTCGTCCATCCTCGGCCTGTTCGGCCTCATCGTCGCACTACTCATGTCGTAAGTCTCCACGCGCAAACGTCCGTTTATTTCCCTCGACGGAACTGACCAGACCATACTTCTGCCTCACAGCGGTAAAGCGGCAGATTTCGCATGAGGCACGAGGCACGAGGGCATCGCCGCCTGTGGCGTAGAGCTTCGTTTTCTCTCTCTCTTTCTCCCTCTGTTTCCCGTTCTCATGTCTCTCAGCTCGCCCGCAATCAACAAGTACAGCAAGCTGTCAAAAGGGGATTTTGCCAGTCATGCGAGAAAAGGCGCAGGGGATAGAATGGCACACAAAGAGAGAGGTTGTTGTCTCCCAGTATTTTCTAGTTGTTGATGACTGCTTTGGAGGCGCGAGCGGCTATACAGCGCCCCCACTTTCAAGAGGGGCTAGGATGGGATGGTGAGAAGTGTGAGGGTTTGGGAAAGGCAGAGGGAGAACGGGAAGTTGAACGTCTCCAGGTTTGTTGGTTGCGAGAAAAAGGTGGGAGGAAAGACAGCCGCGGAACGAAATTGGCTTAGTCGAGCTCGTCGACCTTCATGTCCGACTCCTTCTCCTTGTCACCCTCGACCGGGACCTCCTGCGCGTCGGCCATGTCGACCTCGGGAGTCGCCTCGGCGGTCTCAGCCTGCGGCGCCTCGGTCTCGGCGGCCTTGGGCTTGGGCTTGGGGATGGTGACGATCGAAGCGCACGTGTTGAAGACGTCCTCGCGGCGCTTGAGAATCTCGGCCGACGTGATCGACAGCTTCTCGTAGGGCATCTTTTCGGCCTGGCTCGCGAGCTTGTTCGACAACCACGATTCGGCGTTGGCGACCGACTCGACGACGGTCTGCAACTTGTCCTCGGGGATGTGCGACAGGTCGCCGCTGTTGATCTTCTCCTGGTACTGGTTCAAGAGTTCGCGGAGCTGGGCGGCGGCACGCGGGCGGTCGTCCGTCTCCTTGACCCGGAGCGCGATCGGGTCCGACACGGCGCGGATCTCGTTGATGCGCTCGACGTACTTGGACTTGGTCGCGTCCTCTCCCTCCTCCGAGTAGAGCCACTCCTCAGCGGCGGCGGCGAGCTCGCGGAGCTTGGCCTTCTCCTGGTCGGTCGAGTACTTGGCCCACGAAGTCTCGACGCGGTCGCGGACCTCGTAGCAGAGTTCCTCGAGCGCGTTCTTGCGGTCCTCGGTCTCGATCACGAGCTTGTCGGTCGCAAACATCTGGCCCTCCTTCTCGCGGAACTCGTCGATCAGCGACGGGTCGAGGCGGAGGCCGGCAGCGACGACGGGCAGCGCCGTCTTGGTCGTCTTGCGGACCTTCTTGGCCGGCTCGGCAGGAGCAGCAGCCTCACCCTCAGCAGCGGGGGCAGCTCCCTCGGCGTCCATCGGTGCCGGGGCAGCCTCGACCTCCTCCTCCGGTCCCTGCTCGTACAGGGTCGCACCCTCGAAGGAGAGGACGCCCGAAAGGTCGAGGCGGGTCTTGACCTTGACGAGGCTTTTGGCGCCGTCAGCGGCCGGCTTGACACCCTTGACGGTGTAGCGGGCAATGAACGGGTTGACGCCACCGGGGAGCTGCTCCGGGCTGGCGTAGCGAGCCTCGAGGTCGAACGGCTCGGACCGCGAGAACGAGAGAACCTTGGTCGACGGGATGGCGTTGCCCGTGTCGAACGCGACGAGCTCGGTACCCTCGTCGGCGGCAGCGTCGGCCGACGCCTCCCAGACGAGCTTGATCGGGAAGATCTGGGCGTCGGTGGTCTTGAACTCGCGGACCTTGAAGACGGGCGAGACCTGGGCGCACGCGAGGGTGGCACCGCGCGCGATCGCCTCGTCCTGGTTCGAGGTGAACGAGAGCGGGCGGCCGAAGAACTCCTGGATGATGTTCTTGAGGGCAGGGATACGGGTCGAGCCACCGACGAGTTCGACCGAGGTGATCTCGTCCTTCTGGAGTCCCGACATGGCGAGAGCGCGCTGGAGCGGCTCGGTCGCCCGCTCGAGAAGGGGCTTGATGAGCTCCTCGAACGCCTCGCGCTCGAGGGTCGACGAGGCGTCAATGTCGTTCATGATCGACTCGACCGAGATCGGCGCGAGCGGGTTGGCCGAGAGGATCTTCTTGGCCTTTTCGACGGCGGCCGTGAGACGGAACACGGCCTTCTTGTTCGACATGACGTCAATCTTGTACTTGGTCTGGAACTCTTTGGCAAAGTGCTGAACGAGGGCATAGTCAAAGTCGCGGCCACCAAAGTGACGGTCGTACGCGGTCGCCTTAACGACGAGCGAGCCCTTGTTGAACGCGACGATCGAGACGGAAAAGTCCGAGTGGCCAATGTCGACGAACGCAACATGCCGGGACGGCTCTTCGGGCGCGGGGAGGTCAGTCTTGGTGATACCGTAGCCGAGGGCGGTCGCGGTCGTGTCGTTGATCAGGCGGAGGCAGTTGAGGCCGGCAATCTCGGCAGCGTCGAGGACGGCGCGGCGCTGGACCTCGGTGTACCAGACGGGGACGGCGATCGCAATGTCGTTCACGGCCGACTTGAGCTCGTTGGCGGCAGTGTCGCGGAGCTTGGCGAGGTACATGGCGTACAGCTGAGTCGCCGAGAACTCGGTCTTCTCACCGAGGTAGTTGACCTGCGGATGGCGGCGGCCGCGTATCAGTCTCTGCATTGGCGTGCATTACCTTTTTTTTTAACGTCGGTCTACTTACGCTAACGCCGACCGTGTTGCCAGTCTTGACGAGCTCGGCGTTCATGAACTTGCGCTCTACCTCGACGTCCGGGTCCCTGAGTTGACGTTTCGGGAATCGTCAGCCGGCGCACGGGACACATACAACAATCCAAGTGACGTACTCGAGTGTCCGTCCGATGAGGCGCTTGAGCGAGCCGACCGTGTTGCGGAAATTGGACGTCTCCTGAGTCTTGGCAGCCTCACCGATCATGCGCGACCGCGGGCCGAACGCGACGAGCGACCTGCAAAGTCGATACCAGCGCAGTTGGTCAGTGCACGTGGGTTTGGAGCGGTTACTGAAGCGAACGTACGGAGTGGCGCGGTTCGAGGTTTCATTGACGAGGATGTCGATACCGCGGTTCCGGGCAGCACCGATCTGTTGCGTCGTCGCACGAGGGTCAGCGTGCTGCTCGATCGGGTCCTAGTACCTCTCCTGAGCAACTTGCACCCCCTCCTGCAGCGCAAGAGTACGGCGCGAAGAGCGAGGAAGGTTCGAGTCGAATGTGTGCTCGAAATGGAGGGAAAAACTCGCCTTTGAGCCGTACTGGCCGATGTCTGCCCAATTGAAGCAGAGGAGGCGGAGCAAGGTCAGTATGGACGGGTCTAGTCGAGTATACAGGTGCTGCGCTGCTCACCCAATCCGATAACGCTGGTCATCTTGGGCTAGAGAGGCGAGAGGAGGCGAAAGTGCAAAGAGACTTGATGCGAGTGCAACTGGAATAGACTCTGGACTTGAAGCGAGGCGGGCGTGCGTCTCTGATTCAATACGAGCTTTCCTTGAGTACGACTATGCGTAAAGGTCTCGTTGTAGAGCGTTGCAGCTAGACGTCGACGTCGACACCTTTTGCCGCGCTCGCCCTCAATTTCTGCGGCGGTCGAGAACCTTCCGCGCGTCGGCCTCCCACACCATCTCCGCGGTACTCCACGGACTTGGCGCTTTCTCCACATCTGGCCATACCTCCTGCATCGAGATGGGTGCCGTAGCACTCGAAGAGAACGAGTGACTCGTGATTTCGCCACCATCGCTGACCCCAACTACGGTCGGACTTGTTCGCCGTTCGAGCCTTCCTCCTCCTCTTCACTCGAGTCCGTCACTTCGGCTTCTTCACTAGAGTCATTGTCCTCCTCCTCTTCGGAAGGATCCCCTTCCTCCTCCTCTTCCTCCTCGCTCGAAGTGTCTTCATCCTCCTCTTCGGTCGTCTCGGCCGCCAAAAAGTCGTTCAAAGACTGTTTCCCTCGCTTGGCAGCCATCGCCGCCGTCTGGTGCGAAACAGGCGGCGTACCACTCCCGCTGCCCGAGCCCGAGCCCGGGACGAGGACGACGTTGCCCCCGCCGCCTCGGCGCATCCTGCCCGACGAAGTGGAAGATGCGAACGAGTCGGACCCGAACGCCTGCATCGGCGTACTGGACCGGGAAGAAGACCGCGAAGCGCCGCCTGCCGGGGAGGGAGACGAACCAGCCGGAGGGTCACGGATGGATGACGGCGGGACGCTGGTCGGGTACGCAGGGAGGACAGATAACGAACTCGGTTCGGCAGGGAAGGGGCGCTTGCCGGGAAGAGAGAGGGTGAAAGTACCGAGCTGAGCGTCATCGGACATTGTCGACCGGTCTGAGAAGAACAACACCGGGTGAGGTGGTCAATCGAAAGATCGCACGCCGGAAAGAAGAAGCCGATCTCACCGGTAGTGGACCCAAAGGCTTTGCCTTCAAACAACACCGCCCGAACCTGCTCAGAGGTCAAACTCTGCTTCTCGGACGCGTCGTCGCCGGCGTCGCCGTCGCCCCCGTTCTGCTGCTGGCCAATCTCGCCCGCAAGATCCTCCACCATGACTCCCTTCCTGAAATCTTCCTCTTCAAGCATCATCCGCGCCCCATCAAGGCCGTGGTGTGCCTCTCCGCCGCCGCCGCCGCCTTCTCGCTTCAGCTTGCCGATCCCTCCGCTCTGGATCAACCCCGCCAGGAATCGAGCGCGGTCGCGCACTTCGTACGCGAGGTCGTACCGCGCGAGGAGGGTCAAGTAGTCGAACAAGAGGGCAAGGGGGCGGAGGTGAGCTAGAGACGACGAGCAGTGGGCGAGGACGAGGAGTTTAGCCGAGAGGGTCAACAGTTGCAGTTTTGCCGGGATCGACTGCGGGGTGTGGGACGGCAGAGTGATCAATCCCTCCGCCAATCAGATGAGCGTGCTCAAGGAAGGAAGGTGGCTCCACCTCTTCAGCAAATTGTTTCGCGCCGAGTCGGACCACATCCGGACCACACCCTTCAAGCAGACCTTCCGGGGCGAATTGGCCCACGAGCCAGTAGATAGTCGAACGCGCGACCGCGTCCGTGACCTTTCCGGTGTACAGGTACGATGCGAGGCGCGTGATGACGGCGCTTCGGGATGCGGTTGCCGGGAAAGAAGGCGACCGGACGAGGGTCTGCAGGACGAGGACGGTAGTAGCGACGGTCGGGTCTGGCAAAGAAACATGTCAGCGCATATACCGAATAGAATGTAAGGGTCAAGTCATACCATGCTTGCTCTGCAAGAGCTTGGTCAGCTTTTGCAGACACTCGGGCGCGACCTGCGGAACTCGTTGCGCGCAAGTCCCGATCGCCTCAATCGCCGAAGCCGCAAAGCCAACATCGACGTCTTCGACATAGACCTGTTTTCGTCGCACTCGAAATCAGTACGTGTTGTGCTGTGGAGGACTGCTCTGGAATGTACGCACTAGCAGCTCGGAAAGGATCGTGCGGATGTTGGACTCGTTCGCCAGGGCCACGAGGATCCGTACGCGAGCCTGTCGTCCTTCCACCGGTTCGCTGAAGTGGACAAAGAAAGTCGAAAGGTGCTCCGCAAACAGATCCTGGCGGGAAAACAGCGCGTCAGCGAAGAGAATGTTCGTACCGCCACAATTGCTCGTGACACATACCGGTCGCTGTTCGGCCAAGAGAGCGCAGTTCTCGAGCGCTACTGCGGCGATCTCGGGTTCGCCTTGAAGAAGTCGCAACAGAGGGCGGACCACTTTATGTTGCTGCGATGGCGGGCCGAGGTAGTAGTGTAGCTTGATGACGCCGAGGACGACGGCCGGGTTCAGATGCTGCAAGAGCGCTTCGGAATGCTTCAAAGCGAGCTCGACGTCCGGGTCGACGTGGCCGCTCGTTGCCGGGTCGAGGAAGAATGTGCGGCCGTATCGAGCCAACACGCGCAAGAGGGTCGTCTGACCCCATTCGTCCACGTCCATGAGCATCTTGCACACCCGGCGGTAGTTCTGATGAATCAGATCCCATTCGGTCGGGCACAGCTCTTCCCAGGCACTGAAAGCCGCGCCGACCGTGAGCGGAGTCGCGCCATCGAGCAGGACCTTGAGCGTCGGTCGCAAAACGGCCAAGTTGTCCCGAGTCGGGTCGGCACGATACAGCGCGCGGACTGCGTCTGCTGTCGCTCGTCGTACGTACCACGACGAGTCCCGTGCGCCTTTCTGAATCGCTATGCCAATCAGTTCGCGGATGTCGGACAGCTGCATCGAACTCAGGGTGGTGATGGCGCCTGCTCGAACGAGTGGGTTCGGATCCGAGAGGTCCTTTTGGTAGGCGTTGATCGACAGAAGGGCGAGCTCGGGAGCATTGGAGGCGCAGTGGACGATGTAGAGCGAGATGAGGGACCGGGCTTGCAGCGAGGTCGAAGGCGAGAGCAGCGACGTGACCAGCGGGAAGAACGAGGTTACTGGCAGGTTCTTCGTCATCATCTGGGTGCGGGACGCTTGGTTAGATGAGAACCCTGTGAGAGCATCTCGTGTTGCAAGAGACGCACCGCGATAACCCTCTTCAGTCCTTCGGTCCGTTCGAAATCCCGCTTTGAAGACAGCATCCGTTTCGTCTCCTCGATCCCGGCCGGCGTGACTGCGGCGCCGCTCTCGAGGTATTTGCCGGAGCCACCTCCGCTCCCAGAAGCGAAAGCATCCTGTTTCCTCGTGCGCATCATGACCAGCAAGGTCAGCTCTCCAGTCCAACAGAACGGTATAGTCGCAGCCGCTTCGACTCACAACGAGTCCAAGGTCGCGGGAATGCTCTGTATATCCAAACTTTGGTCAGCACAATGCGATCGTACGGCGGCTGCGGACGCCTTCGACCCAGTCGGCCCCATCTCGGGTCGGAGAAGGAGACCTTTCCGACCCTTTCGATACAAAGAAGAGCGGATGGGTAAGACTGACCTGCCAAGTTCTCGCCTAGCCTGGCGCCGAGCTTTTCAAAGTTTGTGCGCAGTTGCCTGACGGCCTTTTCCGTCATAATGGAGCCGTTCCTCCGAGTCTGCAGACCGCTTGCCGGCCCGCCGCTTCGTCTATCTCCAGCCGGCGCGAGTCCGAATGCCTCGTCCACGCTGCGTTCAATGCTCGACGAGTGTCGGCGAGTATAGCGAGTTGACTTTGACAGCCAAGCGAGGTGGGGAGTCGGCGCCGAGAAACGTCGTCTTGTACAGTTGCACCGGGATCGTGTCGCTGGCGCGCGAAGCGTCTAACAATATCGATAGTCTTCTTCGCCTCGGACTAGCTGGCTGTACGGTCCCCTTGAGCCGCTGTAAGGTCGTCCGCCGAAGAGAGTGACGATGGACGATCGACTCCTGCTTCCGCGCGAATGGCGAACGTTCGGAGAGGAGCTCGAGAGAGAAAGGATTTCAAGCTTCGACCGTACAGAATGCAATGGCTCGCGTGAAGCAAGATCCCTATGATTCAAGCGCCACAAGCTCGACAAGCAATTCTCGACCCTCCCTCCCTCGCTCCGGTCCCTCCCTCTCGTCTTGCCTTTTCGCCACTCGAGTGTACTCTTGCCTCCTCAGTAGTCGTCATCATCCTCGTCCGAGATTGACTGCTCGTCGTCATCGTCCTCGTCTTCTTCTTCTTGAGAGTCCTCTCCCTCTTCGGGGTCCTCGTCTTCTTCTTCGCCGCTCGAACTGCGACGGGCGGCATGTCCATTCTCGCTCGACGAAGCCGACGTCGTGCCGGAGCCAGCGTCGGGGTCGTCCTCTTCGGTGTCATCCACGTCGATCACGAGCTTTGTGTCGTCAATGACCCTCAAGCGGATGTCGGGAGGTTCGAGGAAGAGCTGACATTTGGCAGCTTTCGCCCCTTCGTGCTTGATCCATCCGAGCTGTCGAGGTGTTCGAATCCCAGGCTCGTCAGCTTGGAACATAGCAGAACCGCGGAAGACCAGTATTTCACATAAAGCGCACCATGTTCCACCAAGCGTCCTTGCCGGAGAAGTACCGGCGCGTGAGACCGCTGTTGACCCATTCGTACCCCGAACTCTTCCTGCTAGCTTCATCAAGGTGGCGCCTCTTCGCCTTCGAATCGTCGAGTTGGTGCAGTTCAAGCAGCGATTCAATCCCACAGGCAACCTCCAAAGGAAGAGAAACGCGGAAGGGCGGGTACGAAGCTTTGGCCATACCGGCCACAGGACCCCACTGAGAGCTGTGGCATCGGTGTTGGTGCTGAAGCACTTCGCGTAGCGGGCCGACCCACGCTGAGGGCTTGGCCTCCACGCCAGAGAGAGAGCGCCACCGCCACCAGTTGCGACGGTACTGTTTGTCCGGACAGTCCGCAAAGGTGCAGCAAACAAATGAGGTAGCAAGCTGGAAGAAGTCGTCGTTGAGCGACTCGACGACCTCTTCCGAGTCGGCATCGTCTTGTGGTGCTGCCACCGGGTCCGATGTCGCCGCAAGAATCTCCCGCCTGGCGTGCAGAACGAGTTCGAGGCGGTAATCGTCAAGCTCTTCCTGGATGAGGGACACTTGAGAGGCCCACGTGTCGTCGTCGACGTCGTCTCCCGAAGTCCAGAGCTCTTTGACGGTCGGAAGGAGAAGAAAGTCGCCAAACAAGGGCACGAACGGGCGAGCGGTCTCGTCCAAGCTGTTCAGGAGCTCGTTGTAACGTGTGCGGAGTTTGTAGACCTGAGTGGCTTGCTTATTGGCGAGCTTTGCGGCGGCCAGCTTGAGTGAGATCCTCGCGCAGGCAGCATGCGCTTTGGTTTTGATACGACCCCATTCTGTAAGAAGATGGTGATCAGCGGCTCGCGGACCCCCAGCTCGCCGTCTCGCAGCCACCGTACTCACCTGCATCATCGATCAGTGCCCCCGACACAAACCGCCGGACTTCGGACGACCAACAGTCGGAGTCGAAACTGCGAGGAATGCGTTACTGCCGATCAATATCTTGCATGCCAAAGCTGCGTTATCTCGGAACCGACATTTCGGGGTCAAGGCTGGGGTCGTCTTGGAGTAGGCGTCGCTTTGCTCTGCAGAGGATCGTCTGTCAGCGCACTGGACGCAAATGCCGATGGAAAGTACGCACTCGTCCCGGCAACGCCAATGATACGTGTATCCCCCCTCGACCCGTGCAATTACAGGCTGCTTCAGCCTGTTGAGCTCGTCACGCTCGAGTTTCAGAAAGTTGGCCGCCTGGTCTTGAGCGTGCAGCAGTTTCGGGCGCCCCTGGAACGCGAAACGAAGTCAGCCTTCTCCGTCCTGCTCGTGCGTCCGAGCGAATCACCTGGTAGCCGCGATCAATGAGGCCTTTGCGAGCGTCGGCGTATTCTTTCGCACGGCGAGAGAAAGACTGCCTCGGATCGTCGTCCTCCTCACTCTCGCTCGCCTCCTTGTAAGACTGTCGTTTAGTGGTATTGTGCCGGCTCGGACGGTTCGATCGGCGAGCCGGGCCAGGGGGTTCGTGCCGAGGGTCATCGACGGGCTCGCGTTCGGCTACATCGTCGCTGTGGTCCTCTCGTGCGTCCAGACCGCGCAGAACGCGGTCATAGTACCAGAGGTCGTCGAGATTTGCAAAGTCTGGATGGACATGAGCGCGGCGGTTATCGTCAGTCAAGGTAAGCAAGAAAACAGCGCCCTGACCGGGAGAGAACAAGCGTGCGCATACCACGTGAACAGTGCCATTGAGACCACGCGCGTGTGCCAGAATCTGTAGGGCCAGACCGCACGGCCGGGATCAGCGAACCTGTTCCACGCTGCAGTTCTGCAAACGCCATACTCACGGGTGGTCCTGAGCACGCATTTGACAGCAAGAGGGTGAAGAAGAGCCGCGACATCGGGCGCTTCCTGACCAAGTCTGGCGGCGTTGACGATCTTCAAGCGACGACAGCGTTTGCAGAAGTTCTTCCGCAGATAGAAGTCGCGATAGATCTTGCCGACTTTGTCGCCGTAGCAGCCCTGGCACGTCTTGCCGAAAAGGAGCTCGGCGTACTGCATCTCGGTGAAGTCGTCGATATCGGCTAAACCGGCGCGGACGCGCGCTGCCTTCCAGATTGGTTCGGAGCTCTTCGCGCTCAAGAACGCGTGAAACTGCTTGTTGACGAGGCGGAGCGAAAGCAAAGTGTTCGGACCGACGTGGGAGAAGATCTGTCACCCGAATATATGCAAAGGGTGAGTATCTATGCATGAGCTGTCCGCGTCGGCAAACAGCGACGACTCACCTCGCCGAGCATTTCGAGCGGCAGCATCTGAATCGTCTCGAGCTTTCCTCGGTTCCCGCGCTGCTTCTTCTTTTTCTTGTCGCCGTTGTTGCTCTTCCTGGCTCGCTTCTTGCGCGGTTTCGTCTTCTTCTTGGGCGAGTTGGACTCGTCGCTCGCCTCGCCTGCCGTCGAATCGTCGTCGTCCGTGTCTGCGCGCGTACGCTTGCCTTTCCCGCGTCCTGGGCAAGCCGTATCGAGAGCTATGGTCAGTCAGGGCTTACCGAGCTCGCCCGCAACGCCCCGCTCACCTTTGTTGGCCGTCGGGCGACGCTTCTTTGTGTGCATCGCCTCGTCTGCGTCCGTCGAGTCCGCCTCGCTGTCGACCGCGTACGACGAGACGCGGCCGCTCGCACGACGTGCGTACTTGACGCGTTCCATCAGTCGCTGGTGTTCGCCCAGCCGAGCGCGCTGTGGACGCGAGAAAGAGGGAAAGAAAGAGGGCGCGAAAATCAGTCGCGTCGAGAATTGATTTTCCTGCGTCTGGCGAGGTTGGGTAAAAAAAAAAAAAAAAACAGGCAGCGCGGCAATTAGCCAGACGAGCGTCCCTCGCAAGGCGCCCGAACACTCTATGCGGGAAAGGCGTCCGACTTCTCGGGCGACATAGGATTGGCCGTCGCATCACCGCCAGCGGGAAAAGCGTCAGACGAAAACATCCGTGGCCCTCCGTGCACCCTTGCGCATTTGCTATAGAAGACGGTTGCACAGAGTCCGGTTCAGCTCCTGCGTCGTCAGCCTTCGGCGACTGCGTCAAACATCAGGTCAGACCGACTCCGGCGCCCTTTCACCCGCGAGTGGCGGTTCTTCCGTCGGTCCGGAAAGCATTTGAGTCTTGAGATTCGAGGGGCAAGACTCTGGGAGCTGTCACGGAGCTGGGGACAGGTAACGAGGAGATGCGTTGCTGAGGGGGAGGGATACAGTCTAGGGTGTACAGGTTTGGCCCGATTCTGCGAACGTTTCCGGGTCGGATCAGCCTCCGGATCGCGGTCATCTCCCAAGGTGGTGAGGCGAAGCACAACGTGGAAAGTACGCACCATCTATAGTCCGCACTGAGCAGACAGGAACGGAAGGCCCTTGATGTTGTCGACCGGGAAGAGGGCGGCCAATGGTTCAAGAGTCTGCGTCGATCTCTTTCCACTTTTCCTGCACGAGCCTTCGCTTCTCCTTTGCCGCTTCCTGATTCTTCCGTGTCCTTTGTAGTCGCTGTATCGTCGCGAGTCTCAGTCAGCGCGCACAGTCCGAGAGACCGAGATGAGCCGAGAGCGAGACTGAGGCTGACCTCTTCTCGGAGGCAGAGGTTGAGGGCGTGCTTCTGGTCGTTGCAGGCTGCGACGAATTTGAGGTACGGGTACTGGGCATGGCATTCCTGCAGGGCCTTCATGACCTCGCTGCACACTGGCGACGCAACACACTTTTTGGTCAGATCTCGGACACGGTCGAGGCGGCTGGAAAGAGGGGAGACGAGGGTAGTCGGAACATACTGGTCTGCTGGTGGTCTGCTAATGGCGGATGCATCCCTGTAAAGGCTGAACACGAGTGTGAGGTCTGTAGCCGACGACGAGCGGCCGTGTCGCCTTCTCAAAGCCGGATCCAACCTCTTCTCGCTCAAAGTCGCCGAGCGCATCTTGCAGGTCGAGATGCAGCACGTGTACCTCCTCAGGCACGGCGTACGTTCACTCTGTCTCCTACTCGAATCAGGCATCCGGTGGCTTTTCCTGGCTCAAGTGCTGCCGGGGCGACGACATCATTTGCCCGACTCGGCCGACTCGGACACCTCGCCGTCGCCACGCTCGCCCTGGTCTACAGACTAGGCGTGGACATGAACGCAGACCTCGACTTCAAGGCACCTGAGCCGCTTGGACGACCGAGAAAGAGCGGAGGACGCCGGCAACGAGGTCGTGTGAACCGCTTCGGATCAGGTCGGAAACGCAAAGAACGGCCCATGGAGCGAGTCAGGATGCGGTGACACACACTCTAGAGGTAGCGCTATTCGAACGCTCGCGACTGGCGCAGGCGGACTAATGTCGATCCGAGGCCCGAAGCGACAGCCCTCCTACCAGCACCAGATGTCATCATCGCAAAGCTGCACTCCTACTGACTCGCCCTGCGAGGTTCTTGGCCCATCCAACAGGAAGCAGGCCACAATGTCGGACCACCGCCACCACCTGACCACGACCTGCCCGATCCAGAACTGACCAGCGTGAGTGCGAATGGAGGTGCCTGGTTTCGAGGCAAAAAGGCGAAACGGCTGTTCCCAAAAAGCCTGACCCGAATGGACCTCCAAAAGCGCGGAGTAACTCAGTGCCTCGCGATCCCAACCCGCTACCCGAATTTCTTCGCCTCGCTCGACCCGTCCGACACCGTCATCCTCGTCTCTCCCCTCCGCCGAACCCTCCAAACCATGTTCCTCGGCTTCTCGTCCGTCCTGCCCCCCGCAGCCGGTTCCAACCCCATCCCCGTCGTGATCCTCCCCCAACTCCAAGAATGCGGCAGCTGGCCCTGCGACACGGGCGGACCGCTCGAAGAGACAAAGGCTCAGTTCCCGCAAGAGTGGCTCGACTGGTCAGAGTGCGAACGGTATCCGGAATGGAACCAAAACTCGGGCGCGTTCAAGTGCGACGACGAGGAGAACAATGTCAACCGCGCAAAGTGGGTCCGGAACTATATCCGCTCGCGCAAGGAGAAGCACGTCGTCGTCGTCTCGCACCATGGCCTCCTCCGAAGGATAGTCAAAGCTCCGTACGCTCACAACAGGATGAAGTCGGTACGTAGCCTTGCTTGTCGGTGTTCCCGAGTCGGGAAAAATGTTCTGATCTCCAAATCTCGCGATCCCCGCCCGCACGCTAGCCCATCCAGTGGGAAAACGCAGACCTCCGAGTGTACCGCTTTTCGGACGAAGCCGGGCAAGATCCCGAAGCCGACCTCGTCCGGATTGAGAATTACGTTCTCTGAAACGCTTCACTTTGCAACACCCGCCGACTTCGGCCACTGCCAACGTGGTCCAAGCGAAACCGCCACTCCTTCCCCCTTCTAGTCCGGCCGCCTCGCCTCGGACTCGTCCACCCACCCTGCACATAGCTGGACGCCACTCCTTTTATCTCATTCTATCCTCTTTTCTATCACTTCCTCATCCCGGTGCTGCGCACCTTGTTGTACGCATTCAACCCCGTCCCCCTCCTGTCCAAAAGAAAAAGCAGCACCGACGGTCTTGCAACTCGCATTCGCTTCCCTCTACTTCTAGCCGCGGCTGCCGCAGAGAACTGTTCGATTCGGAGCACTGTGGGATCAAGCGTAACCTGCAGAGAGATGCGCAACGCCAAGAGCTGGTCGGTCACCTTTCTCGAAGCGCTCATCGCTCAAACGAAACCATGTGGAACTTTGCACTCCTTTGAAAGGGTATATACGGCTCAAAAGAGGAACGCCACATTTACTTGTCCGTAGAGCTCATTGCTCGGTTGGGAAAGAGAATGAAAGAGCGAGACGATCGATTTACTCGCCGAAAACGATGACCGAGCGGAAGCGCGCCTTGTTGTTCATCATCGAGTCGTAGGCGTCCTGGATCTTGTCGAGCGGGTACCTGTCGTTACGCGCAAGATGCAACACGGCATCAAAAGCTCAGTCATGCGCAAGAACAAACCGAGAAGAAGAATGTCGCCACTCACGTCTCGATGCGGGTGTCGACGCCAGTCGTCATGGCAAACCTGATCGTGTCCTCCGAGTCCGCCGCAGTCCCGGCTGGCCACCCGCGAACCTGCAACCTGTTGCCAATCATGGGCATCATGGGGACCTCAACCTTGTCGCCAACGCCGCTGAGAAGAGGGGCCCGTCGTCCAGAGTCAGGATCATTTCGGATTTTTGGAGTAAACCGGACGAGTGAAAGCAAACTCACAGAATGAGCAAAGTGCCGTTGACGGCAAGACCGTTGATGGCCTTGCTCATGAGCTCGCCGTTCGGCGCCGTGCATGCGACGACCTTGGCGCCGCCAAGCTTCTGAAGGACCTCGACAAAGTCTTCCTTGCTGCCGTCGACGTAGACGTGCGCGCCGAGCTCGGTTGCGAGCTTGCGCTTCGAGTCGGACCCGGACAGTGCGACGACCTTCATTCCCATCTGCGCAGCGATCTGGTAACATACCAGGTTTCGGAAGATAAGAAGACGTCAGATTCGGAGCTCAAGGCGCAGATAGTTGGGTTCTGACGTACTTGAACCGCGAGGTGACCCAGACCTCCGAGACCCTGAATGGCCACAACATCGCCAGCCATCAAGTCCATGTGGCGAATCGAGTTGTAGACGGTCACGCCGGCGCAAAGGAGCGGCGCCGCCTTGGCCGGCTCGATACCTTCCGGAATCGCGAGGACAGCTTCGCGACGGATCGTCGCGTACTCGGAGTGTCCACCGTCGGTGATGACTCCGTTGATGTTCTTCTTCTCGCAGGTGATAAAGTCCCCGCGGTCACATCGAGGGCAGGAGAAGCAGTGTCCGCCGTGCCATCCCGAACCGACGATCTGGCCGACCTTCCAGCGCTTCTCCGACTCGGGGACCTCGACGACGCGGCCAACAATCTCGTGGCCTGAGAGGCGGAATCCAACAGTCAGTTATTTGTGTGCGAGAATAAAGCAGGAGAGCCTCCGGAATAAGAAAGCCAAAGGAAGATTAGGACTCACCGGGAATGCGCGGGAGGCCGGTCGGCATAAGCTGGTCGACGACGATCGAGTCAGAGTGGCACACACCCGAGGCGAGAACCTGCATACAACGAAGCGCGAGGCATTAGGCTCCAGATCCTGTGCGTGCGGAGACCCCCCTCAAAGATCCAAACACATAGACGGAGTTGCGCACCTTGATGGTGATGTGACCTTCTTCCGGCTTCTTGTAGTCGATCTGATGCACGGAAAGCAAGTCAGCAAGGGGACCTTAGCAGCGATAGCGGGAGGGACTGAGAGACTCGCATCCTTGATCTCAAACTTGGCTCCCTTCTCGGAGATGACAGCGGCCTTGTACGACTGCGGGATGGAAGGCATCTTGTTGTTCTGCTGTTGATGGGTTCGAGTGCTTGTGAAGGCGGGAAGAAGAGCGGAAGAGAGGCAGCGCGAGGACCGAAGTGAATCGATGATGATGCGGGCCTTCTCAGAAAGGGCAGCGTCAGCCTCCACTTTGCGACGTCGATCTCCCGTCGCACGTGGCTGGCATGTCCGAAAAGCACACGCCACGTCTCCCGGGTCTCTATATAATGCACTGGCTTACTTTGCAAGCGACAAAGTGGAGGTAGGGCTACAGCTGAAAGTGGAGGTTTCAATCGGAGACGGTACATGTGCGCGCTGGTCTGAAGGACGTTGCAACGCCGAAGGCCGGTGAGCGCTCTCAAGGCGCTTTCATCTCAAGGGTCGCCGGTCCCGTCCGACAAACTCCACAGGTACCTGTCCAGCCGTGAAGCAACGTCAGCGCCTGAGATTTTATCTATCATGCCCAGGAGGCCACGTACCAGCACGCGATTGAGCGATACGGCGCCCAAGCGGCAGTCATCTCTTCCATCTCCTGCGGCGTCATATAAATATTTCCCCTGCTCAAGCTTGCGTCAGTGACACGGCAATGCACACCGATAAGCATCAGGTCAAGAGGAAAGCGAGCAAGGCGTACTTGAGTTTCTTTCCGTTGAGGCGCGATTTCAGAATCGCCGGCGTGAGGTTGTTGCTCGTCTCGGGGAACACGAACTCGACAACTTTCTCCTCCTCCTCTCCTTTTGTCAACGTCCTCGAAGGCGTGGCAGGCTGGTCCAAATCGACGACGAGCTCTTGTTCGACGCTCGCGCCGCCGAGAGCGGCGAGTTTCCCGAGTCCGACACCTTCGCCTTCCTGCGTTGTCCGCGCAGAAGGGACCGTCGCAGCCGAGTCGTTGACCGTTTGTGCGTCGTTTTGTGACTTGCTAGGAGATTCGGGCTCGGTGGTGGCACCGGCGGCTGCTGCGAGTTTCGTCGGCGACGCGCCGGCGAGTTTCCGAGGATGGATCGAAGGAGCGAGCGCCGGATCGTGCGAGAACCATTTGCACAAATTCTTCTGGATCCCTGTTAGATTGTTTGTCCGGATCATACGATCAGAAAGAGTTGAATGGATCAGGGAAAGGGAACTTGGCTGCGATGGAGCGATGAGGATTGAGGACTGACCGAGATCGCCACAGGGGAGGACGTCGGGGCGTTTGGCGGCAAAGATGAGGAACATCTCGACCGTCCAGCGGCCGATACCTCGTACAGCGACGAGGGTCTGTTTGTTTCGGGCGACGGGAGGGGATAGACGAAGGACGGGTTGACGATGGGACGTCGCACGGAGGTTGAAAGGTCAGACAAAAAGTAGCTCCGATCCCTGACACGAGGTGCGCGGCGGCTCACCTCCATGAGCTCTTCGTCGTTCATCGCCCACAGCTTTCGCGCGTCGAGCCGCCCGTCGGCGAACCGTTCCGCCAGCTCGACGACATATTCAACTTTTCTCCCGCTCAACCCGGCCCCTCGCAATGCTGCGGTCCGGTCCGGCAAGTCGAGCACTTGATGCGGAGTCGGGAACGGCGTCTCGAGTTTGGGTTCGGTGGAACCGGGAGGGGGCAACTTTTCGGGCAGGTGAGGGAAAAAGAGCCGCGTGAACTTGTGCGTGATGGAGCGGGCGGCGAGCCACGAGATTTGTTGGCCGAGGAGGCTGGTCACGAGTGATTTGAACGGGTTGAAGGGCTCGTTCTGTTCGCCCTGGAACGGTTTGCAGCTGTTCAGTTTCCCAGCGTGCGTGGTCAGCACTCTTTTTTGTCCGGAGTCAAGGAAGGACACGGGGGCGCACGGAAGCTGGTCCATAATGACGCCGAAGCGCGGGTCGACTCTGGTGAGGTGGTCCTTTGCTTCTTGGTACTCGAACGTGAGTTCCGGGTGTAGCAAGACGGCGTGTTCCTTCTCTCCCTCCCTCTCGGCCGACTCGACCATGTCGTGGATCCTGCGTGCCGTGTTGGGTGTCGGCGGGACATAGGGTGATCCGGGCTCCTTCTTCTTGTGAGCCGTCTTGGGTCGCTTCGGGGTCGCAGGCGGCGGCTGTTTGAACGAGTCGGCGGTCGACGAAGTGGGGCGCGACCTCTTTGAGGGCGAGCGAGCCGGAGGAGGACTCGAGGCTGCCGCGGCTTGTCTGACGGCGGTAGAGCTCGCTTTGGACGCGCTTCTCGTTATTCGACTGGCCATCTTGCGGCTCCGGGGAAGAGGAGCGAGTGAACAGAGGGAAGATTCGCCACCGGAGCACTTTGCGCTCTCGCTCTCTCTCGGATTCGCTACACTCGAGAAGACTGCTCCACCTTGGAGACCACCACAATCATCTAAGCACGCTCTCGACCATCTGCTGAACCGTTGCAGCCTTTCCCGACCACTTCGACTCCGACTCCTGATGACTGTCATCGAAGCCAACAACGTCGCCGAATGGAACGCCGCGCTGAGGGCAGCCAAGGCGCAGGGCAAGACCGTCATCGTAGATGCCTACGCAGCAAGTCCCTCTCTCCTCCTCTTTTACAACTCGGATACCTCGACCCTCGCTGGTCTTCGCACCCTACTGCCTCGAGTGGTCACTATGCAAACACCCGCTGATCGTTGGAACTGCGTATATCCGAATAGACCTGGTGCGGCCCTTGCAAGGCGATCGCGCCCGTATTTGACAAGCTCGCCCAAGCCGTCGACTGGGTCTCGTTCGTCCGCTTCGACGTCGACAAGTGTCCCAATATTGCAGCCAAATACAAGGTCCAGGCTATGCCGACCTTCTTTGCCATCCGCGACGGTCAAGTCGTCGAGACGGTCAGTCCCGAGTCTCCTCCTCCTCGACTCTCCCCCGTGACTCTGTCTGTCTGGGAAAGAAACAAGAACTGACCCTCCCGTTTGTGACGCCCCGGCCATGCAGCTCAAAGGTGCAGACCCCGCCGGGTTGAACCGACTCGTCTACGGCCACGCGGGTCCGAACCCGCCAGTGCCGCCCCTCTCACCCGAAGCAGAGGCCCTCAAGGAGGAAGGCAACGCCCTCTTCAAAGCCGGCGACTTTGACGCCGCGCGGGAAAAGTACTCGGCAGCGCTGGAGCAGGCAGTGAGTTCTGCGCGCCCTGAGATAGTCCTCGTCTCATTCCGCTCTTGTCCGGAGACCTCGCTCGCTCACACTCACGCTCCGGAATTCCTCCGCCTTGTCGTCTCAGCCCGATCATTTCATCCTCCTCGGAAACCGAGCCTTCTCTATACTGCGTTCCACCTCTCCCGACTATGAAGCAGCCCTCGCCGATGCCGAGACCGCAGTACGGATAGCGCCCAACTGGGCAAAAGGTCACGTCCGGAGGGGCGAGGCGCTAGAGGGTCTCGGGAGGAAGGACGAGGCCGTCAAGGCGTACGAGGAGGCGATCAAGCATGGGTCGGCGCAGGTCAAGAAGGGTGAGTTCAGTACCAGCTTACACAGCTTCCTCCCTGACTTGCTCCTGCTCGGTGGTTTGGCACACTGACATGGGCGGCGCCCTTGTTCTGCAGAAGCGACCGAGAAGCTCGAGCGCGTCAGGTCATGACACGACCCCTTGTAGAGTAGATTTACCAGATACAAGTCGCAACTACACTGATGACACAAAGAAAGAGAACTCGTGGCTTCACTCGCCGCGGTAGTAACCCGGTTTGATGAACGGCATCGCCGCCACCTCGGCCTCGCGCATCTTTTTCCTCACTTCGACAAACACCCGACTGCCCTTCTTGTTCAATCCGTTCGCCGTCTCGATGTAGCCCATCGCGATGTTTTGGCCAACAGTGGGAGACGGCAGGCCGGACGTGATCCGCCCGATCGGGGCCGCGGTGTTGTCCTCCGACGCAAAGATCAAGGCGCCCTCTGTGTGGCGATTTTCGTTAATACGAGAGGGTAATGTCAGCTGGGTGTGTGAAGAGGGGAGGAAGGATGTCATGCTCACCGCGAGCAGGTGCGCCTTTCTCGACGATCAACCCGACACGCTTGCGAGTCGTGCCGCCCTTCTTGAGCTCGGAAAGAGTCCGCTCGCTACCGATGAACGCTCCAGGGGTTCGACGGTCCTTGCCTTTGTAAAATGAGAGCATGCTCTGTCAGCCATGAGCGTGCAGAAGAAGAAAAAAGAGTAGGAAAGGAGGCGGAAGAGCGTACCGACCACCCACGCGAGTCCCGCTTCTCCAACTCCGATCGACTCGTCCAGGTCATGACCGTACAGGCACAACCCCGCCTCGAGCCTCAACGAGTCCCTCGCCGCCAACCCGGCCAGCTTGACCTCCTCCTGGTCGAGCAAAATGTTGGCGAAATCTTCGGCCTGCGCGTTCGGGACCGAGATTTCAAAGCCGTCTTCGCCCGTGTAGCCACCGCGGGCGATGTGAACCGTGGCGGAGGAAGAGAGGGCATGAATCGGGAGGTGCATGGACTGGCCAAATGTGAGGAGTTTCTGGATGGAAACGTCCTTGGGCAACAGTCGCTGCAAGGCGACATGCGATTGCGGACCTGCAAGCAAGGGTCGCCGGGATAAGAAAGCAGTCAGTTGATGTAACTTGCGGAGTTCACGCGAAGCGAACTTGTACTGGCGCACCTTGCAGCGCGACCAGCGCGGCAGAGTCGAGAATCTTGAATTCGACCTTGTCCGAGTTCTCGGCGTTCCAAGCCTCGACGTGCTTCGTGATCCAGGGAATGTCGACATCAGCCCGCCCGGCATTCGTGACCAGGTAGAAGCTGTTTAAGGATCGGGCGCGGAAGATGTCAGCTGTTGATCCGCTCTCGCGGAGAAACAATTCGTGCGCCAGCAACGCACCTGTCCTCGCCCCAGCGGGTGATCATGCAGTCGTCAAGGATTCCACCCTCCTCGTTCAAGAGGACACTCAGAGTCGATCCGAAAGGCCGGTGAGCCTCGGTGCCGGGCACCGGCAGATTGGAGAGCGAAGCCGGCAGCAAGTGAGAGAGGAAGGCGAGCGCTCCGGGGCCGCCGAACCTGTCCGTGTGCGGATTTGTCAGCGAATTTCGATCCCGGGGCTGCGGTGGGAAAAGAAGATAACGCACGTCGACTGAACCATGTGTCCCACGTCGAAGAGGCCGGAAGATTTCCGGACTTGGTGGTGTTCCGCAACTACAACGGATGAGATCCGCCTTGGTCAGCTCTGTACATAAACCTCTCGATTCTGTGAAAACGCTCTCTTACCTGGACTGCCGGCGACCTTGGACTTGTCTCCGGCTTCGTACCTGAGCGGCATTTCCCACCCGGCGAATTCGACCATGTAGCCTCCGTTCGCGCGGTGGAATGCATTCAGGGCGGTCTTCTTGATCTGTTCTCACGGATCCGTATCAGTAAAAGCGTGCCTCGGCAGCGAGAGCTGGCCGACACGGTGAGGGCAACGTGAATCCGAGTGGGGCTCACCGGAGCGGTAGCAGACGAGGCACAGCGACGGCCAGAGGCTTTGGCCAGCACGCGAGCGGGTTGCAAAGCGTTCCGAGAGAGCATCTTGACTGCAGTGAGGTCTTGACTCGAACGGTAAGAGGAAGAAGAGCGAGTGCACGCCGCGAAACAGCAAAAGGCAGCCGATTGCTATTAGAGGACAAGTCTCGCGAATGGCAGCAGGGCCGAGGCCGAGTCAATCTAATGGCACTCTCGAGACCGTAGTTCAACCAGAAGCATCGTGTGAGAACGAATCGGGGGGTGGTCGAGTGCGAGATGCGGAGAAAGCGATGGTGGCGGTTCGAGAGCTGCCATGTTTCGTTTCGGACTTCTAGCTGACAAGCGCGATGCTGCCTAAATCGCCACAGCAGGTCACAGTGCATCCGCGACCTCCCTTTGGGAGAGATTATGCGGAGAATAGGGAAGAAAATCGTTTGCAGAAGGGAGACAGCCCATCAAGATGACTGCAAACACCGGAGACGAGTCTGATACAAGAGGTAGTGTCTGTAGGTACATGCACACGGAGAGGAAATCAAATCGCATCCGGATTTGCCACATAAAGCTTTGGCTTCTTCGCAAAGCCGTGCACGACCTTGTTTCGAGAAGGCACCTTGTCTGCAGGAGCAGCGGTGGTGCTGGCGAAATTCGTCGGCTGGCTCGCGCGCTTCTCAATGTCGGCAATCAGGTCTTTGACGCTATTCGAGCGCGGGAGTGCGAACATCGAGCTGGGAGCAGGCGAGAGTGGCTCCGGTCGAGGTCCGGCGAGCCTTTTGCGCGGCGAGTCGGGCGGCGCATATACCGGTGTCGGTGGCTGAAGCGTCGTTGTCGGGACGCGAATCTTTTTCGCAGGCGATTGGTACACATAGTTGGGTCGCTGCGGCGCGGGCGTCGTGGCTGAACGGGTCGGCCAGCGTTGCCGCGCATTGGAACCTCCTGCGCCGGTGAGCTCCGGCGGCGTCGGATCTCGGAAGGGATCGTTTGTGTACTCCATCGCTGCTGGCTCGAACCCGCCGTGCTGGTTCGCTCCCATGGTCGGTGTCGTTTCAGCAGACGATTGTCCACCCGATTGGACCCGCTGAACAACGTCCATATTTCGGAGTCGGTCTTCGAGGACGGACGAGGTTGCAGTCGCTTCGGACGTGTTCGAAGAGGTCGAGCGATCATGTACACCTCGCGCGAATCGCTCCGTGCCGGTGGCGAAACGACCGTGTTCATCGAGCTCGTCGCGACGACCACGACGTTGCGGCGGCGGCGGCACTGGTTCGAGCACCTCTGGTAGCACCGGGTCCGGATCTGAAGAAGAATCCGTCACGGCGATCGCATCCATTCTCGGTGCGGGTGCGGGATCTCGAATCGCTTCAGCCGCGGTCGGTGTCGGTACCTCCGCCTGATGATGGTTCTTCTGCAGGTTGAGCCTGCTCCACCACGACGAGTTGCTGCGAGTCAAGACTCGATGACTGACATGACTCGTTCCCGACAAGGCCCGAGAGAGGTCCGCTTCCACCACCGTCGTGGGCCCGAAACGCTGGGGTGCCGCGAACGTCGAGCCATAGAGAGAGGCGTTCGAAGCCGACGCTGGCGAGAACGGCCGCACAATGCGGGCACTCTTTGTTGGCGAGACTTCGATACTAGTCCGACGGGTCGACCGAGTTCGATGCGTTTCGGACGACGCGGCGGTATGTGATATGGCGGAGTAAGTATCGCCGCTCTCGATCGTGTTCGGACCTCCGGCTCCCGTCTCTTCAAAGCGCGCGTCGTCTTCCTCCCATTCGGCGATCGGAGTTAGAGAAGGATCCTCCTCGGCAGCTTGCGGTTCAAGCCGCGCGACGAACCCATATTCGTGCAGACGGGAAGAAGCCTTCTTCTCGCCGTCGCCGCCCGGGTACGCCGTACCCGCCTGCTTCTCGTCCTCATCATCTCGCTCGTCGCGCGCGTCAGCATTCTCCGCCATGCCGACGAACCCGCCGAGTGCGCCGCCAAGGAACGACTTCGATGACCGGACCGTGTCGCCGATTCGGCTGATTCCACCGAACCCATCCCAGACGCCCAGGCCTCCGCGACCCTTGAGAGACATAAAGCCCACCTCTCCGAAAGCGGGCGAGGCTACCTCGTCATCGTCGAAGCGAGTCCAGCCTTTATTCCGCGCCCAATCGCCGTCGGTCCAGGTCTCGTCCGCGGCGGCTTCCTCCTCGTCGAGCATGTTGAGCCGACGCGTACGCACTGGCGACTCGTTTGCAGGATGCCGTCTCCGAGGAGTCAAAAGCGCCGCCATAGCCCCGAACGCACCGGCTCCGCCTCCCGCGCGCGCCGTCACAGGATCAGGGAGCTCCTTGCCGGCGTTGTACGCTTCGCTGCTGGCAAATCCGCCATCGAATCGATGCTCCTGCATGAGACCGCCACGCCCGCCTGGTCCGTACATATCATCATGATCATCTCCGGTGTAAGCTCGGCGGGAATAGACCGTGTGGTCGCGGTGTCGCTTGACGGCGATGACGCCACCGATACCAAGGACGAGTGCGCCGAGGATACTGCCGACCACTGCTCCTGCAATGACAGACTTGGGTGTGCTCCCTCCGTTTCCGTCCGTCTTGTCGCCGGATGAGGTACCGTCGCTTCCGCTCGTTGGAGCTTCGGTCGGGATTGCGGACGGGAGAGCGACACCGGGAGCAGTCCACTGCGGGGGCGAATCGCCTGTGGTCGGTGCATCCGATGCTGGCGTAGCAGGGTTCGGAGTCGGAGCGAGGCTGGGGGAGTAGTCGGGCTGACTCGTTTCGGTAACAGCTGGCGTTGTGGGAACCGTACCGGCGTTCGAAACAGCAAGCGAGGTTGTTGACGCAATGGCTGGACTCGAAGCAGCCTTAGGATTGGCGACGACCAGGAGATATGATGGTTGGTACGCATCGAGCCAAGTGTCATTTCCGGGCGCATAGACTGAAAGGCTCGGTGGGACCGGAGCGTTTTGTCCGTAACCTGCAGAATGGCAACGTCAGGATCCGCTTGGTCAGTAAGCCGCGAGGGGAGGGGGGGAGAGTCAGAAAAACAAATGCTTACCGAAAGCGAGCAAGATGGTCTCTCCGACGGCGACCGCCGAATGGCCCCAGACGGCCTGACCACTCGAGGTCGGAGTCCACCTCCGGCCCCTGACGTCCAACACCGCCGCGTCATCGTATACCGTCGATCCGTCGAGGTCCCTTCCACCCTGAATCCAGATCGCGCCGGTGCCGAACGGAACAGCGACGTGCCCTCGACGATCTCGCGGTGCGTTGGCGAGCTTGATCTTTTGCCAAGTCCCGCTCGCGAGGTTGTCGCTAGGTTCAAAGACCCAGGCGGTCGAGAGGTCGCTCAACAAGGTCGCGCCTCCTTGCATCGATTGGACTCCGCCGATGAGGAGAATGGACGGAAGTGAGGTCGGCGAATCGCTGGAAGCCGGCAAGAGGACCGCCGTTCCATCGTACATGGCAGGCGGACCTCCTCGACCTTGCCACATGCCCCAGGTCGAACTCGATGCGACTTGGCCCCTCGCGTTGATCGTAGTCTGGATCTCCCAGAGCTCGTCATAGGCGGTTCCGGATCCGTCAGGTCGCAAGCCGCCGTAGATCCACGAGCGCGTGACCGTCCCGTTCGAAGCGGAGACGGCAAAGACGCTTTCCCGACGCTGCGGCTGCATCGACCAAGACGAGGCGAGCTCGTGTGTCCACGAAGGCGACGCCTTCGGCGAGACCGGGTAGGTGAGGAGCCACGAGCTGTCGTTGCCGGTCGGGAGTGCGATTGCCGAATCGCTGGCAGCGTCTCCGCCAAAGAAGAGCCCCGAGTGTGATGAGAGCGGTATCAACGCTCCACTGGCGGCTATAGGCGCGCTACCGCTGGAGGGGAAAGGGCTCCAAGGGGGCGCAGCGAGGTCCGAGATGGGTTCGGAAAGGTCGAGTGCGAGCGCCGACGCCGTTGCCGGGGTGGAGTGGATTGTCTGTCCGCTGACGGGAACCTTGCCCGAGACGACAACGAACGTTGGTGCCTCGTTCGGGGAAAGGAGGGCGCCAGCCTGACCCCATCTGCGTGAACGTGCCAAAGTCGGAGATGAGCACTCGCGCCATGGCAAGGGCAGGGCTTGCTTGCCTGTCGGAGAGGGACTCACCTGCCGGTCACCGCTGTACTCTGCGCTGCTGCCCCCGTCGCTCCTAGCCACCTTGCGCTCGAGGAACCTGCGTCCTGCAGGCGTCCGTCGTCGAGTCCGCCGAGGCCGAGCAGCAACCACAGCGTCCACGAGGGACGAGTTGAGCCCCGGTGGCGCATTCCACCGATTGATAGCACTGATCTGAGCGCACACGTCTAGCCCGCGAGTATAGAGGTGCAGTGTAGAGTGTCGAGAGGTCAAATGTTGGGTGATCGGTCCCCGCGCACTCGAGGCGGCCTTCTCATCACCGCTTCTCCCCCCGCGGCGGTCTTTCGCTGTACGCAATTGCTCGACTCACACCGAGAGTCTAGTCCGCCCTGAACAGAGGAGTACTCGGCCAGCCCATGGCAAGCGCGAGAAAATCCATTGCATGCTCGACTTCTCGACTTTGCCAACTTGGAGTTCATCTACACGGGTATGCAAGCTCAAAAGGGTCGTACTGGAGACTAACGGCAAGCCAAGCAAGAAGAAACGGCAAACGGACAAAAGCCAAGCGGACCTTCTTCCTTCTTCACGACGTAAGCGGAGCGGGCACCGTTTCGGCCTCGCTGAAGTAGACGACCTGGGCGTTCCAGCAGTCGCTCGAGTCCTTGACGCGCTCCCAGGCGGCACGAACGCCTTGCTCCGAGAAGGGGAACTTGGCGACCGAAACGTGACGGTGCAGGTCGAAGCGATGGCACATCTTGAGCGCGTGGACGAGGTCGGACGAGTGCAGGTCAGGCGCGCCGCGGATCGTCAACGAGCGAGCGACGATTTGGGCTGTCGCGATGTTGGTTTAACAAGGGAGACGAGGTCAGTGCGTGGGAAGGAGGGCGGCGAGGAGAGGAAGGACCGAACTCACCGGGCGGGATGATGAGCATCGACTCGCGGTCAATGGTGAGCAAGGTGATCTGGCCGCCGTGGCGCATCAAGTCGAGCAAGTGCTCGAACCCGTTTTCGCGACGGGGCAACTCGACACAGATGAGGTGCTTGATCCCTCCGTGCGGAGCAAACTTTTCGACCAACCCGCTGCCGAGGTGGCCGCGGACAAAGTCCTCTTTCGGCGCGTTGTAGTCCTCGTGCGAGTGCGAGTCGGACGTCGAGACGAGCAAGAGGCGATCTTTCATCTCGTGGCGGAGCGAGTGGTACGCGAGCGCGGCGTAGCCACCCTGGCCATAGACGGCGACGGCGCCCTTGCCATCCTTGAAGCCCTCGCGCTCGTTGCGCTCGACGAGCAAGCGCGCGTCGTCCTCGGCCAAGTGGTGGCAGTCATGGTCGTACTGCTGCTGAGCAACGAGGATCTTGGCGCCAAACGTCGCCGTAACGACCGACTCGAAGAGGGGCAAGTCGTTCGGAATCGGGCACGCCGAATCGGCATGAGCGGTCGCGTACTCGGCGCAACCCTGGTGCGTCGACGAGACAATGACGCGCTCGCCGACCTTCCACTTGTGATAGTCTTCGACGTCATTCCCGTTCGTCTTGTCCTTGTCGTCAGCCGAGGAGGCGCCGCGACCGAGTCCGAGACGCGAGATGCGCCTCACGAGCGACGAGATCGGACCGCCCGAGAGTCCACCGGCGCCTCCGCCTTCGCGCGCGCCGCTGCCAGTCTCGACTATGGTACCGCAGAAGGCCGTTCCGGGCGTGCGAGGGAACTTGGCGTACGGGCGAAGGAGACCGAGCTCGGAGACGGCGTCGAGGTCAGACAAGACGGCCGCCTCGACTTTGATGGCGAGTTCTGGCACGGACGAGGGTCGGAGCGGTGTCAATCTGGGCCTCGAAGCTCTGACTATCGTCTGCACTGACTCACTTCCGTGTCCGGGCTTGCGGTACTCGACTTGGACCACCTCGATTGGCGCTCCCGGGGCAGGAAAGACGGCCGCCTGGAATTGCGTCGGAGGCTCGAGGTGAGAGGTCGTGCCGGTCATCCTGACTGTGTGTGTGTACTTGTTCGAATGTTACCGCGTACGAGAGCAGCGCGTACGAGGTGAGAGGAAGGAGGGAGAAGGAGGTGGCGCAGTAGTCCTCTCCCGCTTGGACTCGTGAGACTCCTGTCTTTCCCCGCACCTTCTCTCGTAACAACTAGCGCCCGGAACTCACGGAAGCGGTCCCGTCTGCTCGAAAGTGAGGACATGCGATATGTGGGAGATCGTGTCACCGTCTCCCGTCCGCTCCTCCCTCCGTACTCCCCCGAAGGTCAAAAGTGCCTCTGGTCACTTCTCAGCAGGGCCTTCAGAACACGCTGCATGCAATGCAAAGCCAGCCAGATATATCACGCTGAGAGGGTCTCCCTGGCGCGCTGCGCCATGAATTTCTCAATCTCGTCGCGAATGACCTTCCCCGCACCTTCATCGACGAACCCAGTCCGCCTCGCTTCCTCCTTGGCGGCCCGCCCGAGCTCGTACGCTTCTTCGATGTGAAACTCCCACCGTCCGGCTTCAAAGTCGCTCCGGGCGAGTTCGAGGGACGTGCCGCGCGCGTGCATGAGCCGCTTTAGGCCGAATTCTTCCACAAACAGTGGCCGTGGGACTGCAGGTGGACGAGGCGGTCAGGCCTTCTGTCTCGGGTTTGGAGATGAGTAAGAGGGCGGCGCTTTACCATAGATGAAAGGAGTGCGGCAAGAGAGCGTCTCGGAGCACGTCCCGTAGCCCTGCCGCCGGGGCAACAACACGCACGATCAGCGCTGGGCGAAAGAACACAGACAATTAGAGGCAGGAAGGCACAACGCACCAGTTTACCGAGTACGCAATCTGCGACCCAGGTCAAGTCGGGCACGTAGACGTCCTTCTCGCTCGCAAAGAACCCGTAGGGGAGGTCTTCGCGGATCGCATTGTCGCCGCCACTCAACCCCGTCACGATCGCGATCCACCCTGGCGGGAGCAAGCCCGCTTCGCGGTGTTCCATAGATGGGACCGCCTCTGCCGCGTTGCCGTTCGAGCCGGCGTAGGAAGTGGAACGACGAAGCGGCGACGAGAGCCGCGAAGGAGGTCGAGTTTGTGGTCGCGGGATCGCTTGCCCGCCAAACGAGACCAGCAACACTTTGGCATCGAGTAAGAAATTGGGGACGCCCATCCCGGTCAAGATGGCTCGCCTGAACTCGGGCGTGTTGGCATCGGGGGACGGCGTTCGGACGATGAGCGGGACGTCGATGACTTTGCGACCGTGCGCGAGAGACGGGATGGCCGAAGCCGGTCGGGACAGGAGTGCTTCAACTTGCGGCACGAAAGCGGTTCGATCGTCGTTGATCCATCGCCCGGCCGGCATCGGCACGTCGGTGTCGAAAGCGGGGATGGGGATCACGCCCGGAAGGCGGAGCAACAACGAGGCGCAGGCATAATCTGCGACGGTTTGTCGGACGAGCGGGTCGAGCTCTTCCGCATCTATGGGAGGTTCCGGCGGTTCGGTGCCGATCGGAGTTGGGAGGGCAGGATGAGATAGGTACGAGAAGCAGCTGTCGAACGTGAAACTGCAGAGGAGGGGAACAGTCAGCCCCTTTTTCTGCAGAACTCGGGTGCCTACGCGTGGTCGGGAGCTGACTTGGAAATAATGATAGCCGGGATGCCAGCGGCAGATCCGGCGGCGCTGCACGGAGAGGAAAAGGAGCCAGAGTTCTAGAAGTCAGCAGTGTGTGCTTGCGTCGAACGCCTGCCTGCGGATCCGGGACTCACCAGCCGAGGAAGGTAGCATCGCTCAAGACTGCGTCCATGCGTTCCTCCTTGAGCCAGGCGACTTCCTCTTCGAGCATCCGCTCCCTCTGACTGAGAAAGTCGATCAAGACGTCGCACGTCGCGCGGCGGTCGACGTCGTACGCCTTTGGCTGGACCATACCCGCATCGACGTTCTTCTTGCGGTACTGAGCATACGTTCGGAGTTGTTTCAGTGAGACGGGGCCTGGATTGGTGGCGAGTTGACGAGCGACGGTGGCTGGCAGCGAAGTCGGAGCGAGGATGCTCGCGAACGGGATCTCGGGCGCGCTCGTGACCAGCGTCACGTCGTGACCAGCTTCGAGCAGTTCGAGAGTGACGGCCGACACGCGCGTCGCATGCTGTAGCGCCCCTCCCCCCCCGTGTTCAAGAGATCAGCGTATTTTGTTATCGGCAAACTCGCGGAGTGGGGCAGCCACGAGAGGATGAAGCGAACGAAGAGCTGCAGGGGGACCAAGGTTGCAGGGACTCACCCCAAAGCCATGCCCGCTCACGTAGAACGCCAAGCGCATCGAGTCCACGTGTGGGTGTAGGGAGAAGAAAGGGAAACGCCTGCCTCTCGCTTTTTCCGGAAAGTTGAGTTGAGCCGAGTGGTGGCCACACCGCTGTCGCTGTCCCAGCCTCACAGGCCTCACAAGCTAGGTGCTTCAGACAGAGAAAAAGTTGAAACAGAGATTGGGTACCGAGAGGGGGACTTGAGAGACTCGATGATTGATTGCGAGAACACGAGCGAATCCCGATACGACCCACGTCCCCATTCCAGACAAACACACACGTCGCGCGCGCACAGAGAGAACAAGGACGGCGGGGCAATGACCGGCGAACGAACGATTCAAGTCGTAGCGAGAGGAGGAGCTGCCGACGGACTCGGCTTGGCGAGTCCAGTCCCCGAAGCCTCAAAGCCCTTGTTGGCCTCGATCGTCTCTTGCGAAATGGCATACGTCTGCAACTTGGCTTTGGCGATCGCCGCATCAAAGTTGCGCTGCATCGCCTGCGCGATAAATTCGCCTCCGGTCTACAGCACGGCGAGGGTGGGGTCAGCACACGAATGAACCAGCAAACGGAATGACGACGACGACGTTGAGTTTTTGGAGAGGCATGCTCACGATTCGGGGGTAGGCCTTGTTCGGACCTTGGATGACGGCATCGCGCGCGGCTTGGTTGAAGAACGCGATCGAGTACCGCGGTCCTTTGTATTCTCCCTCGCGAGGGCACCGGACCCGATGAAAAGTACTGCGGGGGCGGGCAGGCGGGCGGGCAGGCCCAGGCGTCAGCTCAGCATTTTTGAAGCGGGGGAGCTGATCGGCCCTCGAGCATGCAAACAAAGAAAAGCGGCAGGCGCGCGACGCGGCTCACCTTTTGAGTCGATCATCCGACCACCGCATGAGTTGATCTCCCACATTAATGACGATCGCCCCCCTCTGCACCTTGACGGGCGTCCACTTGTCGCCGTACCCAAACTCGGTCGACACCTCTCTGCCGGGACACACTTCGAGTCCGTCCTGCCCCTCGCGCTGGAACAAGAGCGTGAGGACGTCAAAGTCGGCGTGGGCGCCCGCGCGCATGTAACCCTCGGGGAAGTTCTTGGTCGTGCTGTCGTGGTATTTGAGTAGGCGGAGGGTCGACATCGAGTCGGAACAGTCGGGTTGGACGGGCAGAGTCCCCTTGGTAAAGGTATCGGTCGGCTGTTGCCGTGCACACACAGCCGGTCGGGTCGGCAAGAATCAGAGAAAATCAGCTCGCGTTTCCGCCGTAGCAAGAGAGAGCAGAGGACATACGAGACCGACTCCCTCCGCCAAGAGTTCCATCACCTTCAAACTCAACCCCCTCACCTCGCTCTTGAATGCCTCAACCTCCTCCCTAAAACCCTCGCAGTCCTCCTCGGCGGGCCAGCACCGCTCGGCTTCCTCGTCGAGGCGGAACCCGATCTGGTAACTCTCCTTCGGATCCGGGTACCCCGTCGAAGGGCGCACTTGGGACTGGTATTCGAACCCCATGTTCTTGGCGGACCAGCTGTCATGAATCCGAGGCGTTCGATATGTATGGTGGTCAGTGTTGACTATTGAGAATTCGAAAGGGGTGGCGACGAAAAGGGGCGAGAAACGAAAAACTCACGGAGTCTTTTGCTTGACTTCCATCGGCAAGTCAAAGAACCGTTCGGCGAGAGCAAACGCCGCATCAACATGCTCGAGCGGGATCGGGTGATCGACCAGCGTACTTGAAGAAGAGAAGGAGAGTCAATAGCCAATTACTTAGCGAGGGAGAAGGAAGCCGCGGGCGGAGGCGGTGAGGCTCACAAGAACCCAATGTTGGAAGCGGCGTCAATCAACTGCTGCTTGATCTCTTCGCGGCGGGTCTCGAAATCGCGCAGCGAGATCTGCGGGACTACCTCCTCCTCCCCTTCCTGCACGGCGACGGCGACGCTGGCTTGCTGGACTGAAGGCATTTCGGGAGTGTATGGATATACTAGCCGGGCGATAGGCCGGGGCTGAGGGTGGAGGATGGTGGTAGGTGCGCGAGGAAAGCGGCACAAGGGCGGCGGCTCTCGGCGGTGTGGCGATGGAGGCAGGTGCCGATATCGAGAGGGAATAGAGAGAGAAAGAGAGAGAGAGAGAGGAAGGATCCCAATGAGGACACGACGGTCGCTGTCGAGGGAGGGAAGGGTCGGTCTCGATCGAAATTCGGCCGGGTTTCAACAACTCATCAAGACTCCGCCGCCGAAGATAAGCGCCGGCCGGCCGTGTCCGTTTTTTTCCACAACGACATCGTCGTACAGTATCTCCGCGATTTTCGCCGCCCACGAGTCCCAGAGCTCGAGGCGATTGTTGATTCTCGGAGACGACGAAAAAAAGTGCGGAGACGGGTTTCAAAATCGCCCGGCGGGCCCACCACCCCACCCGCTTATCGAGGCGCCCGAGGTGGTAGTCGAGATGTGTTGAATCTTGGGGCGTGAACGGACCTCGTGTGTGCGAGTGCGCGCCTGGCTCAGAACGGCAAAGGCGGATCGCTCAAAAAGACCTGCAGCGAAAAATCGCGATGTACGTTTTGGTTCGTTTGTTACGAGCTCTACCATTACTGTCAGCGCCGTATGAAGCTTACGAGGACCTCTTCGAGTGAGCGGGCGGAACCTCCGTCGCGGCGGCTGCGGGAGTGATCGATGATGTTGATGGCCTGGTTCGAGAGGGATCGGAAGAGGGCGAACTGCGAGTCGACATGGCTAGGTTTCGGCTGTAGGAGGGTCCGTCCGTCCGTCAGCCCTGAGCACGGAAAGGGTCAAATAGAGAAGACACCCGCCGCGACCCGGCGAGATGGACGCACGTCTTCCATGAGACTGTAGCAGGTGACATAGTCGGCTTGGCACGCGGAGTCGTCGTCGTCCTCCCACCGCAACGAGATGCGCGCGCGCATTACTCCGCGGAGGGTGAATTCGAGTTGGCGGGATCCGATGCTGCGGATGTGTACGCGCGCATTGTAATGTTCGGTGATGGCTTTGATGAGGGCTTCGAGGTCGGCGGGGGTGGTCGGGACGGGTATGGGGGGTGGTGGCGAGCGACGGCGTGGTTGCTTGGTGTTGGTGGTTGTTGTTTGGAGAATGTGACCGACTTTGTCCCACGGAGCGTGCGTGGATGAAGCGGGACGAGGGGGCGGAAGAAGGAGAAGCGGATCGACTGGAGGATGCTCTCGGGCCAGCTGGTCTGCGTGTTCGAGGGTGAGGGCGTTGAGGTCGAGTTGATCTTGAAGCTGTGTGATAGCAGCGTGGCACTCTTGGTGCGCTGTGCGGTAGAGCGAGGTGCGGTCCCCTCCCGAGGACGAGGATGAGGACGAGGTGAGGGTCGAGACGAGGCGGGGGAGCGCGGTGCGAGTGCGGTGGACGGCAGAGAGCAACACTGTGAGCTGAGCGAGTTGCTGCTCGAGCGTCGCAGTCGCAGTCTGGCCTGTCATTGTCCCTGTCGAGCCGAGAGAGAGAGAGAGAGAGACTGTCAGGTCAACCTCCTCTCGATCTGCTCTCGACTCGTCCCCGTCCCCGAGTCCAAGTCCTGCAGCATGTCGATGCTCCCGAATCCTCTCCTGCCCGACCAGCTCCCGAAACCCCAGTTCCGCTGCGTCATCCCGTGCGGCTACGGCCTCGACCTGTTCCCCCTCGTCCAACCCGAATCCCGTCCGACTCGTCCTCCCCACCACAGCGACCAGCATGCCGAGGACAAGGCTCAGCAGAACCACCACCAGATCAAGCCCCTCCTCCCCGTCGCAGGAAAAAAGATGATCGACTGGGTCATCGACAGGGTACAACAAGCCGGCGTCTTTGGTCAGCCCGCCCACAAGTGTCCCTTCCACCCGTCCATACTGTAGCAACTGAAACACACACACACACGCAGAGATCCTCGTCCTCGCGCCCGAATCCATTGCCAAACCCATCAGTCACCACCTCCGAGCCCGCAGGCTCGCAGCTTCTCAAGCCGCAGCCACTGCCACCACCCATGCACCGCTGCAGCAACCCAACGCCCGAGTCGAATTGGAAGAAGTACCCGAAGAGGTCGCATCAAAGAACGTCGTCCGCGTCTTGATGTGGGCCGTCGAACAGAACTTGATCACCGTCCGTCCACCCCTCCCTCTCCCTCCCTCCGCAATCCCCTGGCTAACCCACGCATCGCGAACACAGACCGATTTCATCCTCCTCCCGTGCGACTTGGTCCTGTCGCCCACCAACAACCCGCCGTCGTCCATCTCGCTCGCAGCCTTGCTCGACCGCCACCGCTCCGACGACAACTTGCTCACCACCCTCTTCTCGGAACGAGCTGCCGGAAACGTCGTACAAGCTCGCAAAGACGGTACAGTCCTTCTTCTTCTTCTTATGGGCAAGGGTCAGCCTGATATCAGCAAGAGAATTGACGCAGTGTGCCCCTTCTCCCCGCAGGCCCGCCCGAGATCCTGACGATCTACGACCGCAAGAGTTCGACCTTGCTCGACGTCCGCGAGATGGACGACTATGACGACGACGAGATCTCTCTCCGCACTTCGCTCCTTGCCCGGTGCGTGCTCCCGCGTCACAGAATGTGGTGCGAACATTCAAATTGACGAGAAGAAGAGCTCTCTCTCTCTCTCTCTCTCTCTCTCTTTCGCCGAATGAACGAACAATCAACCGAAACAGCTACCCCTCGCCCACTCTGACGACCTCCCTCCTCCCCACTCAACTCTACATCTACTCGTCTCACGTCCTCTCGATCCTCACCTCGCCCCTCCACGCCCGCCGCCTCCGCCACATCGAAGACTTGCAAACCCTCGCGGGGTGGTTGTCGCGCCAATCGTGGCGGCACCAAAGCAGTCCCGCTGCTGCTGAAACGGCGGTCGGTGGCCCCGTCGTCGCGAAGGAGGAACCTCCACTTGCGATGGGGAGGAGCACGACTCAGCGACCCTCCGTGTCTTCCCGTACTCGCTACCTCGACGCACGACGAAGAATGGCGACAGCAACAGCAGCAGGTGGAGTGGGTGTTGAGACTCCCGGACTCCTCGGCGGCGGGGTGGGTGGTGGTGTGACTTCTGAACCGGCGTCGGGGTTTGCGACGGGGGCCAACACCCCGGCTTTGGTATCTCGCAACAACTCTTACGGCGCCACCATGACGACCTCTCCCACTACTCTCTCCGCTACTACTACTACTACTATTACCACCGCCGGCGGCGGCGTTGCAGGCGTGACTACTGCTGCTGCTGGTGGCCCCGCGGGAGTCGAAGCGGTGGGTAGCAGGACGACGACAAGGAGGGCGATTACTACTACGAGGGGGGCCGGAACGGGTGGGGGGTGCAAGATTGTCGTGTGGAGGCAAGAGGACGGGTTTGCTGCGAGGGGAAACTCTGTCGCTGGGTTTGTCGAGATTAACCGCGCTGTACGTTCCCCCCGTCCCCCCCCCCCCCCCCCCCCCCCCGCCTTTTTCTTAGAAATAAAAGCTGACGGGAGTCCACACGAAAACATTTTTTCCCCCAACCAAAAACATCGCAGGCTCTCAAGTTGTTACCGCCCAGTCCGCCTCCGACCAACACGCCTCCCGGGGTCTTTATCTCGCCCGACTCGCACCTGCACTCGTCCGTGTACCCTCACCTGGGTGAAAAAGTCGGCTTGAAGCGCTGCATCGTCGGCAAGAACACGAGGGTCGGGAAAGGGTCGAAATTGACGAGTTGCGTCGTCATGGAGAATGTCGTGATTGGCGAAAAGTGAGCAGCGCGCCCTGGAACGGCCTCCCTCCTCCCTCCCTTGATCTCTTCTGTCCGCCGCATCGGAGGTCTGACCCAACGTTTGCTGCAAAATACAGTGTCAAGTTGGACAACTGTGTCGTCTCGAACGGGGTGCAGATCCGCGACCGCGCGAGCCTCAAGGATTGCGAGATTGGCTGCGACGTGATTGTCGACTTTGACTGTGCGTCCCTCCCTCCCTCCTCTCGCTCTCTGTCGGGGTGGAGGTGTACTGACAGGAGAGATGGTTGCTGTGTAGCTCAAGTCAAGGGCGAACAGCTGGTGGTCGAGGAGGATTAGACTTTAGAGAGGCCGTGTAATTCGCAATTAGAATTGATTACTATTTGTTCGAATTGGGGACGACCCGCAATCGACGTTTCAGCTGATCGCAAGTCTCTCTGCCTCGACCGAACGACGCACGATGGCACGGGGCAAGAGTCACGGTATGCTCGGCGTTGCACAGCCTGGCATTGCGAGCCAGAGTCGCTTTGCAGCACGTGAGTCTCTCTCTCGCCCTCTCGCTTGTCTGATGCGCTGCAGCGAGGGGCGTCATCCCTTCCCCTCCCCTCACTCTCGCTCGAGTGCGGTTTCCACACGGCGAACACAGGGGAGCACCCATCCGCGATGGGACTGCTCTTGTCTGCGCACGTGACGATGCTGTGAGAGCGCGCGACGAGGTGTGGGGTGCTCGACTCGACAACATCTCGCACCTGAAGCAGCGCTCGACCTCGGATTACAAGCACGCATAACTGACATACACAATACTGCAGTGCAAATGGATGTCGGCGGCGACGACTCGAGCGACGACGAGTCTCGTCTTCCCGTCCCAGCAACCGCATCCTCCTCCTCCGCAGCTGCTGCCCAGTCGCCTTCCAAGAAAGCCCTCCAGCGTCAGCGACAAAAGCTACGCAAAAAGGCTTCCAACCTCCACTTGAACGGCACCGACAGCGACGTGTCGGCTGTCAGTCCGAACCAGGACGCTCCCGTGCCGCCCATCTCGGCGCCGCTGCAGGCTGCTCCTCAACAACAGCAGCAGTCAACGAACGGGTCCGAGCAGGAGGAGCACCGAAACCCCGTCGAGCCCGAGGAGAAATCGTTTGCCGACGTGGTCAAGGAGGATCGCGACAACCAGCCGGAAGGGACCAAATCGGTGGCGGCCCCACCGGCAGTACCTGCTTCAGTCACGACCGATGGAGAGTCGGCGGATGAGTATGGCGGCGAAGAAGACGACGACGATAGTAGCTCGGACGAGGAGGAGGAGGACGTGTCACAGCAGCAGCAGCAGCCGGTCGCGGCAGTCAAAGAAGCGGTCGAGTCTGTACTTCCGGCGTTGTCCTCTCGACCGCAACCATCCTCGAGTTCCGCGCAACAATCGCAGTCGCAGCCACCGACGACCCAAGCCTACACCGGTGCCGACCACGACCCGAACAAGAAGCTCAAAGCCGTCCTGCAACGCACCGTCTGGGGCGTCGTCATGGCCGCCGGCGCGATCGGTCTCGTCTGCATGGGTCACGTTTACGTGATCGCGCTCGTGTTCATCATTCAGGCCGTCGTCTTCAAAGAACTAACGGCCCTCTTTGATGCCGGGTATGCTCACCCGCCGCACTCTGCCGGCGCCGAAGGCGAGACCAAAGTCTCGACAAGGACGCCGGAACGAGAGGCGAAACGGAAAGGCCGCAAGGAGGAGCGCGAGAGGTGGAGTCGCAAGATGGCCTGGTGCGTTGGCCCTCGCCTATCCTTCCCGAGTCGCCAGAGTCGGGCCTTGTACTGACACACCTCGCGCCCGCGCCCCCCCATCCCGCCCCGCTTGCAGGTACTTCTTCGCCGTGACCAACTACTACCTCTACGGCGAATCCTTGATCTACTACTTCAAGCACATCCTCACCCTCCAGGCGTCGTTCCTTCCGACCGCCTACACCTTTGCTCAGCACCACCGCCTGATCTCGTTCGGCCTCTATACCATCGGTACGTCTCCCCTTTGCGTTTCTTACTCCCAACTCGGCCTCGAGTCTGGCCTTGACACACGATTTCGGGGAACCCCCGTCCCCGCCCCGCTCTGCAGGCTTTGTCAGTTTCGTCGCGACCCTGAACCGCGCGAGCCTGAGGCGCCAGTTCAGTCTGTTTGGCTGGATCCATATGTCGCTCCTCTTGATCGTCGTTTCGAGTCACTTTATCGTCAACAACATCCTCGAGGTGCGCGCACTTTTTCTGATTAACCCTTTCATTCGATCGCGGGAATGGTCATTCCTGACTCCGCCCCCGCTTGTTCCTGAACTCGGAGCAGGGCATGATCTGGTTCTGGGTCCCGATCTCGCTCGTCATCGTCAACGACGTCGCCGCCTACGTGTGCGGCATGCTCTTTGGCCGTCACCAGCTGATCAAGCTCAGTCCGAAAAAGACGGTCGAGGGCTTTGTCGGCGCGTTGATCGTCACCATGATCTTTGCCTACTTCGTGCGCCTCCTTTCTTCCCTTCACACTCTCTCTCGAACGAACGCTTTGGCAACGCAAAAGTTGGAAGCTGACGAACTGGTTGACTCGGGCAGTGGGGAACGTTCTTTATGCGATTCAACTACATGATCTGCCCCGTTCAGGACCTGTCGACCAGTGTCTTTAGCAACATCAAGTGCCAGCCGAACCACGTCTTTGTGTGGCACCAGCTCCCGATCCCGGCTTCGGTAACCACGCTTCTCGAGCAGATCGTACGTATTTTTTCTTCTCCTGGGACGTCTCGAGTCTTGCTGACCCCCTCCACATGCGATTACGAATCGCGCACGGCAGACCCGCAAGCACATCACGGCGATCCCGTATGCGCCATTCCAACTGCACTCGATCGTCCTCGCCGCGTTCGCGTCGCTCGTCGCTCCCTTCGGCGGCTTCTTCGCGTCGGGCTTCAAGCGCGCCGCCGGCATCAAAGACTTTGGCAACTCGCTCCCCGGCCACGGCGGTTTCCTCGACCGCATGGATTGCCAGTTCCTGATGGGACTGTTCACGTTCGTGTACCACTCGTCGCTCGTGCGCGAAATCCACGCGTCGCCGTCGCAGATCTTGTCGGCGTTTGCGACCTTGACGACCGAGCAGCAGGTGCAGGTGCTCGAGATGCTCAAGCACGTCGTCGACCACAAGTCGGTCCGCGCCTGAGCGCAAGGAATCCTTCCCCCGATCGGCCTTCCCTCATGTCCGCGAAAGTCCGCGATCCCTCTCCCCATTCCCGCTCGACTTCCCTGTGCTTGTCTTCAACGCCCTGCATACCCACTTTACTAGATTTTTCAGTGCAAACCAATCTGATCTCTTCCCCACCGAGCGCTCTTCCTTTGCGCAGTCCGGTCCGCTCGTTCCTCGTGCGGTCGTCTCAGCTCAGCTGCCTGAATCGGGGGGGGGGGGGGGGGAATAGGAGGAAAGAGGATAAATGACGACATTGCTGGGGACAGAGTACGGCGGGTCCAAAATAATGCAAAAACAGAGGCGCTGCTGATGATGATGCAAAACGCTGGGACAAGAGGGGGGCCGAGATGAATGCAAAATACTGCCGAGCTGAGGAGGGGAACAGCGAGATAATGAGAGAGGACAACATAAGGGGCTCATCGCGGAGCGAATGGGACTGCCGGGGCGAAGACATATGTACGTATACCGATGAAACAGAGGGAGACAGTGAGGGACACCATCGATGCGAACGAGCGTGGCGAAGAAGACGCTCAAGCGGTAGACCGACGACCGAAAGCGCCGGCCAGCCACGGATGCTTGCGCATCTGGGCCACGGTGATGCGCTTTGACGTGTCGACTTGAAGGCAGCAGCGCATCAAGTGCTCGACTTCGGCGCTGAGCGGCACGCGCGGACGCGAAAGCCGGCCTTCCTTTGCCGCGTCGGCGTCGGCAAAGGGACATTCGCCCGTTAGGAGGATCGACAAGAGGACGCCGAGGGACCACACCTCGGCGGGCGGGGCTTGGTACGCCTCGCCGCGGAGGATCTCTGCCGCTGCGAACGACGTTGTCCCGAAGAACCGGTGGTACAGCGGCGCCGGTTGACGCGGGTCAAAGATGACGGCCGAGCCAAAGTCGATCAGCTTGACGCGGTACTGAGCGTCGCAGACGACGTTCTCGTCCTTGATATCGCGATGGCAGATGCCCATCTGTTGAAGGGCGTAGACGATCTCGACGATTTGCGAAAAGATGTATCTTGCGGTGCGTTCGTCGAAGCGGCTGTGCGCCTCGACGCACTCGAACAAGTCGGTCGAGCGCCGGCGCTCCATCGGAGCCGGTCTCGGTGGGGGCGCAAGGAATGCATTCGCGGGAGAGGGAGAGACGGGGCTCGGCAACGAGATGTCGAGCATTGTCGGGGACGAGATGGGCGAGCTGGTGAGGACGGTCCGCGGCCAGCACGAAGTGAGCATCGGCGACATGGCGGTCGAGGTGGGAGAGGATGTAGGGGAGCCGGACGCCGCGGCCGGAGATTCCCGTTCGGGCTGCTCCCACGGAGTGCCGTGATGCTCCATGACCTGCACCGGCGTAGGGCAACCTCGTCAGTTTCCCCGCGGTTGTCCTCTTCCGAGGCCGATGAGGACACGGGACGTACCAGATAAAAGTACTTTTCGTCTTCAAAGAGGTCGATGAAGGCGACGACGCCCTCGTGGCGAACGCTCCGGAGGACGAAGGCTTCCATCGGCACCAACTTGGGCCCGGGCGCCTGAGTCAGGCCGGGAGTCTCGCCCCACGAACGACTCTTGACCCAGCCATGGTTCGGGATTTTTGCGCGTTCGATAAACTTGACGGCGACGCCGAGACCGTCGTGATTCCGCTCTGCGCGGACGACGAAACCAAACCCGCCAGAACCCAACTCCTCGCAGAGGGTGTAGGTCGAGGCAAAGAGCGGATGGAGCGGATGATCTGCCAGCGCGCGGCCAGAGATTGTTGCGGGTACAGCGACTTTCGGAGCAAGAACAGGCGCCGGGCAAGGAGAGGAAGGATTCAGGTCGCCAAGTGCCGGGAGGAGCGCCGCATGATTTGGATAAGGAGGAGTGAGTGGAGGAGTCATCGGCATTCGCGGCGAGTCGAGTAGTAACGAGCCACCCGACTTTTTCGTCGCCTGCGACGACGAAGTGACCGGCTCCGACGGAAGTCGCAAAGGGTTGAGTCCCGCCCGCGGGTTGCTTGCCCCTGCTTGAGAGAGGATTCGGTTCCCTTGTGGAGGCGTCACGAACGCACTCGTGGCCTTCATCTCGGCGTCGCTCGTGTTGGACGAAGAAGAAGACGAGGAGGACGACGTTCCCCCCACTGCTGCGAACTCGGTACTTTTCGGCGTGACCGGCTCTAGCCCTGCGAAGCAGCTCGTCATGAGTGTTGACGAGACGGGTTGTGGCGAGATGAGCAGGCCGTTCGATCTTGGTGCCTTGTCGCCGCGCGACTGTGCGAAGCTCGGCAGGACAAAGGTCGAGAGTGGCGGCTGAGTTGCGGTACAGGCTTCCATGATGCGCTGACCGGGGGTCGTTCACAGGTTTCTGAGAAGAACAATGGCGGCTCAGCATCGGGTCAAGAGTAGAGGCGCATGTATGCAGCTCACAGGCAAACTCAAAGGGGTCTGACCGCCGGAAACTGAATCGCGGGGCTGGCTGCGTCAACAAGCAGCAAGGCGGACGGTCAGCTACATGTCGTCCAGCTAGCTTAGCGAAAGGTGGCGGAACAAAGAGTCGGGTCAAACTCACAGATCGTTGAAACCTGTTTCGACGAGATCCGCGCCGTTCCGAGGAACCGGTTTCTATGCCGGAGAAATGCGCAAGTGGCTATACGGGGATGGCGGCGATGACAAGAGGAAGAGGACCCTGTCAGCTTTGGGGTGGATCGAGCAAGGGATGCTGTTGCGAAGCACGGGAGAGGAGAGGAGAATGTGCCCATGCCAAGCGACGGCGCCCTCCTCTCTCGATGGGACCCGTCCAATGTCCGCCCAGAGACCCTGCGGACCGGCCTAATTGGACAACCGTCCGCCGCCGCCGGGGCCTCGACTTGACGCAGTACGCGAGAAGAGAATCGCCCCTTTTGTCCGTCTGTTCCGGCGCACGCGGCGCGGAAATTGAACCTGCGAAGGCCTGTGCGGCCATGACCGAGTCTCGGTTCTGCGAGGCGCGTGCGCAAACAACCGACTATGCATGGTGTCGAGGATAAAGGGATCTTTGTAGACTTACAACGGACTATGGCTCAGCCGGCGTCGCTGGCTGACGAGGATCGGAAACGAGTGCCGAAGGCAGCGAGCGGAACGAGGACGCCTGCCTATCGTGTGGGGGGCCGGCTAGAGATACCGTCGGCGGGGCCTGAGCGTCGCGTCGTGCTCCTGTGTGTGAGGAGGGAGGACAGACGACGCGGCTTGCTGCCTTGCAGAGCGCGCTTTACAGGTCGCAAAGGACGACGGTTCTTTTAGTGCGCTTCGATCCGAGTGGACAATTAATTGGCAAGCTGATCCAGATGCGGCTCTTTGATCAAGCCTTGATGTCGAGACGACACGGGCGGAGGCCGGAAAAGGCGGGGTTTCGAAGATCCACCACGCGCCGCTGATGGATCGCACCTTGCTCTGATCAGGCCCTGCGAGGACGCCAGCCGCCTCGCGTTTCTGGTCGGCAGGAGGGGACACGGCCTGTACGGCACAATGTACAGACGCTCAAGGGGTGGGGAAAAGCGAGAACCGAGGGATCCGACGACGCCGATCTTTGAAGTTTCGTGCCCGTCGGCGGTCGCTTCCGGACTGCTGAGAAGACGACTTCACCAGCTTGGCAATGCAGATCGACCCGAACACTCTCGCCTACCCGAGCTGTTATGTATGTACTTTGTCCTTGGCAGCTGAGTCCGTACCCATCTCTCACTTCACGGCGAGTGAGCACCCCAAAAAACGTGATCATCGCATGATGCCTCGAAAGAACCCGCTGCATTCTCACGTCCAGCTGATCGCATGCATGGGATCTTTCCAGCCGATCTGGCGAAGAGCAATCAAACATTTGCATTCATATGGTCGGCGTCTCAGCACTTTCTGGATCCCCGCCGGGGCCCCCCTAGCCTCTGGAGCGGAGCGATCATGCGCTGAGCTCGAGCTCGACGCGACTGAACGCGTCCTTGCACGCGTCGCCTCGGCCTAGCTCATAGCTCGTAGATAGCCCTGCGCTCTCGGACACGGTACAGTAGCAAGCAGAGCCAATTGGTGTTGACGATTTGAGCAGGATTCGACGAAAGAGCACGTCGTCCGTCATCCGCACGTGCTGATCCTTGCGCTGGCGGATACCCCCGCGCGGCAGAGTACTCGATCACAAATGAGCGCGCGCAATTGCAAGTCGTCGGCCGGAGGTCGCATGTGTCACGATCGCCCGGCCTCGTCCCTTCAACCGTACATACTCCTCCAAGGACAAGACCTTACCCGGTGCTTGCTCATACCCCTCGGCTGCGCCGCTACAGCTCGCGCACAGTTGTGCAAAGAGCCAGCGGGCGCTGCATATGCACTTACTGTAGCGCGCGGAGGTCAGATATAGACACCACGAGTCAAGCGAGACCTGCTGCTTTGAGCGGAATGCGTGGCGAATTTGCGATCGGAAGAAAACACTGGTGAGTCCGGAGGTGCGGTCCGCACGCCATCTTCCTGTACAGGCACACTTGCAGTGCAGCTGGTATAGTACAGTACTGTAACGCACGTGCTGTCTGCTGGCGCGTTCTAGATTTGTCCAATGTCAACCCCCTTTCATACATACCACGCCGGACTTGAGACTGCCGACTTGCCGACGGAAACGCGGGCGTCTCGCGGCTGCCCACTTTCGAAAGCGTCGGAGCTGGAACATATGTCTTTGTCGGATCCTTGTGCGGATAAGGAGCAAACTGCTGGCCGCTGTCGCGAAAGAGCAAGGGAGCAGCGTGAGCGGGACGAGGAAGAGCAGCTTTGACATGTGAAATTGCTCCGAGCCTGCCGCTGTTCGGCGCGTCAGCATTGAGCAAGCCTCCCCTGCAGCGCAGCAGCACCCCAGGCATCCGAGCTCGGTGCCGTGATCGGCATCTTGCAGAGCGTTCGGACCGATGGCCGGCCGTGTTCGCGCCGGTTCAGTTTGATCGAAGCGAGCGGAAGGGAGTACGCGCTGGTGTAGAGCATTCCGAGGAAGCAGGAGAGTCCTCCCAGGTGCCAGGCCGTGAGTAACCTGTTAGGGAACGTAAGCGCGGCGCTGACGCGAAAGCTCTCGAGAGGGAAAATCGCTCCCGTCGGTCGTCCTCGGCACAGCGAGAGGCTCTCGTCCTTCGGGTTGGAGGAGATGGCTTGGTCCCAGTCAGCTTTGAGCTCGACCTCTACACTCGTCAGGGAGTGGACTACGCTCTGCACTCGTGCGCCGGGCTGAGACTACTGTACAGCCGAGCCCCAGCGACTGTACGCTCAAGTCAGAGCCTACGAGTCACCCCCGCATCTTCATCGACACCCGAAGCTAAACAAATCCTCGGCACGCCCGCCTCCGCTCGGCGAGACCCGCTGAACATGGCAGAGACTATGGCACAGCCGATGATCGTACCGCCTTGCAGCACTCGCCCCATCCCGCCTCCGGGAGAGAGGCCAGTCGTCGTCCAGTGGTGAGTCTCCGTCTGGTTCGGCCTCCCGAACTCATCTCGGTTCGCGTAGATATAGAGGACACAACGGCTAGCGGCTGCTCGTTCGCGAGTATAGCAAGGAACAGACGGGTATTGGGGAGGATCGCGGCGAGGTGGGAACCGGCAGCTCAGAGAAAGTTGCGCGGCGTCTGAAACGGACAATCCGCAAGCGGCGATGTCCAACAACGACTGACCTTGCGCCGTTTCCCCCTCCCGTACAGTCCGTACACGCTCTCCTCGTGTCCGCTCTTCAACCCGACCTTCTCGACGGCAGAGGTCCTCGAAGCTCAAGCGGCGTCCACGAGCACCACCACGTCCGACGTCGATGAAAGGTCTCCAGCGCAGTCGGCTTCGTCCACCACCAAGAGCCCGATCCCGTCCTACGGACTGGCCGAGAGCATGCGCAAAGCTGCCTCGCCCCCCGCCGCCTCGACCGGGATCGAACTCGACGACTCGTCCCCGTTCCAGTACATCGACTTTTCGATCGCGCCAACCGACGCTGGTACTCCGGACAGCGCCTCTCCGTGGGGGACCAACGCCAACTTCGAAGGACAGGCGCAGTCGACCAAAGAGTCGCGCACGGGGGCCTCTTCCTCGGCGTTCGGAATGGATCCTCCGCTCAATCTCGGAAACAGCCAGGCGCAGTCGCCCCGCCTAGGGGACGCTGCCATGCCTCTTCGTGCTCGTCGCGGTTCAATCCTCGACACGGCGCAGACTCCCCGCGGACTGTCTTCCCTCGTGCTCGACTCGTTCGAGCCGCTCAACCCCGCCCTTTCGGCCGATTCCTACACTTTTCCTGCGCCGCCGGTGACCAGCCCGACAACCCGCACCGTGCAAGAGTTGGGACCGCAGCAGCAGCTGCCTCAACCTCCTTACCAGCGGCAGCGCCAAATCTCGGCTGGATCGGGGCCGGGTTTGAACGAGTCGCCTCCAGTCGGTCTCGGACCTCCCGACCTCCGCGTCGCGTACGAACTCGCCGGCATGGCCTACAAGTCTCGCAACCCGCAATCGCCTTCGTACCCCGCCGGGATGAGCCTGCCACCCATCGCTGCCAACGCGGTCGTTCCCAACTCGAACGGGTACCCGTCGTCTCTGCCGCCGCCCCCACTTCCCGTAGCCGGTCTCGTCGCTACGAGCGATCAGCGTCCTGGCTTCCCTCGCGCAATGAGCAGCTACGAATCGCAGTCCTCGACGGGGCCGGCGAGCTTGCCCATGACGGCGAGCACGAGCGCGGATTCGAACGCTTCGAACCCTGCGGCTGCCATTGCCGAAGCCGAGGGGCACAAGCACGTCACGCCCTTCATCTCGAGTGAGTGATCCTTCCGTTCCTTTTCTGGAAGAGCGCGGCGAATCGTTTCAGCTAACCGTCATCTTACCCGGAACTCAGAACTGAGCCACCTCCTGTCCGACACGTCGTACTCGGACGTGATTCGTTGGAACCACGACGGTACCGTGATCCTGTACGCGCACACTTCTCCCCGCCTGCTCGAGATCCTTGGCCGTTTCTTCCGCCACACGACCGTCGCCTCGTTTGCCCGCCAACTCAACATCTACGCCTTCCGCCGCCTCGGCACTTCGGAACTCTTGACTCAACTCGAGGCGTGTCGCTCGTTGGGCGTGCGGGGGTGCGCGAGCGAATGGAGCGGGTTCACGCACGAGTGGATGTGGCGCGAGATGGTCGGGAGGCCGCCTTGTGACCTCGGGGTGTTGAAGCCGTCCGGACCCAAGACGGAGAAGGGGAAGCAGAACCTGGCCAAGAAGATGGCTGAGAATGGTGGCAGCAAGAAGCGGAGGAAGAGAGGGCCTGCGGCGGCGGCGGAAGATGTGACGATGCGTCAGGGGTGAGGAAGCATCGGTTTCGGCGGGTATTCAAAGGGGGGGAAGGAGGTGACGCTTGGCTTGGTCCGCTTTGGGGGTTCGAATCCGTACAGCCGGTCGTTCGTGTTCTGTTCCTGCTTGTTGTGTCATCACGCTCATAATTTCGTAAACGGTCGTTTCCCTTTGATTTGCTGCATAATCACATCGTTTCGTTTGTTCTTTTGCAGCTTCGTTGGCTCGCTTCCGGTATGAGTGCCACGTGAGTCAGCGGGACTTGGGAAGTCTGCATAGTCTAGAGCTTCCGGTCGCCCTCGAAACGGCGTGGCCTTCTCAAATGCCTTCGTCAGCGCGGGCAGCACGTAGATTCGGTCGTCGAAAGCAAAGTTCTCGTTCAAGCGTAAAAGCGGCATTCGGGCTACACAGTCAGGGCGGTAAATCAGGTGCGGTAGTTCAGATCTGGCTTGGCGTTATCGGTCCGGCGACGATGTTGCCGTTGCGTGCGTGCACGCTTTTTCAGGCTCCTTTTTCTCGTCGTTTACGTTCGGCGAATTGGCGAGCATAGCAGCGACGTTCCCAAAACATGTACGCCGTGGCCTGTTCGCCGTCCCCGTCCGAAAAGGGGAATCCTTCCGAGCGTCAGTTTGGCGCACGTAACTCCCCTTCGTCTCGAGGCTTGCTCGTGCGTGAGAAACCCCAGAATGTCGTCGACGAGGAGAGCGAAGCGAGACGGAGACGCTCACCAGCAAGGCGATCCCGCTCAGGGAACCAAAGACGAAGAGACCGATAGGAAACACGGAAAGGGTCCGACCCGGCATGACCATTAGGAGCGGTTTCGTTTGGGTGGCATCAGCGGCGGCGACGACGAAAGAGTGTGAAGATGCCGCAGGCGAGGGTGACTCGGGTGGCGAGACGATAGATCCTGGCGCGGACGGGATTGTCACACTGGCTAGGTCGCCCGAGGCCGTGAAACGTCCGAACGAGGGCACCGAGTTGACCTCCAGGGTAGGTTTCGGGACGCTCGCGAGGGAAGTCGCGGCCTCGCTCGGGGAGGGCGGCGCAGAGAACAGCGCTCCGTCGCCGGCTCTGCTCGTCGTCGACGACGAAGGCTCTGCGACGGCGACCTCGGTGTTGGTGGCCGAAGCGGGGGAAGACCGTACGGCGAGGACGATTCGTTGTTTGCTCGCCGGCAAGGTGACCGCGTCGGACTCCGCGTGGCCCCTCCCCGGCGCGAATTCGAGGCGACCCTGTGAGAGCAGCCGGTGCTTTTGCGTCGAGTGCGTCGTATATCGGGAGCACGGGCGCAGTTTCGAGCAGGCCAACGGCGGGCGATGCCTGCTTGCGCAGACCAGCTGAGCGGCGAGGAGCAACGCCACCAACAAGAGGACGAGGCGCGTCGAGGACTGCATGGATCGTTGTATTGACTTTACTTGCTCGAGTCTTGCACGCTACCGCTGCGCGGCTTGCCGTCCAGCGGGGGGCGAGGAAGGGGGAGAGGGACGATGTCGCTGTTGAAAATGTGACGGCTAGCAATGGACAGAAAAGTGGCGACCAGGGCTTGCCCGGAAGAGTGTACAAGAGCCGGACGTTACACCTGTTCAGAGACTTTGTCCGAGGGCGAGATGGAGGAGGAGAGAGAGAGAATCGCGCAAGATTCCAAACTTCACGCGCTGACTACGACGATCGAGCTCTCCGCTCATCGCTTTCTCGAGGGCGTGGACCAATGATACACTAGGCCTGCAGTCCATACAGCTACGCAGTGCCGCTCAGCTCAGTCTAGGCCCTGGAATACCCGCCAAAAAGCGGCCCCTCAATGACACTGCAAACCTTTGCCTTCCTCTGCCGATTCATACGCCGACAGATCCACATGTCGCTGGAAGATGAAGTGCCCGAGAAAGATACCGCTGCAGGGGGTGTGTTTTTCCGAGAGGGGGTGGATAGTCAGTTTCCTGGATCGGGTGGGAGGCGATGGGGTCATAACGCTCACAAAAGCACGGCCGTGATGATTTGTGCGTTGTATGTCATGACGAGAAGGTGTAGATAGTACTGCATTCGTCGAGTGGTCGTCGGTGTGAGTCAGCGATCCGCTCTGACACGGAAGAGAGCATTCCCGAAGCGAGAGCACGCCTGCAAGCGAAAGCATGACTAGAAGGAACAACGGGAGAAGGGCTTCGCCACTTACGCCGAGTGCTACCATCAAGACATAACCCAAGCTTCGGCGTAGCTGCAGCAGCCACGGTAATCGGCTGCGGAGGGGTCAAAGACAGTCAGAAACTGGAATCTGCGAAGTGCGAGCGTTGGAGCCGTGACCAACCGCACCGCCACGCAAGCAGTGATAGGAATGTAGCCAACTCACACGAGACCCCAATACGGACCAGACTTGTTCCCTCCTCCACCGAGCAAAGCCTCCTCGCCGCTATTATCCGTCGCTCCGAACCCGCTCGGTCGTCTCAGCGCCGCGGGCGTATTGGCCCTCGAAAGACCATTTCCTCCCAATCCCGGCGTTGAACTCCCTCCTCCTCCTCCGAGAGGGTTGCTGCCGCCTCCGCGGAGGTTGGAGCGGAGGTTGCGATCAAAGATGGTGAGCGAAAGGCGCAACCATTCGGCGGCGACACCGAGGAGGACGACTGCGAGTGACGGGCGGTCAATGATCAGTCTGGTCTAAGCTACGATCCTTCAGTGGCAAGAAGTCCGGGGCCAACTCACTGGCGACGAGGTAAAAGACGACGGTCGACTTGGTAATCTGCAGTGACGGGAATACAAGACAATGCCCGACCGGATCCGTGTTCCAGATCATGCTCATCTGCAGTAGAGTAAGGGTGCGCGTATTTTCAGTGAGATTTCCGACGGCTCCTCCAGCCCCTTGCGCTCTATGCGTTGTCATCGCACAATGGGTAGTGGGGCGGCGAGACGAGGCGGAAGGCTCACCTTGCATGCCATCGGGTCCATACCACCGCCGCTACCGCCGCCATGTCCTGCATGTCCTCCGTGGTCCATTCCGCCGTGGTCCATCGCAATAGAGAGAGAGAGAGAGAGCGCAGGGTCGTTGACGAAAGAGTGAGGGTCCGGCGCAACTTCTGGGACGACTCGAGCGTCACCTGCTGTCCCGACGGAACCCTTGCTAGACCAGCAACCGGACTCGGAGGACAGCCCTGCTTGTCCTGCAATGTAGGGCTGGGGCGTCGGAACTGGCTCTCGGTCATCGCGTGTTGCAAAGTCTCATCTCATCTCCGCGAGGTCCGCGGCGATCATGAATACCGCAACGGTACAGCATAGTGTTTGCGATGTCGAGATGAATTGCATGTCCACGAGGACCGGGTTAGACGAAGGAACAAGAGAGGTACGAGGTATGCGACGGCTGAAAGAACTACATCAAAAGGGGGTCGAGGAAAGATACAGGCGTTAAGAAGTGTCTGTGGTCGTCATCCTGCGCGCAGACCGCCTGCACGGGCACGCACGCATGCAGAAGGAGTGCGGGCGGGGAAAAGAGAGATTCGTAATTCTATACAGTCGACTTGGAAGGCGGTCCGGCCAAGTTTCAGAGCGGACCTTTTTCGGAGTCGACGATCCCCAGACCAGGTACAGCGAGCGGGCTCTCGGTCCGGCGGATGCTCGGAAGTTTGTAAAAGTCGCCGTGTCGAGTCTCGTTCGGCGGAGACTGCGATGGCGGTCTGGACGACGACGGCGGCGGGCTCGCGATTCGCGCTGCGCCGGCTGCACCGGGCGCGCCTCGCGGGATCGCAGCCGGAGCACCGGAAAAGTGCTGGTGTTGCAGTTGGTATTGCGGCGAACTCGGCGGGTAAACCATCCCTTGCTGCTGCGGGAGTGGCGGCGGTGGCGGCGACATTGACAGCGGTCCGGTCCGCCCGACGAACGGATCGTACCCGCGCGCGTACGCTTCTGCTCCTCCGTCCGCCATCGCGAGGTGCTCGTACGAGGCCTGGCGTGAATGATCGGCGTACGAGGTCGCCGGAGCGTACGGGTCCTGGTACGTCCTTTGGGAGAGAAGCGTTGCCGAGGAGGACCGGCGTCCGTCCGCCGCGAGGGGAGCGTACACGCCGCCACCGCCGAGACCGTCCCCGCTCCCTCTTCCTGGCCCTCCACTAAAGCCGATGTCGCCGCCGCCGCCGCCGCCATACTCGGTCATGCCGTCATCGCCGACGCCTGCGCCGTTCGTGCGATGAGTGTCGAGCGGTTTCAACGTCGAAGTAGTCGACGAGATTTCTTGGCCGTCCGGAAGCAGGTCGGGCCACTTGATATCGTCAATGTCGTCTCCATCGAGACTCGAGAAACGCCTCTGCGTCATCCGGTAGATCAAAAAAACGAGGGCGGTGACGACTGCCACGCCACCGACGACGCCGCCGACGATGCCCCATGTCTTTGCGGTGTTGGACGAGCCAGAATTGTTCTGGATAGGGACGACCGAAGCCGAGGTCAGGATCCCAGTCGATGTACCGATCGAGCCGTCGGCATTGGTGAAAGTCGACCTGTACGTGAGCGTGACGAGCGAAGTGCCTGCGATCGCGATCAGGTCAACGCCCACTCTCGCGAAAGGGTGAGAGGTCCGGTGCTGCACTCGAGGAAAGGAGAACCTATGATACTCACTACCGGAAGCACTCGAGGACGCCGCACTCGCCGCGGAGGCGGACGAACGGCTGCTCTCTGCCGCAGCCGCACTGCTGGCATTGCTCGCGGAGGGGGTTGCGTTCTGAGTAGTCGTCGTGCCGTCAGTCGTAGTCGTCAAATTTAAAGTCGAAGCTACTCGCAGAGGGCCACAGACGGAAGGTCAGCATTTCTTGCGCTCGACGAAGGAAAGGATTCGGAAATTAGACGCACCTGTCGAAGTCGTAGTCGCGGTCGCCGGCGACGTAGTCGTTGTCTGATCAGCCAGCACGGAAGTGGTCGTCGTAGGCCGGGCGGTTGTAGTTTGTTGTGTAGGCGGATTCGAAGTAGTCGTTGGGCTCTGGACAGACGACGAAGAGGTCTGAGCGGGCGTCGTTGTCTGTTCAGCGGGACTCTGCGTTGTGGTCGTTGTCTGCGCTGCTTGCGTCGTCGTGGTGGTCGTTGGCACTGCCGAATCCGAAGTACTCGCTGCCGTGGTCTCGGTCGACGAACCAGCTCCGTCGGAGTTGCCGGTGCTCGACTCCTGCCTCTTGATCCGTCGTTCCGATTGGATCGCGGCCCCGCCCAATAGCGGAATAGAGTATATCTGACGAGTTCCTGCTACTCCTGTGCAAGTCCATGCCCGCGTTGTCGAGTTGGACTCAAGGGAGGCGGTGCAGTCGAGCACATTCGATGACGATGCGAACCTGGCGAGTATAGCGAGTGCCAGAGCGGCAGAGTGCACTCGCATGCTAGCTAATCGCTCGAGCTACCTCTCCTTCTCCTCAGGTTCAGTCTCGTGTGCGGAGCGACAGCCAGGAAAGGAGAGCGCTCGCCGAGTCGATGAATGTCAGCCGTAGAGACATCTCACCTTTTTCCACACTCGGTCTGCACGCCAGCCCCGCCTCTGAAACAGCTCAAGCGTTTCCTTGCGTATAGCGCTGTACCTCCCTCAGTCAGCTCGGCTTATGCTTTCCTGGTCCAATCCCTCTCGACGCCCAAAAACGCGTCGAGTCGCGCGCTTGACGCGTGCCAAAATCAGCTCTTTCAAGTTGACGGAGCTCGTAGCGGGCCCACGCTACACTCCAGGGGCAACGCCGAGGTCTTCCGGTCTTACTTGACTGCGTGAGGAATTTACATTCGGCCCCGTTCGCAATTGCAACAAGCTGTCATTCAAGTCGCAGTTTGCGCTCGGCCGTTGCGTGACGTCTCGGGTCTGTCTCGACGCCCCGCGCCTCACGGCCGGAGTGATCGAGTCGAGGAGGATGCATGCATCTCTTGAGGATCTGCTCTTATAATTCGCCAGCCCACTTCGGAGTTGCGGTGCGTTTGCGAGGGAGGAAGCGGTACAAGGCAACCGAGCTTTGCGCTTCACAGCAAGCGTCACAGTAGCCAGCGTACGTTGTTCCCCACTCTCCCCGGTCTCACCGCTGTAGCGGAGAGTGTTGCTCTCGAGTGTCGTCAAGGAGGAAAGGACGGACTATTACGACAAATGTAATGAGGAAAACTACAGGGCGAAAGGCTTTTATTAGACAATCTCGACCATCCCTCGCGCGCGGTCGCTGTCGTGATCATCCGACTTTTCATCCTTCTCGTCTTCGCCCTCGCCGAGCGAAAGGACGTCGGCGCCGGCGTGGTGGTGACCCGATCCGTCGCTCGGTGCGCTGACAACGACCTTGTTTGCGCCCGAAAGGGCGGCCGGGACTTCGAGTATCTCCTCGTCCGTAGGGATGGGGAGCGGCCAGATTCGGCACAGAATGTAGTAGGTCAAGGCGGCCGTAGGCCAGCCGGTGAGGAAGGAGAGGGTGTAGACTGCGAGACAAGGGCCCTCGTCAGCGTCTGGATAAACCGACGGGGGAGCGCACGGGGGAGACGACTCACTCCGCTGAGCCGCGAGAGAAACGTCGGCACCGACGGCACCCGCAAAGCCGACCACGTTGATCAGGATGCCGGCGAGGTAAGCCGCCAGCGCGCGGAGGTTGATCCCGTGCCAGTACTTGTAGATCCCGTCGTTATTGAAGTGGTACAGGTCGGCGACCTTGATGCGGCGCTTTACGACGAAGAAGTAGTGGCTCATCATGACGCCGCAGATCGAGGATAGGAAGACCGAATACGCCGAGAGGTACTGGATTCAGGACAGAGAAGGTCGAGATCAGCCGTCGAGGTCGCGATCCAGATCAGCCATTGAGGCAGAAATCGTCCGGCGTGATCGCGGTCAGGTCAGTTTGAAAGACAGACTCACGGTGGTAAAGTTGCTGGATGACTTCAAAAAGTTCCACGGGCAGATGCAGAAGCCGACCAGCGCGGCGATGTAGCCGCCGCGCCGGATGTTGAGGTAGCGTGGCATGATCGAGGTCAAGTCACATCCTGCACTCAGACTGTTCGCGGCGATGTTGGTTCCGATCTGGGCGATGATGAAACCGATCGAGATGAACGCGACGCCCGCACGCATGCCATGCGTGTTGTAAGTCTCGAGGAGGCGTTCCATCACGTCGAGCGGGTTCCAAACGAATTCGCCAAAGATCTTTTCGGACGCGGATCCGATCAGGATGCCGAAGAGCGAAGTGACGGCAAAGCACACGGGCAGTGAGATGATCTGGGGCAGGACGACGTCGGAAGGTTTCGAGGCGCGCGACGCAAAATCGACAGACTGCGAGAGAGGGTGATCAGCATGAAGCCTTTCACGAGCGTCGGAACGGAGCTAGAACGCCTTTACAGGCTTCGCAACGGAGGAATATCGCTCACGTTGGTGATGAGGGTGGCCATGTTTGCGATGCTACCGGTTGCGGAGCCAACGAAAGCCCACCCGAGCGTGCTCCCGCCGACGGTCGCTTTGGCGTGGATCAAGTCGCCGGCTCCGTGCGCCTTGCCGATGCAGATGGCAAAGAGCGCGATCCCCGCTGCGGGAGCTGCGTACGCCTTGAGGGTGAAGAGGTGCCGGATCTGGTGGATCGGGAACCAGATCGCTCCGAGCGAGATGAGCGAGAATAGGAAGAAGCAGAGGAAGTGTGCTGTGTCGGTGCCGGAGGAAGGGATGCCGTTGTGGAGATGACGGAAGGACGGCCAGATTGACAGGATGAGAGTGTAGAAGGCTTGACCGCCGAGCCATGCTTGTGTGCCGTACCAAACGCAGGCCATGACTCCGCGGTTCATCGTACACCATATTCCGAGTATCGGGCCGAACGAAGCGCGAATGTACGCCGGGAAGATGATGTGGTATTCCGCCCCGGCGTAGGCGTTGGCGGCGAGGAAGAGGCCGGAGATTGAGTACCCGATCCAGACGGCGAGCTAACATTGCCACCAGGTCATACCCAGGGCGATGCCGGACGAGGCGATCATGAACGTGCTGCAAGAGGAGGAGACAAGAGAAGTTTTAGCGGTGTGATTCCGGCGAGCCGTCGTCTCCTTCCAACCACAGCGGAAGGGCATCCGACTTACTTGACATTGAACGAGTCAGCGATCCAGAATGTAAAGTAGTTGATTGCCGTCCATTTCCGCTCCTTAGGAGGGACCGGAAGAAGGTCGCGATTCGCCCAGAACGACGCTGGTCGACCGTTTGGTTGGCGGAGCTCAATCGCTCGAGCAAGGCGTTTCAACGACGACATCCTGTGCAGTAGGAAGAGTTCCGGATAGCGGGCGCCGGTAGTCGTCTAAAGATGGTCGCCGACGAGACAGCGATGAGAAGGTTCAGGCGGCAACAAGCTCAGCGTTCGCCTGCAACGGGTCCACCTCAAGTGTGGTCGGAGGAGAGCAAGGAAGATAGCGTGGCGATACAGAGAGTACAGGCCCAGAGACGGCGGCGCCTTGGCCAAGGAGCGAGAGCTATCATCGTCGCTGATAATCCCCCCCCTCCCTTCGCTCTTCCCCTCAGACGGAAAACGCGGTGAAGCAGGCGCGGAGAAAGTGCGGATGATCGAGTAGCGCGTCGATTGGACAAGGGAGAGAGTTTTTTCTTGACGATCGCCGGCTCGAGACAGGGATTCTTCCTCCTCCGCGGTATCCCTCAGCAAGGCCAGCTGTGTGGGCGGGCTAGCGCAGCGTCCTGGGTCAAGTCACGTCGATCACGCCGACATCATAGGCTCACTATTCAGTCGCCTTGCGAGCGCAATAGACGAGGTCGAGATTTAGAAGGCTTGCTGGCACTTATCTTATCGAGTTTCTGCCGTAATCGAGGACGGGTAAAGTATTCCCTCGCAGAATCCGAGCTGCAGGCTACGAGCGCCTCACCATGTCGCGGCGAGCTGATCCAATAACGACGCCTCGTCGCCACCAGGACTCGTAAAAGTTCCGGCAGTCCAGTCCTCCGAGACGAGGGTGTTGACAAAGGACGAATAGTCCGGCGCGGTCGCAGCTCCCTCGTATATGTGCGGCATGACCGACGGGTCAAGCATAGGGGTCCGCGCCATTGCGGTCGCAGCGGCCTGGGCGAAGGAGAATGGCGGCTCCGCTCCGTAGGCGACCGTCTCTTCCCGCGAGACCGGCCCAGTCGAGGTGGCGAGGGGTGCAGGCGTCGCGCCTGGGTGCTGCACATACTCTTGAGCAGCTACTTCGCGCGAGATGCGCTTGAGAACCTGGTAGGAGACGGAGTGGATCAGGAAAGCCTCTGGACGGCGCAGAAGCGGAAACGCACTTGTGAGAATGTCTCCAGCGGAGGCAAGGGTGCAGCCGCCATGTCATGCGCCGCCTTCGTGGTTCGACGACGTTCTTCCTCGAACAAAAGTCCGCTGCAGGTAGAGTCGTCATCAGCGCTGTGGCCTGGGAGACTGCCGCACGATCGTTTTGACATACGCCAGGATCTTTCGACCTTCCTCGACCACGACAGTCAGCGCCGGCGTAGCGACTTGGGAATCGAAAATAATCCGCGCTTTGCCCAGGATTTCTCGCTTCTGTGGATTATAGGCGTCTCTTGTCAGTTCTGTTCCTTCAGCCAGATCCGCGGTTAGGCGGAAAGACCGACCTCTTTGATCTCGGACTCGGGTCGGTCGTGGTCGATCGCGTGAAAGATGTCCATCATGAGAACGATCGAGCTTGCCAAGGTACCGGTGTACACTATGAGGCGTAAACTTTATCAGCGGGGGATTTCATTCCGCACAGGCAACTCGTTCATAGCTCACTCCACCAACGGCTCGTCTCGATCTGCAGCATGCCATAGTTGGTGTTGATCAAAGCTTTCGCTGCTTCGATGCACTTGTCTCGCGAGCTTTGGTAAGGAGAGTCGGTGTTGTAACCGCGGCCGAGGAGAGGGCGGTTCAGGCGGACGATGCGAGAGTAGACGTCTTCGAGGATGCAAGCTCGCTCGTAAGCGATGCGAGGAGACGGATCGTGCGAATGGTCTTGCGGCTGGAGGTAGACGTCGGGGATGCCTTCGAGCACCTGACGCCAGCCGGCATCTTGCTCGAGCACGGCCGAGTAGCTGAACTTGTTTCCGGAGAGCACGAGCGTGTCGAGCGCGCGTCGAATCTGCTCGGCGATCTTGCACTGCACGAGCTGGAACGAGGCGTCGGTGTAGACGTTGAGCGGCTGCGCCGGCGGTGTTTGCCACTCTGTGCGGGACAAATCGCTCAAGTTGAGATTGAGCGGTCGGGCCGTGTTGTATTGCGACGGGTGCAAGATGTAGCACCGAAAGGCGGGCGAGTCGGACAGCCACGCGTCAATGTTGACCAAATGGTGCCAGAGTCGGACGGCCATCTGTCGTTTCAGGCTGTTCTGCCCTGGCGGCAACGCAGGATCGTCGGGGGGCATGGTTTGCGGGTCGCTCCCGAGGCGATGGAGAGACATGCGCTGAGCGACGCGGATCGCCGAAGCCGCCCAGCCGAGAAAGCGACCTTGCTGACCGGACGAGCTCGAGATCTGTATGTCTGTGGATATGACACGGGAGAGCAAGTCAGCTTCTCGCTTCGAAAAGAGCGCGGGGGAGCAATACGCACATTGCCCGAAGAGGATGACGCATTGGATTGTCCGAATGCGCGGTGTTCCACCCCATTCTCCGAGTTGAAGAGCTCGCAGTGCAGCGTCGTGCCATACGGAAGGCAAGTCGCGCAGATCCGATTCGGCCAAACCGCGAAAGATGGCAAAGTCCCTCATTCCGTTCGGGCGGGACCAGAACGCATCGAGCGCGAGTGCGAGGACCATGCAGAAGACGGCGATCCAGAGCGGGTCGACGAGGGCTTGCCTCCCCTGCTGGACCATCTCGACGAACCGTTCGTGCTCGACGCGGAACGCGACCGGATCAAGAACCTTGAAGTCGTACTCGAGTTCGGCAAAGTATTTCTCGATCAGGAAGGAAGCAATGTCGGCATTGGGGAGGACGGCGATCACTTGACTGAGCGCCTCGTCGCGTACGGCGGGCAAGTCGGCAGTCGAAACGGCGAGGTCGAGCCCAAGTCGGACCGCAGACCGTGGCCTCCCGTCTTGGTCGAACGAGAGCGGCTCGGCCAGAATGCTCGTCATGCACCGCGTGAGCTCCATGTCGGGTACCTTGACGTATTTGTACGACCGGACGGGCGCTTGCGCCGAAGCGTGCAGTGCTCGGAGGATGGGCACGCGCGCGCCGAAAGTCTGCTCCTCGAGGTCGGCGACGGCGTCCTCAGTATCGGAAGCCGACTGTTCCTGACCGTCTGAGCGTGCGGCGGTACCACTTGCAGGGTGCTGGGGCTGTTGACGTGACTGTGCAGCAGCAGAATGAGGTGGCGGTGGCGGCGGTAAGAAGACTTGCGGTTCGGGTTTCGCGCGGCGACCATTCGAGGTGGGAATAGCCGGAAGTCCCGGACTGGCATGCATGGATGCACCGGATGCTGAAGCCGATTCGGGCGAGGCAGCGCCGCCGGCGAAGAGCTGGTTCTGGTGCACGAGTTGCGGATGCGCTTGCTGGAAAAGGCTCTCGAGGTGCAATAGGCGGCGGTTGATCGATCGGACTTCGGAGTTGAGCGCGTACGGGGACCTGAAAGTGTGAAAGGGTCAAAATGAGCCAGGTCGGTACGCTGCAAGAGCGCGTGTAGGTAACTCACGCCGGGTCGTCATCGTCGAAAGAGCAAAACTGGCTCCTTTTCCGCCGCACACACGCCGAGCAGGGCATCTGTCTACAGCAGAACTTTCACATTTGAGCGCCGTGCGACTTCTCACGAAAGCTTCCTTTCGACTTACCGGTCGCATTTGATTTTCCTCCTTTGGCACTCTCCACAGCTGAGGGGCAACCGCTTCTTCCTCTTGCCTCCGGCTCCCGTTCCCATCCCGTCCGATTCTTCTCCTTCGAGCTGGTCGTCCGAGTCGTCGCCTAAGAAAGACCCACGACTGCCATTGCCGTTCTCGCGCGTCGACTGTCCTTCTCCCGCTCTGCTGGCGGCAGAGGCCGAGGCTCTGGCCGCTGCTTTGCCCTTGCCCTTGTGAAGTTGCGCAGAGGTGTCTGAAGCTATGCTGCTCCTTGTGCGCTTCTTCGAGGTGTTGTTCGGTTGAGTCGTTCCGAGGGCTTGAGAGGACGACGAAGCGGTTGGCAGCGACTGCTGAGCGACGGCGTACGCGTACGGGTAGCCATGACCTGGTTGGGGGTACTGGTACCCTCCGTACGGCTGCATAGCGGCGCTGGCGTTCCTCAGTCGCTTCGAGAGTCAGTCGAGCGGAGAAGGCGGAGGAGCACCTCCCGCTTCCCTCGTCGGCACGCCGGCTGCTTTTTCTATATACAGAATATCGACCGCGGAAACAGATGCTACCAAGCTATGTTTCGATGTTTCGATGTTTCGATGTACAAGAGTCGGCGACTGATTCCGCTGCGTTCCGGAGCGAGCCGGAGCTGTTCTTGCTCCTGGCCGCGCGCCATCATGCATGTCAACAAGTCCAGATTCTCTCGGAAAAGCATATCCGCATTCGCAGAGCACCGATCCGCTCTTGACCATGCTGCCAGAATCGAGGTCCGAATGACACGCTGGAGCGAGATCAGCCGTGCAGCCGAAGCTGGGTCCCTTGCAGATGGCCCGAATAGTCCATGAAAAGCATGGTGCATGGCCCCGGGGGCCGGAAGACATGGAACGTCCGCGCGGATTGACAGGCTTGAGCCCGAAACAGCTCGCAGCGGCGAGTCAACTCGAGAAGGGCAGCTGAGCACCCCCGCAGGTGGCTTTGACGGAGTGGCGAGCGGGGCCGTAAGATCAACCCTGAGCTCGCGAGCGGGAGTAGCGCCGAAGCTCAGCCCTGGCAGCCAGCACGAAGTAAAGGCGGTAATAGACTCGAGACCTTACCAGTGGCTGTAGACGGGTATCTAGCGGGGCGCGAGAGCGGTGGCAAAGATCAAGCTGCGATTCAGCCGTGCGGACTGCGCGAGTCATATCGACAGTCGTAGCGATCGTCGCATACCGACGCAACTACAACAGAAGTACGGATACACTGGAGCACTCCGTCCGAGCAAGCCTGAGAGCGTGAACGCTGCTGAGGTGCGGCTCGGCTGGCCGTGACTTGAGGCTGAGGAGAGCAGAGTTGGGCACAGCGGGGGTCCCGCACCGCGTGGTACCGGCACGGGGTGATTCGAGTGGGCGCTCTCACCGGCGGATGTAACTTGTGGCAATTCCCGGGTGAGTTGTTGAAAGTGAAGGGCGAGTGCCGGCCAGGCTCGCCAAGTTGCCACTCGCTGATGATTGTTATTGCGAACTCGGGATCGATCAGCGTTTCCTCCGAAACAGTTATAGCTGATCTCCCCCCAGATGCCGCTCGGGTGCTCGATAAGTGTAGTACGTCTCGCAATGCGCACGTTCGCCTCGAAAGAAATCTTTTGTTCACACCCAGTGCGGCTCCTGGTCGATGGTCAAGCGGCTCGTCACCTTGATCTCGGGATCTTACGCTTCCCTGTCAACGTCCGCCTAATCTTGAGCATGTCTGCGAGTCTCGCAGGCAGGCGCAGACGAGCACATTGCGAGATCGTCGCGGCACGACTCGCTGTTTGCCTCCCGACGACCGCCTGTATCTCGGACGGATGAAAGCCGGCGCTACACCCTTCTTGAGGTCCCACCGATACGCTCTTACTTGCTTGCGTCTCATCGGGATCAGAACAAACTATGGGCGGCGCAAACGTGCTCGAGGGCTCGAGCGCAGCGTCGCTTCTTCCGATCCGCGTCGAGGCCTCCTGTCCTCCGCCTCGCTCGGTCCTCTTCCAACAAGCTCTTAAACTGCGCGCGAGAAGCTGAGCACGTCCGCAGCAGCATGTCTGCAGCTACAAGAGCCCGTCGCCCGCGTCAGGCGGCCGCCCAGATCAGCTACGCGGAGGAAGCCGACGCAAGTGACTCCCAGGAGGAGGATGAACCCAAGCCGCCCCCGAAGAAGCGTGCGCGCGCTCCCAAGGCGGCCAAGAAGGGAAAGAAACCCGAGCGGGAAGAGTCGGAGCGCGAAGGTGAGCTCCCGTGCCCGTCCGGAGCTGATTAGAGGATACTGAGGTCCGACCGTCATGTGCAGAGGGGCCCGCCGAGGTCGCCCCACCCGACGCCTACCTCTGGGCAGACGTCCCTGCGGGGGTCTGGGATACCGAACGACAACTACAGAGTAACGTCCAGCGCGTCGACTGGACCACCCTGCTGCCCGTCGAGGTATTGCTCGAGGTGCGTCAGTGAAGAGATTCTCGCGAGAAGAGTATGAAGGCCCAATGAACTCTCAACACACAATTCAACAGATCTGCTCGCACCTGCTTCCGAGTTCGCTTTGGCGCCTTGCATTCGTCAACAAAAGGATGCATGCTGCACTGACGTCGGACAGCGGCGCGGCGATGTGGCG